>QODF01000241.1:399953-526019 GCA_024372805.1 Oostethus manadensis
CTTCATTCCTCTCCTTTCCAGGGCAAACCTCCACCCCTCAAGCTTCTCCTCCACCTGTTCCCTGCTCTCACTACATATCACAATGTCATCTGCAAACATCATAGTCCATGGAGATTCCTGTCTAACCTCGTCCGTCAGCCTGTCCATCACCATAGCAAACAAGAAGGGGCTCAGAGCTGATCCCTGATGGAGTCCCACCTTCACTCGGAACTCCTCTGTCACACCTGCAGCACACCTCACTACTGTCTTACAGTCCTCGTACATGTCCTGCACCGCTCTAACATACTTCTCTGCCACTCCAGACTTCCTCATACAATACCACAGTTCCTCTCTGGGCACCCTGTCATAAGCTTTCTCCAGATCTACAAAAACACAATGCAGCTCCCTCTGACCTTCCCTGTACTTCTCAATCAACATCCTCAAAGCAAATACTGCATCTGTTGTACTCTTTTTTGGCATAAAACCGTACTGCTGCTCACAAATGCTCACGTTTGCCCTTAGTCTAGCTTCAACTACTCTTTCCCATAACTTCATTGTATGGCTCATCAGCTTTATTCCTCTGTAGTTGCCACAACTCTGCACATCTCCCTTGTTCTTAAAAATGGGCACCAGCACACTTCTCCTCCATTCCTCAGGCATCTTCTCATTATCTAAGATCTTGTTAAACAACCCGGTCAGGAACTCTATTGCCACCTCTCCTAGACACTTCCATACCTCCACAGGTATATCATCAGGACCGAGTGCCTTTCCATTCTTCATCCTCTTCAATGCCCTCCTCACTTCTTCCTTACTAATCTTTGCTACTTCCTGGTCCACAACAGTCACCTCTTCTACTCTTTGTTCTCTTTCATTTTCCTCATTCATCAACTCTTCAAAGTACTCTTTCCATCTTCCCATGACACTACTGGCACCTGTCAATACCCTTCCATCCCTATCCTTCATCACCCTAACCTGCTGCACGTCCTTCCCATCTCTGTCCCTCTGCCTTGCCAACCTGTATAGATCTTTCTCTCCCTCCTTGCTGTCCAACCTAGCATACAAGTCATCATAAGCCCTTTGTTTGGCCTTTGCCACCTTTACTTTCACCTACGCTGCATCTCTCTGTACTCCTGTCTACTCTCTTCAGTCCTCTCAGTGTCCCACCTCTTCTTAGCTAACCTCTTACTCTGTATACACTCCTGCACCTCCTCATTCCACTACCAAGTCTCCTTATCTACTTTCCTTCCAGATGACACACCAAGTACTCTCCTACCTGTCTCCCTGATCACAGTAGCTGTAGTTGTCCAGTCATCTGAAAGGACTTCCTGGCCACCTATAGCCTTTTTCAACTCCTTCGTAAAAGTCACGCAACACTCCTCCTTTTTCAGCTTCCACCATTTCATCCTCTGTTCTGCCTTTACCCTCTTCATCCTTCTCACCACTAGAGTCATCCTACACACCACCATCCTATGCTGTCTGGCTACATTATCACCTACCACTGCTTTGCAGTCACTGACCTCCTTCAGATTACACCTTCTACACAAGGTTTAGTCTACCTGTGTGCTCCTACCACCACTCTTATAGGTCACCCTAGGTTCCTGTCTCTTCTGGAAGAAAGTAATCACTACAGCCATTTCCATCCTTTTTGCAAAGTCGACCACCATCTGTCCTTCTGTGTTCCTCTCCTGGATACCAAAATTGCCCATCACCTCCTCATCATCTCTGTTTCCTGCACCAACATGCCCATTTAGGTCCGCACCAATGACAACTCTCTCACTTATGGGGATGTTCTGCATCACTTCATCCAGGTCTGACCAGAATTTCTCTTTCTCCTCCATCTTACATCCTACCTGTGGAGCATACCCACTAACCACATTGAACATCACACCTTCGATTTCTAGCTTCAGGCTCATCACTCTATCTGACACTCTTTTTACCTGCAGGACGTTGCTAGCAAACTCCTTTTTCAAAATCACCCCTACTCTATATCTCTTCCTATCTACACCATGATAGAACAGCTTGAACCCTGCTCCTAAGCTTCTAGCCTTGTTACCGTTCCACCTGGTCTCCTGGACACACAATATGTCTACCTTCCTTCTCTGCATCAGGTCAACTAATTCTCTACCTTTTCCAACATTCAAAGTCCCAACTCTTAGTCCTAGACTCTTAGCATTCCTCTTCTCTTTCCTCCTACGGACGCACCTTCCTCCTCTCCTTCTTCGGCCAACAGTAATCCAGTTTCCACCGGCACCCTGTCGGTGAACAGCACCGGTGGCGGCCGTTGTTAACCCGGGCCGCGTCCGATCTGGTATGGAAGTCATTTGTCTGATTCGCATGTTCTGGTATGGCAAAGTTTTGCGTCGGATGCCCTTCCTGACACAACCCTCTGTATTTATCCGGGCTTGGAACCGGCACAATAAGACACTGACTTATACTATATTATGAGGCATAACAATATAATTATAGTTGCACTTACTTGAAATATAACATTGAGTACTTAAGAAAAGTAGTAGTATTATGAAAAACAAACAAAACAAAAGAGGTAATTTTTTTAAAAATTAGGTTGGGTAAAAGTTTAACATTATGGAAATAAGGTCCAAATATTATAGGAACAAAGTTGAAATATTTGAAAAAAAAACAGCAACAATGAGACAAAAAAGAGCAAAGACCAAAGTTCATACTATAATACACTTTTTTGTCTGTATCATAAAGCTGAAACACATTTTCTCTTGAAAAATATACTTCCTAACATATCTACAAATGTCGTCATTCACGCCTAAGGGCCTGTCCACACCAGAACATTTTCAGGTTCAAATGATTAAAGACTGGAATGACTGGACTGGGACTGGGACGTGTGAGGAACACACACGAACACAGATCTCCTGACTGCGAGGCTGACGTGCTAACCACTTTGCTGTGCGTGTTGCCAATACCAGTATATTTATATGACTGTGAATTTGGTAATGCTCATTGTCTGATGTTGTTGTATAACAACCATGCTTCCACTCTTCCACTCACCTAATTTATTCATTCACTCATTTTCTATGCCGCTTATCCTCATTAGGGTCGCGGGTATGTTGGAGCCTATCCCAGCTCGCTTTGGGCGAGAGGCGGGGTACACCCTGGACTGGTCGCCAGTCAATCGCAGGGCTTCACTTAGTCTAATGCTCATAATATTACTACAGTATATAACTGCAAGCACCACGTGGTTGAATGCTACTTGAGCTGCTGTCCTGCTCCTTAAAGTGGCTGTCAAGATTGACTTGACACTGGTGCAACTTTGGTGCAAAAATGAATGTCAAACTACTGTCAGCAGGGGGCACGCAAAAGGGAGGATAAATGTAGGGCACCATCTCTCGTCTCCTCAGCAATCCCTCGTGACAGGCCTCCGTGGTGTTTAACCACATTTTAAAGTGATAGTGTCACAAAGGCACATAAAATAAATGCAAAAGACACAAAGATGAAAGAGAGAAAGCACAAACAAAGAGGAAATAAAGCAATCATTAGAGCTTGTCCTACATATGAGCAGTGTTAATGACCGCTGGCTCTTTCTGTAATAACTGCAGTTAATCCATCATCACTGGATTTGCACCAGAATTTCAACCGAGCCTGCTTGAGAGTCTTCTTTCCATCTGCAAAATAAATGACAAAAAGTGCACCTCAACTATAACCATGTAGGGTGTCTTAATTTACCACCTGCCTTCATTATAAGAGTATGCATGAGCCTTATAAATGAAAAAGAGGGTTGAGGGACTTCTACAAAGGACAAGATGCAAGCTAAATTAGCAATGAAACTAACAAATGAAGGCAATTAGCCAGATCGCCTCCCACTCTCTCTGCACAGTCTAATTGAGAAACAAGGCCAGCGACTATCCAGAACAACCCAACAGCTGTGGTAAACTTTTCCTCTGACTCTCGGGGCACATTAAGTAATGCTGATACAACTAATTAGAGTAGACGCACCCCAAAATGCCTTTTACAGAAACCCGGTGGTATTTGTCAGCTTTCTCCGCTCTCATAATAATAGTTTATGGATGCAGGTTCTACAACAGCTTTGACATTTATTATGGTAAAAATGGACGAATAAACGCCGAAAAACCGGAAGCACCTTGAGGTGACAAACGTTGCTTTCCCACTGGAGCAACATCATTGAGTCATGTGACGTCTTTAAGTTAGGAAGTTGTGGTTTTGAAATGTCAGAACATGAGCTGCTCTGAGCATATCGTTATTGTTTTGGATCAAACAATGGTGATGAGAAGCAACGTCTATGAACGAAATGGATGAATTACAAATAAGGACAAGGAAGAAAGTGAAACAAGACTGGAGGTTAAACTTAAAAATTGCCGGCTGAGAAGTTCCAACGGTTCTGGGAACAGAAGCTGATTCAAGTCTGTCTCCTCCAAAAATCAGAAGCCCAGTAGAACTGTATATGGAACTTATATATGTGTGTCAACCCCAACTCGTAAACCTAAAAATAATTGAAGTCATGAGACGAGATGAGCAGATTTTTACAGCAGCGGAAGACGCCGAGTGCTTTTTCACGACCTGGAAGTTACACCAATGTACTCTCACGTCCAAAGTCTCCTTAAAAAAGGCATCCGGCTTCTAGAAGTGTCACCATGGAGTGATATGTTCTCTTCAAAAAGTAAGTCCAATACTAATATTGTCTAAATAATAATGTAATTTTATGACCTGTGCTCTTGTTTTGGAGGGCTGCAGTCCCTGCAGGCACAGTTGTTGGCAATCCAAATTAGTTGGGTTAATAAGCCCAGAGCCGGATGGTGCTGGTTCATTTTCTCAGTCTTCCTAGCCCAGGTGGTCACCTAGATCCTCCTAGCTTCCTCGGACTTCTGCCACCCTCCAGTCACACTATCCTTGATTAGTATAAGTCTTTTCAGGTCCTGGGTTCAGTTCCCTAGCTGTATTGTCGCTTGACCACGCCTGTATTTTGTTCTGGCAACACCTTTAGTTCATGCTGGTGTGTTCCCTGCAAGCCTTTTTACTAACAGTGTTTTTTGATGATGATGAATTACGCGTGTTATGCGCTTTATTAAAGCCTCTCAAAGCGCTTACACGGAGGTCATCATTGTTCATTCACACCGCACCCGGTGATGGTAAGCCACTATGTAGCCACAGCTGCCCCGGGGCAGTCTGCCAATGCGCGATTTTTGTTACCTTTTGTGTGCCTTTGTGCCTACTGTATTTGTGTTACATGTTTCTATTAAAACGTTCCTTCCTGAACCTTGTCGTCTCCGCATCCTGGAGGTTAACCACTCGGCAGCTCCGCAAAGCCCTAACAATGGTTTCTTTTTCCACATGTCATATAGCCAGTAACAGGGCTGCAGCCCTGCACTCTGCGTTCCATGACAAAAATTATTACCAATTTTTGTCAAGGGACACTGGAATTGTCCTGACTTTTCCCCCTTTTTCCCCTTCTATTGATCCATCTTTATTTATTTATTCTTATTTATGTCTAAGGTGGCCTACTTTCTATTATTATGTCTAATATATCGGGTAATCAACCTAAAAAGACTCCAAAAGACTCTCTTAGTATCGTGAAGCATTGGGTAATAAAAAGGTGACAACAGGGGTGTTATTTCATGTGTTACATAATATCACGTTTATTAATATTGAATCCCACTTTGCAGAGAACTTCTGGAACCAATTCATTCACGCCCAAGGGCCTGTCCGGCATTTTACTGTATTTACTGTACGACAAAGGCATTCTGGCTGCCCTGAAACTGTATTTTTTTCAAACGACTTCCAGAGTGCAAAAGTAAAATAAAATAAAACTATCTGAAAACAACGTTTTCATCGACGTTGCTTCCCTGTCCCTGTCACGTGACCAGACGTGACCGGCTGTGTAGGCTACTGCTGCCAAAATGTAACATCTGAATATTTTGACTGGAATGACTGGGCCGGCATGGCCCAGCCGACATTCTCCTAATATTGTTTTGTCTTATACCCCAAAGAGGCTCGCAGTCTCTGTTGACAGTTGTTTAACGATACATCGTTTTCACCCAGTGATCGCTTCCCATCAGGATGTGACTACGTAATGACCCAACACTTTGTGGACGCGATTACAAAAAAGAAACAGAAAAAACAATTCCGTGCCCCTGTTGTTGCCAGTTCCGGTAATGTTACATGACTGACTTTTGCTAATATTCATTGTCTGATATTGTTGTATAACAACCATGCTTCCACTCTACCTAATTCAGTGGTTGCCAAACTTTTTTTCCCGCGCACCCCTTTTTGGAGATGAACTATAAGGAGCTTGAGGGTAAGAAAACATATATTGGTGGATGCCGCAATGTTCTTGCAAAGCACACATTTCCTTGCTCTACCGAACTGATACATACAAGACAAACTTGGAAACAGAAAAAACACAAAACTCATTCTTACCTTGGCAGGAGTCATCCATCTCCTCGTGGCCAATACTACATATGCAGTGACCCAGTGGTACCAACCAGTCCCCATCAGCCCCACAGTACAATTTGGGCGTGTCTCTCTCCTCAGCATTCTCCACACAGGCGCCCCTAACCTCCACCAGAGAGGAAGAGTCCGTGTGTGGCACGGTGTCGGGAAATTCCGCCAGATTCCGCTGCGTTGACGGGCAGCGTTTGTAGAACACCTGAAGTAAAACAGTTACATGGGAATTTCATGCAAAACATATAGAGTAGACCATTAATAGGCTCAGTCCTATTAACTAACCTTAACAGATACAAGAGCAATACAAGCTCCCACATCCTGGAAGGCTAGGTAGAAACCTCTCTGTGTCACTGGCCCCACCTCCCTTACTTCAGTATTGAGCCGAAGAACGCGATCACCAAGGTCGGTCTGAGTAAAACTCTCATCTGCTGCAATAGTATCAACCTAAAAAGAATCAAAAACATGTTCTTAGTCTCACTTTCACACGAGACCTTTTGTACAGCCTTGTCGTGTCAATCGTACACTAACCTTGGCGTAGTCGGTGGGTCGGAAGCGGGTCCCCGCAGGGAGCGGTTCATTCGTCTGCAGGTAGAAGAGGTTGAAGGTTTCCTTGCATGTGCCAGACACCCAAGGAATGGAGTTGCAGTCTCTCAAAGTGAACCGCAGTTCCACATATACCTACATGGAAATGTAAACACAAACAGTAAATACGGCAAACCAACATTCCACAATTCAAGGCATTATTACATGTAAGTAAAATGATTTTTGCATATATTTAGAAGTCTTAGATTTAGACAAGTCTGTGATATACTGTAGCTCAAGTTGATACAAGGTAGGCTGCTTCCATTAGGGAGGACTTCCTGTACCTTGAATGATTTCACATTATGTTCATTGATGAAGCTGTACATGTTGGCATATGCTTGGATAATCTGTTTGGTGATACATTACTTGGAAGGCTTCCTTGCCTGCAAAGAGTTCATTTTCAGCATCCTCCTATAGCATTCATGAATTTCTAAGAGGCGGAATTACTGTGTATGTGCAGTATGAATGTATGTATGAGTGTATGAAATGGAAATGTGACACACTGACACACCCAGCCCACCTTGCTGCATTGATTATTTTCACAGACAATAAGGCTGAATCATACTTTCTGGTAAAGAAAAAGTAAGGACATATCGGAGCTGTAAAACAGTCCAGACCCTCTGTGCTGCCTGTCTCTGGATCCATCCAGACTGAAGCCAGTTGTTTTGGTTTAGCTCCATGACGTGGCAAACTTGAAAGGTGTGGATTGGTCTGTTCTGTTCATCCATCTCAGTGATAGCATCCCACTGTAAAATGAAAATATGCAAAGCTTCAGCTACATCCATTTGCGCTACCATAATTTGGCATCATTTTATGCTTCCAATTCTGTAGGGACAGTTTGGCAAAGGCCCGTTTCTGTTCAAGCATGATGCAACATGGGAGGCGTCAGTCTTTTCTTTCAAATGTGGACAAGAGGCGCTGTAAATGGAGTAATTAATGAAAACCAGGGAAGGCAGGAAATACCTCCAAAATATGAAAACAACAAGAACACAGGCTTAAAAATAGAAACTAAACACACTGACACGCAAACTAAAACCCGCAGCTTGACAGTTTGAGAGATTCTGAGTCAGATCCACCAATATTTTCAAGATGTTGCATCAGTCACTTCTCATTTGTTTGCTCTGCCTCAGTTGTATGACACCCTCGATATTTATACTAGACATCAGGGAGGCTGTTTCTAACCGTGGGCATATTAGCTGGACCTTTGTAAAATCTGCCAGGGGAAGAAGGACTGCTTCTGAACACTGGAGCTTGAGGATAGAAACAGGAGACCGAATGTGGTGGTCCTGTACCTGGCTGGTTTGTAGGAGAGATTCTGAACGACCACACTGGGCCACAATAAGAAATAACAACAACAACCCTCCTGTAACCACCTTCAGGGGATAAACCTACCAGGGACATAAATAGGGCAACCCCACACCTAAAAAATTAGAACTGAAGAAGTGTTTTGGACAAAGGGTGAAACATATTCCACAAACAAGACGAGCCCGGTCGTCTCAATTCAACCTTTGCGGAAGGTTTATTGACAAACGTGCATGGATTAAATTAGATTAAATGCGTAGAATGGAGACATCCGATATGATCAAGTCTAATCTAAGATTCCGACTGAGGTCAGGTTGCCAATGGGAATAGTTTGGGAGATTGGTCAAAGTTGCACACAAATCAAGGATGATGGAAATGCTTAGTAGTACAGAGTTAGCTGTAGAGTTAGAGATAATTAGGTATCTATGTATCTATCTATCTACTGTATCTGTAAGCGTAATAGGTAAGTGCCCCAATACTTTGGAACATTATAGTTTCGCTATAGTATATGATTAATACTGAGTAAAAAAAAGTGAATTGTGTTTATGTTGAAAAGACTTTGAAGGTCCTAGTGTTAAAAGACCATGCAAAAATAATCCAAATTCTTCATCCACACTCTTGCAGAGGAGTCCACAGGGGCATCTGACTTGTAAAGAGCCTCGATCAACTAAAATCTGCACCCTAAATAAGCTGTATGCTTTAACGAGCCTAATTTACATGCAAACCATGCATTCTCCTGATCTGAAACTTGCAATCCTGTAATTTGCTTATATGATAAACAATACACAATTTATGTGCTGGGCTTTGTCACTAGTGTATGTGTAGCGCAGGGAAGATTTTACCATGAAAAGGTGATTCTGGAAAAAAGGGCACTTTGTTGACCATTCATTTATGTGCTTGTAGGAGACATTGCACAAACAATGCATCATCAGAACAAAGTAGTATCGTAACGCAAATGCAATGAGGCTCCTACTAAGCTCTTCAAAAACAACAACCAGCACCAAGGTCATATTCTCGACTACAAATTGCTCAATATATTCATATTACTTGAGTGGAAAACATACAGTAGCGGAAAACGTTTAGGGCATTGAGCACATTATACACATTAAGAGACCAACATTTAGTGCAGGACTGAACTGAACTCAACTGAAGGGAATATGTTGACTGTGGAACAGCTAGTTCTTCATTTTGATGCATACAGGCCGCTTTACTCTGATTCAATATGACTGGCTTTGAAGATACGAGAAGTGAATGAAATGGCATTTTAATGGCGGTAATTGACATGAAGCTCCCAACAATGACGCCAGAGCGTCCTTTAACGGTTGACACTGCAGGGGTTGGCAAACATCAGCTGCTTGTCTTGTTCAAAGTTCAAAGTCCCTTCTCTCACCGTGCAAGCTTTCTCCAGCTTGAGGGTCTCATCCGTCTGCTTTAGTTCTTGAAGTATTTGATGAGAGCAGTCAGGTTGTGAGTGGCAGTTGTCTCTGCGTGGCTCGGTGCTTTGTCAGTTCAAAAAGCGACCTACATTTTTTTACATATACATGATTTGTTATCAGGCCGTGTTGTAGTTGTGGCATTTGTTTTGTCTTATCACTAAGCGTTCTTGCTTTGAAATAATATATATAGTGGTGCCCCATTTTTTTTTTTTTTCCTGGAAAAAGATGTGCCTCTAATGCAGTATAAGCTGACTCCATGCTTTGCATAAGATCAGCATGACATCATTTCAGTTCCATTATGCCTACAAATAGCTGAAAATTATGATTTCTTACTCTTATGTTCTTCGGTGTTCTAAAATGCACCCTTGGGATGTGGCATAGTTCAAAAAGGAAGAAAAAAAAAGAATTCAGGCAGCTAGTTTGAAAGATGAGCTGCATCAGATATGCACGGACTAATCACAGAGCCTATTAACTGTTCCGCACACCCCACATTAGAGCGCGTACTCCAAAATTAAAAGTAAACTCGGTGATTACAAATATGAGTGTCAACTAAAAAAAAACAATCAATGGGTCCTGGAATCTACTTTTATTAAACTGCAGACTGCATGTTTTGCCTTATGGAATGCATGAACATACGCTCAACAGGGATAATATTGGGCACGCACGCCCAATCTAAGAACCGCTTAAAACGGACAATTAATCGTCTACAAAAACAATAAAGCTCAGTATTGACACGTCAATATTGGCATTAAAATGTCATATAAGTAAATATCGGTATTGTTTTTTTTTCCCCTATATTGAAAACTGATTTGAAAAGTGCTGTATATAGGCTATATTTACCAGACGCAAATGGTGACATCATCAAACCGGGTCTGAAACATGCAAACAACCGACGGTGGCTAGGAACAAGCTTGCTCGTGCATTACCTGACTAACGTTACGCCTGTGCTGTCTCTCTCAGATATAAAACTTGCGATTTGCAATGACAGCAAAGGGTTGGTTATGCCAGGCTGAACCGAGACTTCCTCCCATTCCCAGGACAAACGCCAATTATCGGAATGCTATGGAGTGTATCGCAGTGCAAAATTCTATCACGCAAGACGTCGGGTTCACCAAATTTGTCGAGTGCTGTTTACAGGTTGTGTTACTAAAAATAATAGCACCACAGTCATAATCATAATAATAAACATAGGAGTAGGTCATACCACAGCATAGTTGATACAGTTATTGAGATCAACATTTTCCGCTCTGCCTCTTTGGGTTGGGTTTTCTCTGTTCTGTCATTATTTCCTGTTCTGTGCTTTTATTTTGGTTATTTCTGTTCCCTGTTTGCCTCTGTATGCATGACATTGACTCCTGTTTGAGGGAGCTGGGAGCGCACCTGCTTGTGATTTGAAATGTGTGTCCTATCTAGTTCAGCTCGGGCTTCAGCTAGTTGCCGGTTCATGTCTTTGCTTTGTTCCTCCTTGGACACTTCCTGGAATTATTCTCCTTTTGAGCGCGTTCCCATTTCCACCTCCCATAGTGATTTTTCTGTTTAGACTTGCGGTCCTTCCCAGCTTTTGTGTTACTTTGATACTTTGAATTGTTTGTGTTTTGCCGCTCTGTGTGATCAGATTTGTAAAAATAAAAGGACTAATTGTTAGTCCTTCTCTGAGACTGCTTTTGTGTATGTGCCCGCACTATGGACATGTACAGTATGTATTGACAGACCATAATGCCAGTCGTCCTATTCAGCCTGAAATGAAGTGCCAGACAATTGTTTATGCTGACAAATAAAAACATATAAAAATAATATATAAGAATAATATAAATAATATATTAAAATATATATTTTTTGTTAAATCTCTTATTTTAAACCATGATCAGGGACATACGCTAGCCTGTGGTGTTATTCTTATATATGTTGGTTGAAAAAAAATGTTCTTGAGCTGGTTGCAAATCCAGTGGTTCCCAGTTATTTTCTATCATGCCCCTTTTTGGGACAGAATTCTTTTCACGCCCCCTGATACTAACTGCATGCTTTCCTTCAGATAAACCCACATTGGATCAATAATTCAGGACTTTGAAAAGTAGTATTAGAGACATTTTGTGAAAATGGATAAAACTAGGCACTTTGGTGTTATCATATACTGTATCTGCAGAAAAAAGGGGTTAGCCCCCAAGGACATTCATGCTGACATGGTTGCTACATTAAGGGATGAGGCTCCATCTTTATCAACTGTGCAACAGTGAGTAGCTAAATTCAAGCCTTGAAAGTGACCGAAGGTCCAAACATCCTACCACAGCTACCATTCAAGAGGACTTGATGATGGATGACAGACATTTAAGTGTTAATCAGACAGATAATGCTTCAGGCATCTCCCATGAACGAGTGGACAAAATTCTGCACAACCAACCTGGAATGTCTAACTAAGGTTTAGGCTTGCTGGGTGTCACGGTTATTGACGCCTGATCAAATGCACACCAGGCTGGTCATGTCACAGGGAAACTTGACCATTTATGAAACAGATTCAGCTGGGTTTCTTAAACGCTTCCTCACCCAAATGCATGTTGGGTTCACTCTTTAGGCCAGAGACCAAATTGGAAACACCTGTCTTCTCCACCCTCCATCCCCTCCAAAGAAGACCAAGGAGGTGTCATCAGCTGAAAGGGGATGACCTCTATCTTCTGGGATGGTTATTGTGTTGTGTCCATTGACTACATTCAGAAAGGTCGAATTATCATTGGAACTATGACAACTTGCTGAGGCAGCTACAAAGGACTATGAGGTCAAAATGGCCTGGAGAACTGATGAAGGGGGTCCTGTTACACCAGGACAATGCTCCTGTACACTAGTTACTAACTTGCAAGAATGCTGTCTGCTACTGTGGTGTCGATCACAGTCCACATTCTGAGTTTGGCATAATCTGGCTATGTTTTGTTCCCAAACGTGAAAAAATACTTCGCTTGGAAGCATTAGCAGACCGATGACGAGGTCCTATCTACTTTTTCATAATCAGGATGAACATTTCTATACCACGAGAATCCAAGCGCTGAATCTCCGGAATTTGTAGACCGCCGGGGAGATTATGTCCAAAAGTAAACCACATTTGGTCAAAAGTTCATGGAAGTTGTAACGATAGTTTGCCAATGGTTTGGCATCGATAACAATCGTCAGGTTGAAATGCCTGGACAATGGACCACCTGCTCATTTAAATTGTTTTTTGTTCATTCCATGACCAGGATTTAGTATGCAGGAATTACACCTTTGAACAATGTGCTCTCCAGCACCCGCCCTTAATGTGTTTTCACATTCACATCTTCCTTTATGAGCTCCTCTGAGACATTCTTCACGCCATTGAGAAGAAGCAGCTGTGAAATATGATCATTGTGCAAACATTCAAATACTGAAAATATTCTTCAAGCTGTGGCAACTTTCTCACTCCTCTTGTTGGGAATGATTTTTTTTCCACAGAAACTCCCAGCGGGTCTGAATTCCGCTAGTCAAAGATATATTTGACAACTGAGCCCAGCCTGCAGATATGGAGATGATGTCAATGATAAAGCACTGAAACCGGTTTTACCGCCGTGAGCATTAAAGAAACATTGTCCATAATCTGTGGTCAAACTAATCATACAAATTGTGGCGGCAGCTAATTTATTCAATACAATGCGCCTTATTATCTTTATTGTGATAGTGGTTCACCCTCTCATGCACTACACATTAGATACGTGTTGATGTGATAACGTGAGTGGCATCGGCCTCATTTATCGGCCTCACATTTAACCGATAGAAACTTTTCATATGAGTGTGAGTTATTAATTTTACACACACATATCCATAACAACAGTAGAGAAAGTCAACCTGGCAAAGAGCAGTGAGATTTGGATTACAACAACAGCCCAATTTGTCATCGTCTCCCTACAGGCTATAGAGAGAAAAACATTATGGAAATAACGTTAAATCTCTGCGGTTGTGATGAATTATTGATTTGATGTGAATGGGAGTGGTGACGTGTGGGTTTATTCTTCAGCCAATTACAGCCAAGGTTCCCCAACAGTGAAACCTCCCGAGTTGTTTTCAAGGGAGAAGTTGTTTTTTTTTTTCACCACAGCGGGTACAGTATTTGGCCTGGCAAAGGCTTGTGTGTTTTGTTGCTTCATACTGGTGTCACTGCAGAAGAATTTATTGCACTTTTAATAACAGCCAAGAGCACAAAACGTTCTGCTGTCATTTCATGTCCTGAATTAGACCCGATGTGGAAAAATTGCTGCTTGCTCCCACCGATACTTGCACAGTTATATCCCATATGTTGATAGGAATTATGTCCCATTAAGCTTATCTGTAGACAAGCCTTCTGGATAAATATAAATAAGTATACATGCATAACAAGCACCATATGTTTCTATATCTTGTATATGTTTGAGGGTAAGTGTGATTTATACAGTTGAGTGAGTCTGAGGACACCGCGCAACATCTAGTTTAATAAAATGGTATGTTCAAATTATGGTCCGATGTTTCACTGTTATTAACAAGGCAAACTCCGCACTGAATTGTATATAAGGAATCAACCATTACGAATGCGTGTTGTCCTACACTGTACTGAATACAGGTTTTACAGTTTTAGAGTCAAGTGGTTATTTACAATCTGGCACTTCATTGGCTGCACCTCCAAGAGATGATAACACGAGTGGTGTGAATAATTCATCAAGATACTATTGCTCAGTTTTGGCTGACACTTGAGTGGAGCATTGTTGACTATTGCGGTCATCATGCAGTTGGAATATTGTACACTCTTAAGTAGCTAAATGATTATACTATTACTATAGTATACTATTCATATATTTCTATAATATAATTATATAATATAATAATATAATATATAATTTCCAATGTCACATTCACATGATACCGCCACCATTTTGAATGTGAAACCAAACATTTCCATGTACATATAAGACAGATGCAATTTTAAGCGTTTATATTACTATAATAACTATTGTCTGCAAAGGTTTTTTCTACAACATAAACAACAAAACAAAACCTTGGTGAAAACCCTCAACCCTGTACCGCCACTGCAATGCATTATGGGTAATCGACCGTCCTTGAATGCAGTGTGGCCTGGTGATATCATTGTTGATGTCACATCAACGTACCGCCGCCATTGCAAATGAAAATCAGACGTTCTTATTGCTGACAAAATTTCAGGCACAAATTAAAAAAATATATTTTTATTGTCATTTACAATTTCAGGTTAGGATTGGGGTAGTGTTGGGCATACACTACAATGTCCCCTTGTTTATTGTGGGGTACAAGTTCCCAAAATAGCAACAGCAATAAGTGAAAAGTAGCCACCTTTGTTATTTTACAAATATTAAATATGTTTTAAGGATGTAAAACCCCTCACCATACACTTTATACACTTTTCCCAGGAACATTTTCTCACATGTATCTCTTCTTTGAGTTTAGGAGATTTAAAAAAATGAGTGGTGCGGCATGGTGACTCCACCCCGGGGATGCGGAGAGAGAGAACCCAAGCGCAGGTAAAAGTCTTTATTATTATTAAATGTTGCTACACAACTGAGCAATGACAAGCGACAATGTTTCAACACCAAACAATGTGCGTAATGGCGCCGTACTGCTGCGTGACTTCTACTTTCCTTCTGCATGCCCATAAGTCCAACTTTTTGTGCGATGGTTAGCGTCCTCCTTTGCCATTCGGGTGTGGCCGCAGGTGCTGTCGGGGATAAAACTTGCAAACATACAGCGTTTCAGAGTCACACTACTAGCAACTGAGCATTTGTGTACATTTGGCAAATCGAAGGCATTCAGTACTTCACAGGAAGGCACAGGAGGCTGACAATGGTCTACCATCCTGTAGCCAATCGGGACGCAGAACACAATGCTTGAGTTGTCTCTTAGCCAATCAGGACGCAGACACAACACATGGGTTTTCCTTTAGCCAATCAGGACACAGAACCCAATGCACGTTCATACGTGTAAAAAGAAAAAGCACAAAGATTCCGCAAAATAGCGAGTCCGGAAATGTGAACCGCGATGTCGAGATGGAACCCTGTATCAGTGGTATTGCTTCAATGCAAGCAAGCAGCTTTGACAGGGTGGCACCAGTGCCAAACCGATCCCACTGCTTTCTGTAGTGGTTGTCAAATTTAAAAAAAACGACAACAAGAAACAAAATAAATAATTATATTTATTTGTATTAATATTTGTTATGCTTTTCATGGTGGTGGTGTTTTTTTAATAATAATTTTTTTGCAAAAGTACCGTGGCCAATTATGCCAACCCTTTCCCCCAAAACCTACCACATTGACAAATAAATTGCAGTCGTGTGGAAAACACTGAACTAACAAACATATTAGCAAACGAACAAACTCATTTTTCCTGTTTTCTTTGTGAAAGTCATGATACTGTTCTGTATTCTCTATTGCATGCACATATAATGGGAATTTTATACCAAAACATAACAGTCATCATCTCTTCAATGTGTCCTGAATCAACTGATTCTAAGACGATTGGTTGGATGTTGTTGCGTCGCGTCGCTCTTTGATGGATTTGGCTCTAGAAAAGCATCTATCTAGCGATAGATGTGATGTGTAATATCCCGTTCATCTCAATCATCAGCCAGAGGGGTTGGTAAGGTTGACCTTGACGCCTGTCTACTTGTCTGCTCCCGAAATACAAGTGTACAAGTCATGCAAGTTCAGACAGCATAAGAGACATCACAACGTTGTCGAAATTACAACCTGCCATCAAATGCTGTTGGTCATGTGTATTGCATTGGCCCAAATTGTTAAGCTTTTATAGTCCCCTATAGGCCTTAAATATAGGTTTCACTCTTAAATCAGCTAATCTCACTCACCCCGTTGACAGGGTAGGTCTTCCAGTCCAGTTCTCCCAGCACTGCTGTGGTGTCCAAAAGAATCACTGGAAAGAGCAAAGTCGCGTAAAATGGAATGAGAGGTTAGAAGAGTGAGAGCATGGTGGTACAAGCACACGAAGGGCAGGAAAGTGGCAAAAAGCGACGAGGGCGAGTGCAGCAAAGGTTGAACGCGGAAGTTAAGGAGAAAAAGAAATGGAAACGCCGAAATGGGAAAAGAACAGACAATACTTATCAAGCTGTCAGTGAGCATCGAGTGTCGTAACACCCTTAACAGATTCAACCAAGTGTGAAATAACAGCTCTTTAGAAGGTCCAGGACAATGCAGCTCTAACGGACACCTGACCTCCAGCTACACAGGAAGTCGACGCTCCCATAAAGAGGTCAGAAAGATTTTTCGAAGGGATACAACACACGGTCTTATCATGGCGGACTAGCTTCATGGACAGGACTGAGTCAAATGACCTAACGATGTGTTCTCTTGATCTTAGTCTGTCCACCACGGCTTAGTCACTGCAACTATGGATTCAAAACTATTCATTCCAAAAAACACAAGTTTATATATTTTCCCCCCGGATGGTTAAATCAAATCAGAGTAATGTACCGGGAAAAGGTGTAGTGCATTCTGTTGCTGTCTGTGTGGAGGACAGAAGGCTGCAGGAAGGCAGCACTTTGTGTCTGAGTGAGATGCAGCAGAATCCGCTCTGCTAAAAATAAATCTGTTCACGTCACTATGAAATGTATGGAGTCGCTCTGGCCTGCGTTAGCAACTTTTGCAAATCTACATTCAATTCTGCATGATTGTTTCCAAGCCATCCCAGACCATCTTTGTGTTTGTACTCAACCAAACTTTAGTGTGCAAGCATTTTACAATCTAACCTTCCAACGCAGTTTGAGATGATTGTGGGTTGCACATTTTAAGCAGTTAAAGTGACAATCATCATTTGAAGCAACTTACTGCAAATTAGAAACTTTCAGTCCCTCTCAGGTCATTGCTACAAATGGTTTCTTGCAAATTAGACTTGCGTTGCAATTACCTGGAAGTCCGCCACATGGCATCCAAATGATGTTCAATGTTACAGTGTTGACTATTGTTATTAGGACTGTAAAAAATAACATGTTAAAGGTGATAACAAATTAATTTAATTCATTACGGTATTTCTTTTGCAATTAACGGATGCTCATCATGGACGTAAAGACGGAAGATGGAGGCGCACTGTACCGTCCCCACTGACTCACACAGAGTCTGACGCTTGTTTAGGAATGTCTTCTGACCTGAACACATGGAATTCCAGCACCATTCATGCAGTGACGTGCAGTGAGGTTCAGTACGGCGAGGTAATGACTCCTTTGTATTAAAAAAAAAATATGAATTCATGTTTCTCATTAGGAGGAAAACACAAAAGTGATTAATTAACTTTGTTAATCACTTATTAGTCCCATATATTCACCATTATTTTTTAGCTGGAAAGTACAGTCTTGGCCGTCAAATTAATTTATTCATTCAGCTGAGTATAAAAAGATAAAATTTGCTGCTCTCCAGCTGCTGCTGTCAAAAAAAAAATCTGGCTCACACGCCCCCCCCACTCCTTCAGGATTAAGCCTTTACCGCAAGTGCCTTCCACATCACATTTCTCTGTCTTTTATTGCTCAATTAGCAAGAATAATGACATCACACTTACATTACACAAGCTGTATGAAATCATGTTGTATAGGAAATGCAGGAAATTTCTGCACCATTACACTGGGTTGTACAAAATGAATGAACAGATTTCTTTAGGCGATATTTGATCAAGCAATTGAAAACAGTAGCCAAGTCACGAGTATTCTACTCCCAATCGAGTTTTATTTCCTGTCTTACGAGTGTTCGGCGTGGCCACCGCCTGCAACACAGGCGATATCAATTTGTGAAAGAAGTGACTTCCTCCCGCACGCGTATCAGAAAATCCCCATCGACTGAGTTGATCGCTGTTGGTATTCGGTGTTTAGTCCCCCCCCGTGGCAGCCCTTCAGAACTTATAAAACTCCTCTTTCAAATGGTCACTGGCTCATTCCGTGACAGTGCACGTGAACTGAAGCAAAGCGTCGTGAAATTGGTTCATTCTTGTTGAATATCTGTATTATTGGCGACATGCTGACAGACAGAAACTAGCAGGCGCACTGAGTGCATTAGACGGGTACATAGACAGGGTTTTTGCGCACTAAGCCATGAAAAGACCCTTGTTGCAGCCTCACCTTTGTTGCTTTTTTGGGGTTTTTTCTTTGTCAAACTAACATCATAAATATTTTGGTACGCAGTACATCACTCGTATAAAATCTTTAAATTAAAAAACTAGTCAATTCTTTTTCATGAAGCTGAAAGAATATTTTTTTAAATATATGGGTACATTAAAAACTTGTTTAGTACGTTTCAGAATTTTCTCAAAAAAGACTTAATACGTGACATGATGCCTGAAAGCCATGCCGTTGCATTGAAACATATCAAACAGCTGTATTTTGACAGCAAAAACCTAATTACTTATTTACAAAAATTAATTACAATAGCCTGAAAAATGGCCGCACGGTGGATGAGTGGGTAGCATTTGGCCTCACAATCAGGAGATCTGGGTTCGAATCTCCGTGGAGTTTGCATGCCTCATCTTACGTTTCTGCCCTGCGTTTGATCAGGAAATGTGCAAATTCAGTGATTTAGACTTAAGAAAACCTTTTTTTTTTTTTTTTACTTGAAAACAATGTTAAGCAATATATTGTATGAATGCCTATATCGCATCTGCTATGTACATATATGTATATCTTATCATTTACACACATATTAGCCACAATTATAAAACTATTTACAATATCATTAAAACGTTTCACTGCGCTTTGTTTTGATAAACATGCACCAGAATTATAATATTTATTGCTCGCCTTGAAAACACGGGTTGTGTCTGATTTGTTAAATAACGTAAACACATAATATTTCCAGCGTCAAGATGATGCTATCACCAGGGTCTTCAAAAGGTAGCTCGTGGCTCGCCAGCAGTTGAGTAGTTCACCAAAGAGTTCATAAGCAAACATGTAATGGCTGTATTTAATGACAAATGAGCAGACTGGTTGGAAACTTTGTAAATAAAGTGCAATTTCAATGTTGGCATTCACGTAAAAGCCAAATAGCTCACCTCTCCTTTCTTTTTGTCAGTAGACTGGCACTAATAGTGCTGACCAAAACAGATATCCATAACAAAAATAATTCAGTCATATTGATAGATTGATTGATAATGGTGTTAGTTTGAAATAAATATATTATGGAACAATTAATTTCCCATGCATCCGTGTTACTCTAAAACAGGCGTGTGTTTAAAATAAAAAATAAAAGATTGCACGACACAGCAGCAGCAGCCCACCACCACAGTTTCAGGATATACTCGGGGAGACCCCGTTTTGCGTATATGTGTGTCTGAGTAAACAGAGACACAAATAAAATCAATACGTAAATATTTCTCTCACTTCATAACTCTTGATGTGGAAGTACAATTTGCTGAAATCCCACTCCCCTCCAATGTGAAAATACAGAAATTTAACTTAAATAACACCAATTGGTCAATTAAATTACCGATTTGGTGTTTTGGATTGCAACCTCCCATTGCTCATAATAATACAGTGTAATTCAAACATAACAGAAACATAAAATTGTACTTGAAATGTTCTACTACTCTTACAGAGACTGGTATTAAACAAATAGATTGTCAAACGTGTGTTATCTTTTACCTTAAATTTAAAGTTTCAGTTCCTTTTGGGCTGGCAATCGATGAAAATATTTAATTGCTATTAATCACAGATAGAAAGATGTTTTTATCAATAATAAGTAAAGTTGTAAACCTCTTTGTGGTTAAAGATTCGATATGCATCTAGATACACCGGCTAAGATCCAATTTAAAAAAAACAATACATTTCGATATAGAGTACAAACAATTTACAGTTTTACACAATTCAAATATGATTGATACAATTCTGAAAGTCAAATAGAACGTGTGCACGTTAATCGCAAGTCTTTCCGTTAACGTGTTATTAACACATTAACCTTGACAGTCCTAATAGATATATCATCCTGTCCTGTAATTTAACTGAATAAAATACAGGAAAAAGGAGAATAAAAAGGAGACATAGTTGCAAATGGCAATAAATCATGATTAATTAGTTTGAAAACAGATTAATTTGATTGAAAATTGTAATCATTTGACAGCCCTAATTTATTATTATTGTCATTATTATTATTGTTGTTGTTTTTGTTTCCTGCAATTGACAAATATCAGCATCCAACATGAAACTTCACAACAGTACACAGTGGACATATTCATGGTGGTGTTGCGTGTTCTTCTTCATTCGGTGGCAGGATTCTTTGAGGCGCATTTACCACACCTATCATGTTGGAGTGTGGCCCGGGTTTACAGCAAGCGGATCAGGCCGATGTCATGGCGGAAGCCGATCTTTTCCAGTTCAAAATACAGCGGATCGGAAGCCGATACCGATCCTGGAGATCGGATTGGGACATCCCTAATGCATACCTAACCTAACGTAGTACTTTGGTTTCCTCCCGCATTCCAAAAACATACGTGTTAGGGTTAATTGTCAACTATAAATTGTTCACAGGTATGATGTCAATATTTGTATGACAGCCCTGCGATTGACTGGTGACCAGTTAAGGGGGTGCCCACCACTCACCCGAAGTCAGCAAACCTGCCACCCTAGTGAGGATAAGCGGCATAGAAAATGGATGGATGGCTGGGAAGATGATTGCAAAATAAAATACCACACTCCCTGAATGGAAATATTCCAGCTTCAAACAGGATGAGCAACGTGAGCCTATCAACACAAATGGTCTGACCTCAAACATACACACCGAGATACAGACCCTTTGCCCCGACAGTCTACACTCTCTGAGACGTTGGATCAGCAAAGTAAATATAAATGGAACTGTCCAAATTGGTGTGCATTCGCAAAAAGGTGTAGTTTGCTACATCTAAAAAGAAATGCTTCTCTTTTATACAGTTGAAACGTGAACGCTTCAAACATTTGACAGACAGTACAAACTGCCTGTGAGAAAATACATGTCACAAATGCCAATTCTACAAATATATATTATCGGAACAGTCGTTTACTTGGTCTCAAAAATGTAAACATTAATATTGTTTAGAGTCAATTTGTGCGACAATTTCAAGTCCAAATGCACCTGCATTGTTTTGTCCATCCATCCATTTTCTTCCGCTTATCCGAGGTCGGGTCGCGGGGGCAGCAACCTAAGTAGAGAAGCCCAGATTTCGCTCTCCCTGGCCACTTTGTCCAGCTCTTCCCAGCGGATGCCGAGGCGTTCCCAGGCCAGCTGAGAGACATAGTCTCTCCAACGTGTACTGGGTCTTCTCGAAGGCCTCCTACCGGTTGGACGTGCCCTGAACTCCTCACCAGGAAGGCGTTCGGGAGCCATCCTAACCAGATGCCCGAGCCACCTCATCTGACCGCTGCTCCTGCGGATGAGGAGCGGTTCTACTCCGAGTCTCTCCCGGATGACAGTGCTTCTCACCCTCTCTCTAAGGGCGAGCCAAGCCACCCTGCGGAGAAAACTTAATTCGGCCACTTGTACCAGCGATCTTGTCCTTTCGGTCACTACCCAAAGCTCACGACCTTAGGTGAGGGAATGTACGTAGATCGACCAGTAAATTGAGAGCTTTGCCTTTCGGCTCAGCTCTCTTTTCACCACGACAGACCGGTGCAGAGTCCGCATCACTGCAGACGCTGCACCAATCCGCCTGTCCAACTCGCATTCCATCCTTCCATCACTCGTGAACAAGACCCCGAGGTACTTAAACTCCTCCACTTGAGGCAGGACCTCATCCCTGATCCGGAGATGGCATTCCACCCTTTCTCGGGCGAGAACCATGGACTCGGACTTGGAGGTGCTGATTCTCATCCCAGCCGCTTCACACTCAGCTGCGAACCGATCCAGCGAGAGATGAAGGTCACTGCTCGATGAAGCCAACAGAACCACATTATCTGCAAAAAGAAGAGATCGAATCCTACGGCCACCAAACTGAAACCCCTCAACGCCCTGGTTGCGCCTAGAAATTCTGTCCATGAAAGTAGTGAACAGAATTAGGTGAATAAAGGGCAGCCCTGGCGAAGTCCAACCCTCACTGGAAACGGGTCCGACTTATTGCCGGCAATGCAAACCAAACTCTGACACTGGTCATGCAGGGAACGAACCGTCTGGATTAGGTGGTCCGATACCCCATATTCTCGGAGCACTCCCCACAGCATTCCCCGAGCAACACGGTTGAAGGCCTTCTCTAAGTCCACAAAACACATGTAGACTGGTTGGGCAAACTCCCATGCACCCTCAAGGACCCTGCCAAGAGTATAGAGTTGGTCCACAGTTCCACGACCAGGACAAAAACCACACTGCTTCTCCTGAATCCGAGATTCGACTATCCGGTGGATCCTCCTCTCCAGAACCCCTGAATAGACCTTACTGGGAAGGCTGAGGAGTGTGATCCCACGATAGTTGGAACACACTCTTGAAACCTTCTTGAAAAGCGGGACCACCACCCCGGTCTGCCAGTCCAGGGGCACCGACCCCGATGTCCCCGCTATGCTGCAGAGTCGTGTCAACCAAGACACGCCCACAGCATCCAGGGCCTTAAGGAACTCCGGGCAGATCTCATCTACCCCCGGGGCCTTGCCACCAAGGAGCTTTTTGACCACCTCGGTAACCTCAGCCTCAGAAATAGGAGAACCCGCCTCAGAGTCCCCAGGCATGGCTTCCATATTGGAAGGCATGTTGGTGGGATTGAGGAGGTCTTCAAAGTATTCCCTCCACCGGTCCACAACATCTCAAGTCGAGTTCAGCCTTACACCGTCCCCACCATACACGATGTTGACTGTGCACTGCTTCCCCCTTCTGAGATGGCTCAGAGTATGGTCAGAGTATGGTTGCTGTTTTTGGGAGCTGGCAACACACTGGACAAAACCAAAAATATTCAGCTGTCCAATCAGAATGTTAGGATAGATATTGGGGACAACTTGGGGTCTAAAAAATCAGTCTAGTGAAAAACACATTGTGCTCATACAGATTTGACCAGCATTGACAAGAACATAAAACACAAAGAGGGGCTATGGTCCTCGGTTCTGTGCTCCCTTGTATTGTTGTGTTAATAACTTATTTTTTCTTAGTGCGTGAGTACCTGCAAAAGTAATCCCAAAACCACTGCACTGCGATCAAGACTTTAGTTTGAGGAAACCCGTTATCAGTTCTGTGAACCAGTTTGATATGATGAATGTGCAATTTCTTTTGTCTCCATACAGATAATTATTTCCAAACTGTGTCCCTAAAACAAGTCCCACTTCGGTGTGACCTTCAAATGACCTGCTACTCCACTGTTACAGATGTTTTTTTCCGAATGCGGACTAACGTAGCAGTTGTCCAGGGCAGAGCTAATAAATCTAAAAAGACAACTGCCTGGAATGTGACATGCTTGCGCAGGAGCACAACCATAGAGGCGTTTCCGTGTGTTTACGGAAGTGAAGACTGCTCCAGTGATGTGCGATACCATGGATTTCATTTCGGATTCTATACTGGGTAAAATTCAGGCTGGTATCGGTGATAGCAATTTAATACTATGTACAATTCATCATCATGTGTCTGGTAAATTGTACATATTAAATAGTGTACAAATCATAGCATTAAAAATACAACACATCATAGTCATTTATTGATTTATATTAAACAGTGAATATAATATAGATATAGCCAAGCTAATATACTGTACCTGAAGTTTCAAAGTATCACTATTTTGATTTCAGAATCGACTTTAGACCGTGAAGAGCGGGTATCAGAGATATCGACATTTCAGTATCGGTCCGAACATTACTAACATGCGCTCATTAACTCATTTGTGGCAATTTCAAGGATTTTAATGCAATGGGAGTCAATGTTTTCTCAACTAAATGATTCCGTGTAGAAGTTCAAGAAGAAGGATGGCAAGAATTTCGGTTTGGAAGCTTGTAGACAACTTGTTGTTCCAAGGTACGTGTGGGTGGTGAGGTGAGACATTGGCAAGAGCTGCTTCACTAACAACTTATACAAATCCATTTTGGATGAGAAGAACCTTTGCCTACATTGGCGAGTACATTTATCCAAGTCTTGCATGATAAACTACACCTTTCCATGACTGCCTACCTTGAGGCTATGTTCACACTGCAGGTCGATTCCGATTATTTTTGCTCATATGCGACTTGTATCCGATTTTTTCATGCCAGTGTGAACAGGACAATTCCGATTTTTTCAAGTGCAACTCAGGTCATCCATCCATCCATTTTCTATACCGCTTATCCTCATTAGGGTCGCAAGGATGGAGCCTATCCCAGCTGACTTCGGGCGGGACGCGGGGTACACCCTGGACTGGTCATTCATATGTGGAAATAAATGGTATGTGTATGCGATGCGGCTGCAGTATGAACGGTCAGGTGGCATACAGTATATCCAACATATACGTCATGGAAAGGCGTGTATTGCAGTGCTTATTGAGACTTTAAAGGTAGGCAGTCAGGGGAAGGCGTTGTTTGGAGCGCATGACTTGGATAAATGTCCTCACCGATGTAGGCAAAAGTTCTTCTCATCCGAAAATTATATTTGTGAGATGTTAGTGAAGCAACTCTCGGCAATGTCTCACCTCTCCACCCACACACACCTTGGAACAGGCGTGGCAACAAGTGGCCTGCAAACTTCCATTCCAAAATTTTCATTTTCTGCATAGAATCATTTGGTTGAGAAAATATTGAGTCCGGTTGCATAAAATCCCTGAAATTGTCACCAACGCATTAAGGAGGGCATGCTAGTGATGTGGGGATCGATACTGAAATGTCGACATCTCTCCGATACCAGCTCTTCATGATCTAAAGTTGACTCTGAAGTAAAAAAGATACTTTTGATACTTCAGATATATGATTTTGTCCTTTGTTTTTTCTGATGCATTTTAGCTTGACTATATTGTAAATCACTCCATTACATCGATATACTTTACAGTTTAACATAAATAAAATGACAATGATGTTTTGTATTCTGTATGCTATGATTTGAAATACTGTATACTACGTTTTAAATGATACCAGACGCATTAGATACATTTGCACATAGTATTGAATTGGTATTGCAGATACCGGCCTGAATTTTACCCAGTATCAAATCAGAAATGAATTCAATGGTATCGCACATCACTGGAGCACATACCGCAGCAGTCTTTACTTCTGTAAACACACGGAAATGCGAGCGATGTCGTGCTTCTGCGCATGCATGTCACATTGCAGGCGCGTTCCGTTCGCGTTCCAAGTCACATGAGTTTGGTAATGTGATCGACCACATGAAAAAAATCGTATTTTAAACAAAATATCCGAATTGGGACGCCTACCTCTAATGTAACCGTAAAGTCTCGGTAGGCGCGGCAGTACACGCCTTGATGTATATGCCGAATATATGCGACATGAGCGCTCACTCTGCAGTCGCATCGCATACATATCCCATTTAAATCCACACACAAATGAGATCAGAGTCGCATGGGAAAAAATCGGAATTATGCCGTTCACACTGACGTGAAAAAACCCGATACAGGTCGCATATGAGCAGATATATTGGAATTGACCTGCAGGGTGAACATAACCTAAATGAAGCAGTATTTACAGGAATCCCATCTGCCACTCATCTGATCGGTAAATAAAGGCTTACTTCAGATGCCAAAGTGGTCAAAGCAAAACATTAGAGAAACCACCAAGGTCACCAACTCACCACTGCCTCATCACCGTTATGTTGCCAGAAGTGAGCTTTGACAACAAGCCAACATACTATCTGAATATTTTTCCTGACATTCTCCTGATATTTTGTATTGGTATACTCCATAATGACTCTCGGAAGTAATTCCACTTCTCGTAAGCGGACGACAACAGACTTTTGTGCATCCGTTCTTTCTTCTTCTATGGAGTGTCACATGGTTCCGTCTGCAGGCTTGTTCACAGTGCCACGCGGCGTTTATAAAGTCAGTTGAGAAAGACGGACCACCGATGCCCACAAAAAGATAACCGCGTTCTGCAGATTACAGGCTGCAAGTCATGAGTCGTTTGTAGTGAACAAGAAAAGCGATAATCTACTGCAATGAAGAAAAAAAACAGAAGCTAACTGCGGGCTAAAAGCCAAGAGAGGCTTGTCAACAGTGCGGTTACGTCTCCACGCTCAGGTAGGTGCCAAGGCGATGAATATAAACTACAGTGGAACCCCAGGATATACGAAATTAATTTGTAAGCCAAATTTTGTTGTAACCCGAACAACATTTTACATGTAAATTGGCTTATTTGTTCCACTGTTCTGCACTTTTATTACTGTATAAATAACGAATGTTGTAATACAAATGTGATGTAATAACAAAACCTGAAATAGAAAGTATATTGAGTTAAATTTAAAAGTAATTAAAAAAACAGTGAGTGTATGGTTAAATAGTAGAATCAAGTTAAACTAAAATCACTGTTTTGATTCCGAATGTTTTAGCATGCGCCTTAAAATACAATAAATCAGAAAAATCCCGAAAAAAACAAGCTTTGGTAAGATCGACAAAGTTTTGTAAAGCGAACAAATTTTTGTAAGTCGAAGCAAAAAAAATCAGAAAGGTATTTTCGTTTCCCAGATTTTTCATATTCCGGGGCATTTATATCCCGTGGTTCCACTTTGCGGGTTGTTTCAATATGTTATGTTAACATACCACCTATTCAAGTTACGTTACCATGCGCCTACTTAGACTGTTGTTCTCCATTTCATTGTCATTACTATAGCCTGTCTTTCAAGATGAAATGTCTGTCCTTTGTCTGGAATTTTATAAAATATCCAAAAAATCCAAAAAATGTGACTTAAATATGTTTTTCTTCTTCATTGTGCATTTTTGGCTGGTTGCAACTTATACTCGGGAGTGACTTATAGTACGGAAAATGCGCTAAACAGACCATTCTAAAAGACAGAACAAAAAGTAGTGGCAGAATATTGTTCATTTGTAGTTCTAAACACACCTGCAAACCTCATACCGCTTCCCTCAAGGAGCCGGTACTGGAAACTGACGGCCAAAACAACCACACTACAAAAATATTATAGGGCCACCAGTGTAATAAATGTATAACTGCTCTTTGTCATGTAACCGGTGCAATATTAATATTAGGGATGTCCCGATCCACATTTTTTGGCATCTAATCTGGTCCGATTTGGTGCAGATCTTTTTTATTTAATAATAAACTTTTGCTGTAAACATGAATTTGTGGAACTGAATATGGTTATTAAATTGCTCTTATAAGCATTAAAAACAAATCCAACCAAAGCATTGCTGAATTTACTTTTTTTTATTACATGGTATCATCAACAACATTGTTTGGCTTTTGTAGCAGGTCAGGTGTCTAAGTCAGGTCCCCAATGAAAACAAAGGTCCATCCAATAAAAGCTAAAATTGAAAATAAATGTGTGTGCAAAAAACTGCGGAATATATTGTAAGCTGCTGTTTAGTGTGTGGCTATCGAGGGCAGTGGTGTTCAGCATGCTGATTAAAGCAAGCATTTGGAATTAAGTGGTAGAATAAGAAACTAGCAAGTAGAACGTCTTGTCGAAGAAGTGTGTCATGATCTCGTCTTCTCGGCATGGTGGAATGACCAAGCGAGCTGGACGTCAGGCAGGTAAGTTGGCAGGAATCTTTAATAAAGGTGCTTCCAAGCGGCGGTAGGTACATGCACGCGAAACGTAACCAGGAGCAGGCAACAAAGACACGGACATCGAAGGAAAGACACAATGACAATGAGCCGACGCCCGACTGGCGCACGCACCTGAACATAAAGAGCAGGGAACCAGGTGCACGTAATTAACAGGGTGAAGAAACTAGGAACCGGCCCAAAAACACATTAAACTATGAAAATAATCACAATACAGAGAAACTAACACAAGGCTGTCATGTCTACGAGACACGGGTCGTGACAGAGTGGGTGGTAAAAAAAAAAGGACTGAGCAAGGACTGGCATGCAAATGAATGGTCAACTGAATTTGCCACCATTACAATGGTTTTTAGGGTAGGACTATGCAAGGTGGTGTTGCGTGTTCTTCTTGTGTCAACCAGCGTTGAGGCGCATTTACTGCACCTATCATTTTGGAGTGTGGCCCGGAAAAACGCCATTGGGATTGGCTGGATCTCGTGGCGGAAGCCAATCTTTTCCGATCTTCAAAATACAGCTGATCGGCAGCCGATCGAGACATCCCTAATTAATATAACTGTGACTCACCCTAAGAGATAGGGTGAGTCAGAACACCCTATTGAGGAAACTCATTTCCGCCGCTTGTATCTGCGATCTTCACTCATGACCCAAAGCTCGTTACCATAGCTGAGGGTGGGAACATTGCTCAACCAGTAGAGCTCAGCTCTCTTTTCACAATGGGGATCCGGTACAGCAACCTCGTTTTTTCCGACTGAGAACCATGGCCTCAGATTAGGAGGTGCTGAGTCTCATCCCAGAAGTTTCACACTACAGCTACCCCTGTAAACGCTGGAGGTCCCAGCCCAATGAGGCCATCAGGACCACATCGTTTGCGAATGGAAGAGAAGAAATCCTTAGGCCACCTAACTGCACCCTCTTGACGCCTTGGGTGCGCCTAGAAATTCTGAAAGGTTATGACCAGAATCGGTGGCAAATAGCAGTCTTGGCAGAGACCAACATTTACAGGAGACAGGCTGGACCTACTGCTGTCAATGCATACCAGGTAGCTGCTCCTGGACTGAATGGCACTTAGTAGCGCGCCATAAATCCCCTACTCCAGGAGCACTCCCCACAAGACACCCCGAGAGACACCTTTTCCAGGTCCACAAAACATATACAGACCTGTTGGGCAAACTCCCACGTAACCTCCAGTACTCTTGTAAGTGTGTAGAGCTGATCCAGTGTTCTTCACCGGGGACAAAAGCCACATTGCATGACTCCAGCACACTTGCACCAAGCCAGGGGGTTAATAAAAAGGTCACACCAGCTCGACGCCTCTCCCCTGCAGCGACTCCAGAGTAGAACAAAGTCCAGTCCTTCTCGAGAAATTTGGTTCCAGAGCCCAAACTGTGGGTCAAGGTGAGTCAGACTATATCCAGTCGGAATGTCTCAATCTCTCACACAAGTTGGCCTCCTATCCCACTAGAGAAGTAACATCAATGGCCCTAGAACCACATTTGGCTGCCAAAGACCTGGTCACCCAGGCGACCCCACTCAACCACCACCCAAATCGCATAGAACCCTTATGCCGGTGGTGGGTCTGCAGGGTAGAGAGATCCCGTGTGGCTTCTTCGGGCCGGTCCCGAATGAGCCCCATGGGTAAAGGCCCGACCACCAGGCGCACGCCTGCAAGCCCCTCCCATGGTGCGGTCTCTCCTCTTGTTCTTTTTCATAAATGGTCTTCTGAATCGCTCTTTTCCTGGCTCCGCATATAGCCCCCGACAACATAGCTCCTAGGACCAAACTCATCTACTACGATAAGGTGATGATTCACGGAGGAGTGAATATAATACCAATTTAATAGATTGATTTGCACCTTTTATTGCACTGTTGAGAAAACCACATGCACGTCCATATGATTGACATACCAAAAGGAGCTGTGAGATGTCGTCTGGCTGATTTGTTGCAAATGCAGATGCAGAAAGCAGGAACAGAAAACAATAAAGATACTTTGCATGTCGTGTACACCGAAAGGACATCCAGCCCTTACGTACGACAGCAATTTGCTCACATTTACAAACTTGCTTTTATTCCCAAAGGATAATCAGGAGATTAGAAAAAGATGGACAGGGCAAGTGTTTGTTCTTTCACTTTTGGAGAGAGTTAGGCAAACTTCTACTCACCCATGTTCAAGGCAGGGAAGATCAATGCAATTAAGATGGTAACACTCTCCCAATTTATATCCCTCTTCCAATCAATTACATCCTTTATACTGCACTGACCCCGTTCTTTAAGCGCAATCAGTCAATTAAAATAGCAGTGGGACAATTTAGGCTGCCTAAATACTGAGGTAGTGTGGAGTAGTCTGTTTCCATTACACGCTGTGAGAAACACTAATTGATAATGATAATTAAGGTCTGGATTTGATCTCCTTTGAACAGGCCTGATGTTTACAGGACATCCCTAACTACATTGTTCAAAAACCAATCTGAAGTAGACACAATGTCACAAAAATTGGATCCAATTTTCTAAATTTGGACAACCATGCATTTCTCCTCCGCCTACAAGACCACATTGGAGGTTTTCCTAAACAACAGCCTAGTGTACCATCATTCATACTAAAGTATTTGGATAAACCTCCTAAAATGAATGGAGTGAACATAATGGAGGACCTTAAAGGAAAACTGAACTTTAGTTTTTGTTTATTTTCCACAATCCTTATGTGAAACATGACCACACATGGCTTTCTCATTTCCGTGCTACCAATGGACTTAACAGGACACACCTATTTTGACTTGAAACCCTAAAAAATACCAAAAAACTCCAACAATGTTTGATTATCTATCCGACCTGCATCAGAAACAATATCATGGTGACTTACTCGATGGACAGTTGTCAGTCTGGTCCACCTGGTCTTCTATCACTGCATTTAGTGCTAACGATTTTTCGTTCGTTGTGATGCAGTCTCTTGGAGCAATGTCCAAAAGCCTTTTCACCGATGGTAACACTGTATGCCAGTGCAGCAGAAACACTCACTTTTGTCATGGCTTGACAAGATCCACATCAAAGATCCACATATACACCAGCAAGTCATGCCGGTGTTAAGATTTGCCCCCCATCTGCTACAAAGTTTGACTCTCTCTTCTCATTCTCCAAAATTAGGAAATACATGTGAAAATATAAAGAGAATCAATAATACAAAAATATACAAATGTAGTCATAATCTAATTCCACTTTATCATTGCTTTTTCTGTATTGTCTTTGTCTTTTCTATTGTCTTTTCCTCATTGCATTTACCGGATGGCTCACGCTAGCTGGTAAAAGCAATGACAATACAAGGACCCACCTACAGTCTTTGCTGTGGGTGGGTGCTTCTGGCAGGTTGACTGGACAATACCTGATCACACGATTCCTGCTTGCGGTGACTATGTAGTAGCTATGTTCAAATGTAGCGGGTGACCAGAAGCGGGGCATGGACAGGAAGTAATATCATTATCACGCCACCGTGCATATACTTGCCGCGAAGTTCTTACATGGTGGAGTCCATATCGAAGCGGCTGAGAGAAGCGGCTAACAGGCTGTAGGAGACTAGTCCACCTGGCAGAAGGAGGGCGGGTCATTTTATTGTAGTGCGAGCCATCTGGCACACACTAGTTGGTACATCCGGCAGAAAAGAAAGACAATACACAAAAAGCAATGACAAAATGGAATTACAATATGACTACATTTGCATGTTTTTGTATTATCGTTTTCTTTGATCTATCATGTATTTTCTTTTAATTTTGGTATTTGTATGATTCCATAATCCTTTGTACATTCAGGCCGAAAAGATAAGGTTCTAGAACATCGATTGTCCAAAGGTAGTGGTCGGCAGAAGCTCTCACAAAGTCTTCCATAATTGGTAGATGCAAAAGGACACGTACTTTCTGGGCCGTTATTGTTGACTGAAGTAGTGTTACTTCCTTTCAATGGGCTCAGTCAAATCAATGCGCCAATGTACCAATGTACCAATACTGGTACAAAGATGTACCAGGAATGTTTCAAATGATCAAAATACAGCAAAAAGTATTGCATATTATCATTAATCTACCTGTCACAGAATGATGATGACCTGAGTGTTCATGTTTCTCATAAGGATTGTGAATGATTCCCCAAAAAGTGCATAGCCAATGTCAGTCGCCAAATTCAACCCGTTTCTAAACACACGATTGACCGTTTTGTTCTACAAACACAGCTCTGTTGGAAGGTCCAAAAAAGCAAATTTCAGAACCCAAACAACAGGGAATGTGACAATGTGAGCCCAGCCCACTTGCCTAACATGACCTCTGACCTCACGTGTTTTATTCTGGATGAATGCACAGACACATATTGTAGAAATTCCTCCAAGATGAGTGGAAGTTGAAAGGGGAACCAATTCAATACACGTGGCTGAGTGTAAGTTCCGTTCCTGGACTAGAACGCAAGTGAAGTGATGGTGTAAGTTGGATCTTATACCTAAAATATACCTACTGACTCCTATGTCACTCACACTGTATTCTAAAAACATGATGGGCATAAAACAAAATAATACTACACTAAATACAATAATTAAATGAAATAGTAAAAGCCAAAGTAGCTTTAGCAAACACTTTCCATCTTAATAATAAAAGCACCAAATGATGCGGCTATTACTGTGTCTTTCACAGAATCAGCATCCTGGGAGTCACAGTATGTATAGTGTACTGTTCAAGGGTTTTGGGATGTCCATGTATGAAATGAGTCCTGGCTGTGTGTGTGGCTGCATGCAGAGCGGACAATTGAGTTTGCTGATGTTATTTTGGCCGACAGTTACCATTTTGTTTTTGCAATATAGACTACATTGAACAATCGAACAATCTTTATCCTGAATGATGGTCGCAAGAGTCAAGAAATAGGGATAAGCCAATATTGAGCACAAAGGGCTTGATCTACTAAAGATTTGTGTGCATAAAAGCTATAGCCGGTGCACAGTTGATCTACTAACAGGGTGTCTCAAGGATTGTATATGTCCAATGAGAAAAATAGCGCTCACAGTCCATTTTGCAGTTTTGCTTTCATGCATATGCAGAATATACAGTATGCAGATTATCAGAAGGCATAAAATACTGGGAGATGCAAATGTAATCACTTTGCACATCCCAATTTCATTTATCAAACCTGAAACTGTTTGTGGCTGTTATTTGTGCAGCTTTTTAGCACGTTGGAAATGTAGGAGCAAAATGGGCACAATTGGTCATTGTGAGAGATGACCTAGTATGACGACGGAAGAGACACTCTTCAGTGACTTGTTCTTGTCGACATATTTGGACAATCAGACAAACTGGCGTAACATGGAAAGCCGTAAACCAAGCATCACCTGTTTTCATTTTCACATCCCGTAGGTGGAATGCCCACATGTGCCGATACTTTTGTTTATACCGTGGGGCTCCGATTTCTCCAAAATTCCACAAAAAAGTGTATTTAAAAAGGTGAAACAGGGACAATATTTTTACCCGTTCTCTTGAGAAATTATCATTTTAATAGCCACTGATGCAAAATTTTGCATATTAATTCCAGCATGCTTGTGAAGTGAGTTGCAGCAGGACTTTTTTTTTTGGGGGGGGGGTCACCGCGGCTTTTATTCACTGACCTTGTACGTGTGATTCTCATGACTCTCATGTTGACTAGTGAAGTATGAACATAATAATACATAATACATTATATACATAATTTATTGTATAATTTTTTATTCTATTTATTATATACATAATAAATACTGTATATAGATGTTTTTCTATAAAACGTATAGTACATTCTCATGAGCTCGTTATGTCATGGTGTGTATAAAAACTACTGACTCAGAATACAGTACTAAAGTTAATATTGCATATTTCTGTCAAAATATGTCTGCACATTGTATCATACCTGTCAAAGTGTGCCTTTCAAAATAAGTGAAAAGAAAAAAAATAAAGGATCATTCACGACTGCCCGTTGCCGGTGTGCTGCACATTGTCCTCGGGGTGTGGATAATGTCACCCACAGTATCGGAAAGGATTTTTTTTTAATGTATCTTAAAATGTGGGGGGCAAAAATGAAAACTACAGTATATACATAGAAGAGAATGGGAAAGAATGATAGAATATGTGAGTTTTCCGGGAAAACAGGAGCGCTTTCAGGCATGCATTGTATGTGTGTGTGTGTGTGTGTGTGTGTGTGGGGGTGTGTGTTTTTGCAAATGAGAGAGTTAACTTGTTCCTTTCTAGGATTTGGTTGCTCCTTTTAGCAATTTACAATACAGAAATTATATTATGTATTGCATTGTATTATGTTATAATATATATTATTTCCATACATACAGTTTTCAAATAATTATTCATGATTAATTACCATGTCACACAATGTCTGACATATGCTTGGTAGAAGACATTTTTTTTCTGTATTCTAAAGAAACGACAGGCCAGAATTATATATAATTGTATGTATTAACAGTGCCAAATTAACTGAAATTGTTTATGCAGTTGGCACACATGTCTAAAAAAATCTATTTACTTAACACTGGTTTATTTTCTGGGATTTCCAAGCATACTTAAATGCAGCAAATTGTATTTCCATATTAAGAGTTACCAAGTGGTTGATAAGAATACCCACTTATTGTTTTTCTTTGCATTTCTGTTTATTTAGAGCTCACTTATTTAGACCCATAATTAAGAGGTTGTTGTGATGTCCGTGAATGCATCTCACACCCTGTCTGGTGACAATGAGGAATAGTTGTTGCAATGACAAATGGACTAGAGATGTCTGTGTGAGTTGAAAATACATATATGGTGTTAAAATTGTGCTGCTCTTGTGTTTATGTCAGAATAAAGTTGCAAAAGAGCCGCAAGACTCTGTGGGACTGTGGTACACCTCACCGTGACGCTGTCTGTTGTCATACCAGAGAGCCGAGGCTCGCATGATGCCTATGCGTTTATTACGCTAACAAATGTAAGATAATTAATTCAACAAATAAGTTACCGTGGTTAATGTGCAATTTTTGACCGCCCTAATGTGAGTATATATACAGTATGTATACCATTTTGAATCAATCTCATGTTTGATAAGACCGTTTTTGACGCAGCACTCCCATTTTTGGCTTTGCCTTGCGTCCAGCACTCTATATCTCTATTGGCTGAGTGTTGGGGCCAGGAATTAAACGTGTGCCCTCCTGCACATTAGCATTACACCACCAAGGCTATTATACAGTATTATATTATATTGTATTGCATTGCATTAAACTATTATTCTATTAAGAGCTGTCCATCGATTAAAACATTTAATCACAATGAATCGTACTTTGTCCTTAGTTAACTCATAGTTAGTCACACTTCATTTGAGACAGAAAAAAGTTATCTTAAATGAGAAGGGATGTAAATATCTTATGCAACCACCACAATTAATGCATCAAATATTACAACAAAAGTCATATAAGGACTATGATTTCAGGAAATATTGGACACTATTTTGTTTAAAAAATAATATAGTTAGAACTCCCACATATTCAACACCATATATGAACCTCCACCTCACAAACACTTCTCTAATCCCATCAGCCTCAGAATGGGACTTCCTCATTGTCGCTAGACGCATTCAGGGACACTCCAATCAACATCTTCATTATGTGTCTATGTGTGGTTTAAATAAACAAGACCACAAAGAAAAAAATAAGTGAATATTCTTATCACTCACTTTGTAACTCTTAATGCGCAAGTGCAATCTGCTGCATTTAAGTATGTTCAGAAATACCAGAAAATACATTCAAAACAAGTGAATTCAAATTAACTTGCGTGGTGTCTTTCATTGCAATTTCTCATTGCTCATAAAAAAAGTTACAAATGTGATTCAAATGTTACTTTAAAAAAAAACTAGTGTTTGGTAAATAGATTTTCTCGTGTGTTATCTTTTAGCTTGATTTTGTTTTCAGTTCAGTTTGGAGCTGTTAATACATACAAATATATACAATCCTGTCCTGTCATTTATTTTTCTTGCATTTTATTTCTAAAATACAGTAAAAAATGTGCAACTTTTAGACAAAGTTGCAAATTGTGATTAATCGTGATTAATTAATTTCCAAACTGTGATTCATCTGATTAAATGTTTTAATCATTTGACAGCCCTAGTTACTGTATGTTATATTGTATTACATTATGCTGCAGTCATATCAGTCTCAAAAAGATGATCATTGTTTCCTTTTAATGAAAAAAGTGTTTCAACAGATCAAACTGGTCACACTGCAACTTTGAGTGCAATACAGGGCACTATGAATGAAGATATGATCATTTTCGCAATTATAGACAGTAATTATATGACATTAAGAGACTGTAAAGTACTGCATTAAGTACTGTAGGTTTTACTACAGTAACTCTTCACAGGTTTTAGGTTTTACTACAGTAACATACAAGAAGAGGGACTCTTCATCCTACTGTGGATTTTAAGCAAGATGTTTGTTGTTGCTGGCCAAAGATGGGTTCAAATATACATAATATGATTTAATTTAACAACTGCCGCTGAAACTTGCAAATATAGTATTACATCACCTAATCAACTAGCCAACTAAATCAAGAGTCCAGGTCTTTATTTGAAAGAGCAAACATGTTTTTAATACTTATTTATATATAACTATAATACTGTATGTATTACAACGGCATATTAAGGCCACGTTAAAAAACAAAAAACCCTAAGATTTCGAAATTAAAAGTCATAATATTATGAAATTTGGAGACTTTAAATCTCATAAATTAACGACTTTTTTTCTGATAAATTTACGACTTTTCATCTTGTAAATTAATGAGAAAAAAAGTTGTAAGTTTGCAAGTTTTAAAGTCCTAATTTAACCTTTGACCCGGGTCAAAAGTCACACAAGTCTTCTGTATTTATAGCTGCAATGCCTGTTAAATGGAGCATTAAAATCATCAAGATTTCTAGAATTAAGTCGTAAATTATTATATTAAATATTTACGAGAACAGTTTTTTTTATTTGGCCCTAATATGCTGTCGTAATGGATGGATGGATGGATGGATAATCTTTATCCTGATATTAAATGCTTTTGGATAGTCTTGATCATTCTGCTTATTTTTTACCATGCCAACTGAGAAGTTTTTTTTTAGGCGGCTGAAGATCAGCAACATTTCAACTGATTAGCAACTTATTCCAGCTAATTATGGCTCAGACGATGTGCCAAACTCACCTTAAAAAAGAAAGTCCGCCTTACATTGCTAAATACACAAACAATGTGTTGTTTCTTTCTGTAACTAAATAAAAAATGGCATTGATATAATGTGCCATCTTTTCATGTACTATTAACTTTTCAGTAGCACGTGTTTTAACTGTTTGGTGTGTTTGCATGACACACACATTTTGGTTGGTATTCATTTGAAGTATTACATTGATAATATCATAACAGTTATTTAAATTACTATTTATTAATAATTATTTATCAACATTTTTTTTTATTAAATAATTGATCCCTCATACAGAGTTGCATCCAGCACTTTCGCCCACACAATTGAAGATTGCTGTGCTACAATATGTAGTGACAAGCACCAATACCAATTGAACCATTTATATTTGCAAAGAGTCAGTAAACATTTGCATGTAGTACATATATTAAGTTCCACACCTGGTTAGTCATATTTTATCTTGACCATAAAGATATGTCCTTAAGATATACTTTAAAATGTAAATTTATGCCATTATATTTTATCAATTTTAATTGAAGTTGTAGTTATGAAAATATGTATTTTTCACCACATCAGTGTTCCAAAAATAAGTGCAAAATAAGCACACTCTGTGGACTCCAGTGTGTTTGGCAGCTTGAATAGATCATCTTATAGTTGCTTGATAAACATTGAACATATTGTAATCCAGTTAACTGTTTTAGTATTTCTTTTCCTTTTTTGAAGAAAAGAATATTGGGACAATGACTACCTAGACTGCCACCCACTGAGAGTCAAGTCATAATTTGAGGATGTCTCAGTTTCCCATGTCAAGCACATTAAAAGTCATTTAACATACTGGGCTCTAATTTTGTATTGTGCACCTTCGCTTGCGCCTCGCGTTTTAGGCGCAGTTTGCAATTTTTTGCCGCTCGCAGCTTGGCGTAAGTACGCCTCCGTCCCTCCTACTGGCGCAAGTGGCAAAGAGAGGAGGAGAGAACGCTTGACTGGGTTTTGCAGTAAATATGTTGAATATGGATGAAGACAGCAGAAGACGGCCAAACTTCCCCCAGACAGAAAAGTGATGTTTTGGGCCGGGAGGTTCAAGCTCACAGAGGCCGCATATATGGTCACGCAACCAGACCTCCACGGGCTGATGATGCAAAAGTGGCCAGGGAGGAGATTACAAGTATCGTTGATCAGGTTTGCCCTGACTTACTGGCAACCGTTGCCCAATGAAAAAAAACGGTTCAATGATGTCAGATGAAGGCAAAACAAAAACCAGAGCACCACTAAGGTAAGCATTTTTTCCCCACCCATAAAGACACTCATATTTAGTAACCTATATTTATAATATGAAAATGTAATATATTATGTGTATGCAATATGAATAAACAAAAACTATGCAGCCGCACTGCGTATGAGTGGGTAGCATGTTGGCCTCACAGTCAGGATGTTCAGGGTTCGAATCTCCGTCGGGCATCTCTGTGTGGAGTTTGCATGTTCTCCCCGTGCGTGTGTGGATTTTCTCCGGGTACTCCGCTTTCCTCCCACATTCCAAAAACATGCATGTTAGGTTAATTGGCGACTCTAAATTGTCCATAGGTATGAATGTGAGTGTGAATGGTTGTATTTCTGCCCTGCGATTGACTGGCAACTGGTCCAGTGTGTACCCCGCATACCCCCCCCCAAAAAAGTCAGTTGGGATAGGCTCCAGCATACCGTGACCCTAATGAGGATAAGCGGGATAGAAAATGAATGAATGAATGAGAAACTAAACATAATGAGGATAAAATCCGAAGCAACTGTGTGTAAAAAATGCATTGCCGAGCTTGTGGTCTGGCCCTTGTGACTTGTGTTTGCATGTGAGATTAACTTGTATTTCCCAGTTAATTATGATCATTTCTGCAATTCTCGGTTACACGATCAAAGATGCCAATACGTTTGATTAACCGTTTATTTACAATTAACCACATCCATATCAGATCCACTGGCCAATGATGAGGAGGAGAATGAGGAGAAGGGGGGCGATGATAGGGACATAAAAGGTGGTGGCCAGAAGGAGAGGACAGAGGCAGACGGGACAGTCAATATAGATCATTTTCATATAGATCATTGATGATGATTGTTAAAGGCATTCAAATTTGCCTGACATTGTGTAAACTGGCCTGTTGGGTTTTGCTGATGTGTGCTCATTGTGCACACTCGGCCAAATTACCACTAGACCGGCTGCGATTTGCCTTGCGCAGAGAGTAGACCAGGTTGGAGCCAGCGAGCATTTAGCGCATCTCCAGCGAAGCCTTTTGGTAAAAAAATTGTCCATACAATTGAATCATTCGGCACCTCTCCCTGCTGCGCCGCCACATCAATCGCAGCGCGCCTCGGTCTACCAAATTTACGCAGGACGAAATTGCCACAGCGCAGCCCGCGCAAAGCTGCGCAACCCACAAAATTAGAGCCCATTATGTACTAAGGTCTTGTTTAGAACTTTTATTCAAAGCTGCTAAGCCAAATATACCGCACCTACTTTGTATTCAAGACCCGCTCTTAGCTCCGAGTCACTATTGCCTCTTGGTGGGTACATTTCAAACCCGTCACGTTGTTCAAGTTTCTCCCGCCCCTTCAAGCTCGTCTCCAGCACAGCCAGGCAGACATGCATCCTGTAGGGAAAACTCAGCGCACTTACATAAAGTGATGCGCACACTAAGATGAATTGAAGGAGACTCTGGCATTTGGCTAGTGACAGGAGCTGCCTGTCCTCTTTGAAAATGTGTATCCTAAACATCAAACACCGGACGAGGAATATCAATCTGACCTCCGTCAATGTATGAAGTGGAAGATTTCAAGAAGAGATTTAAATGAAGGGGACTTTTTACGCATGAGACTTACGAGCACAAGTCAGAGCAGATAACATTATCATAACATCTTGTATGTGCTCATATACATGCAACTCACACTGCCCATTTGACTGGGAATACATTTCAAAAAGTGTGCAATGATCCTGTTACATCTGGAGTCCACCTCTGTAAGCAGAGATGGAATTGTGGTGTTTCTTTAAGTCCTGCAGTGTCAAGTTTGTGAGGGATTCTTCTGGGACCGCAGAAGTCAACTTGTCTGATATCAACAAAAAAGGCACAGAGGTGGGAAAAGGTAGGTCCAAAGCATCTGTAGAGCTGACAAGTTGCCAGAGGCTTCCGTTTACTCTAAAGCTCAGCGCTCCCTGTCACTTGAACAAGGTTTCTGTGCCCTCAGACTTTGGAGGTGGAGAACAATGTCATCCTGCATTATTTAGCTCTCAGCCTCCACTTTGTAGCACTTTACCTCGCAATATTGAATGGCCTGAAAGTTATCCACTGAATTCAGATTGTTTTGAGGTCAATGTTTCTTTAGAATGGCTAGGGGACCATATTTGTAAAAGATGCAGGAGAACCGCCTCCCGGCCAATCAGCAAAGACGAATGAGGATGATAAGGAACTATAACTGAAGTGAATCATAATGAAATGCAACTTGCTGTCTCATGCTGTCATTGCCATAAAATGCTGTAGCTGCTATACATGTTTGAAAATATTACATAGGTTATCCATAGATTTCCAAAGATTTTAGAGAGTGCCTTTCTTTTTTTTTTTTACAATGATAAAAAACAACGCCAGCTCAAAAATGGACAGTTATGTTAGTGGCTTTTATTTTTTTTGCTGCACCAGCAGAGACACATCGATCATTCTAATCATGATCTCTTTGCTAATGAATTATTTTCAAGTTTTTTTTTATTACAGAAAATAATTAGTACTGGAAATGAGGAAACCTAGGTCATGCACGTATTTATATATACATATACTTTATTGATTTCAAATGAAGTCCATTTTATGTTCAAAATGTGCCCCTATCAAGGGTGCGGTGGTCATATGCTACATGAATTTTATGCATTACGCATCTTTTTATTAGTTATGTATTTGATTTAAAACGAAGTTGATGTGATGTTAAATTCAAAATGAAAGCCATTGTGAGGGCGCAGTGCATGATGCAATATGTAATACATGCCACATGTATGCACACAGTATGCATGTGGGGGTTTTTTTAAACCTTGAATTTAATGTTACAACATGAGGATGCAGTGGAACATGTTCTCACCTTGGTTTGCGGTTCCTGGGTCGGACAGGATACTTTTGGTAAGCAGGACCAGAATCAGGTGGTATTTCCCAGAGGACAACATGGTTGAGTCGGACAGGTGCGCTCACGAAGCGCCAAAGCAAGGAGCCCTCAATGGACCCTCCAAAATAAAAGCGGCGGGGTTGTCATGAAAACAAGCTGCAGTATCCACACTCACAAGCTCACTGTCTGGTCCACACGAGGTGAGTTCATGGGTAAGATTTCGTCCGGAGCTCCGGCAGGAGGTGAGCGGACAGGCGATGGAGACAAGCTACCATTGCGCGCACCAAACAAGATTACTTCGGCTGGAGCAACTTTCAAAATAAAAGACAAGGCGGGCTCGTGCGGAGTCTCGGCGAACTTTCAGAAGAAAGTCACGATGGACTGGACTCCGATGTGATTATTCCAAGGAAGGAGAGATAAGCAAGGAAGAAGATCCCGGACATCCCGCTTCACTTTCAGCTCTCTCCCGCGCTCTCTCTCTCTCTCTCTCTCCTCTCTTTCTCCCGCCATCTCTCTCTTTCCGTCTCACTCTGTCTTTTCCCCAACACACAAACAGCAGAACAAATTCTTCATCTTCATTTCTACCTTGTTTCTGCCTCACTGCAGGACATAGACACAAGGAGTGTGCTTTTATTTTGGGGAGAATCATGGGGCTGGATGTTGGAATATGAAGCCAGACGCAACCGTGCTGTAGTGCAGCGTACATGGCTGCACTTGGTCAGGTGGTGTCGGGAGCAGTGATGGGTCTGGGGCTCAGACAAGCAGATGGGACGCAAACAAATAGGACACATTTAAATGTGCACGCGTACAAAACCCAAACGCCATGGCTTTGTGCTTTTGCAAGAGTAGAATTAGTCACCTGCAGCACGTTCGTGCAATGGAAATGTCGTCATGCTTCCCAACACCGACTGGTGGAACAAAGGAATCATCCATTATTCAATTCTAGGAAGTTGTTGCGCTGCTTTTTGTGTGCAAACAGTCGTGGTGTGGTCATCCAGGAGTAAAAATGCAGCCCTGCATGTGTAGTGATGCATATGATTATATCACCAGCATCAGCACGCCATGAAGCTACAGCACAAAGTACATTGTACACACACACACACACACACACAAAACAACATAAAAGAAAGCCTACTTTTACAAAGCTTCACCAGTATAATTTAGCACCCTCCAACGTCCACTTGGGGATGCCCCAGAGGTGGTCAGCTGGGTTCTGGTCTGGAGGAGACATATACCTGGTTACTCCATCCCTTTCACCTTCACCTTCCTCAACAAAGCACTTATCTTTTATCATGTGGAAAACTGCCATGTGAAGGAGGAAAACCATTCTCTGCTTCAGAATGTCATACTATATCTTGGAATTCACGATTCCCTCAATAAAGTGCCAACAGCACTGATGTTGCAGGCCATGACTCTACCACCACCACATTTGACTGTAGGTAAGACACAACTATCTTGCTACTCGCTTGTGTTGCAGATATTTAGACCGATGTGTATGTGTGAGTCATTGTCAGTGGATGGTAAATCTATACGACCACACAAGCTGTATAGCTACTACTCTATAACATTTGTAAAGTTCCATATTTGTATAGTATTGTCATTTCCAAAGATATACTTTAGCAAAAATGTTTGCTTTTTTTTAATTTGGTGTGGATTTTCCGTTTCAATTGAATAATTTTTGTATTATCCTTAACATTTCTTCAATTATAAAACATTGTCGCACATGTCAGAGAAAATGTGTGTCCTTCAGGACCATGGACAGTGACACCACACAGGGTTTGCTGACTTGTGCTTAAAGGGGTCTTATCCTGATCATTTGGGGTTTGGATATTTGAGCCAAGTGAGGCACTGTAGTACGTTTACTTTAATAAAATGCACCATAAATATGAAGTTGTGCACAGGGTAAATGTGCATTCTTCTCCTCTTGGCCGACGATGCTTGATTCTGCAAGCTCCTCCCCGACCACGCCCACTCTGTTGCGATTGGTCCGTGGTCAAAGGGTGGCCTTTAGACCACTATACTCCAAACACCGCTCAGAGGTGTGTAAAGACACTTGACCAGTGCTTGAAAGAGTAAGAATTGGACATTGGATATAATTGGGTGAATATTGGCAAATACGCCACAAATCAGTGCTTTGTTCAGGAAACAACTTTCAGTGAAGCAGTGACTGCAATATCTTCCTTAATCCAGTTTAGATAAACAACTCTTACATCCAAAAACCACTTTCTGTTAGCCATTTTCAAGAAAGGCATACAAATTAAACAAGGCATGACGTCAAAACACACCGACTTCATGGTATAGGATTTCCACCTCATGCAGACCAAGAGCACAACAGTTTATATATACCGTACATTAGTCTGAAAAGTCGGTAATTTAAGACAGCACCCCTTTTAGCGACAGACTCCATTAGCTAACAGCAAGTATACATGTTTTTATATTTACTTTTGCTTTCAACTGGTTGTTTCTCTATAATATACTCTCCTGATTCTCCTTTCGGCATGCTGTTTGAGACACTCTAAGCATGCGGTTTTGGACTGTAATGGTCAATTCAAAGTCTTTTGCTTCCTGCTGAGTGAGAGCAGCATAACTCTGTTCCATATTCATATACTTCAGTTGTTGCTCTTTAAGTGGCTGAGCAGATGGATAATTGGATATGTCCATTCAGTCACAGCACAGCATCTGAACAAAGTTGTTCAGTCCCATGTATGTGAAGTGGATCTTCATATTCAGTGGCTACATTTTTCCATGTTGATTGTGAATGTGGTCAGAGGTAAATTTCCTGCAAATTGTCATCATACATAATACTCAAATCAAACAGTAGCCACTATCTTTACATACCGAGCACAATTGGGCTCACTGGAGGATGAACCAATTTCGATTGCAAACGCCACATGAATGTTCCCATTGCAAAAGAAATGTTGCATATTCTGGCACCTCAAACAGGGGAGCGTTTTAGCTGCATTGGTGATAATACTCAGAGCAGACAAATAGTGCAAACTCCAGGGAGTGCTAGCAGTGATTTGCAGTGTTTATTGTTTTGATTGGACTACAAAATCTGCCTTTGGTGTTCATATTTCATTTCATATTTCATATTTCTTTTGAGCTGAATGCAACTTGACCTCACATTGATGTTCAAATTGGTGGTATTTGTTGTGTGTTGTTGGGCTCATTATGCAATCCAAATGGTAGTGAAAGTGGATTGAGTGCATAAAATACAAAATATTTGAAATTATATTTGAATGAATGCCAACACAAAGCACTTTGTTAACACTTATAACAATTTGCGGATGTTCAATAAAGGTCTAATTATTGTGGCTCTTCAGTCTGTTTACATTCAGAGACGGTAATTATGAGCCTTTTCTACCAAGAATTGAGCAGAAATTCAAATGCAAAAAGGAATGCTACATGACAAGTAGAGTGCTTGCAATGCTTTGTTGAGCAATAATGCAAACATCCTATGAAAATATGCCACAACCCTAAATATTGTAGAAATCCTTTCCAAAAATATACGTTTGCCATGCTTGTTTTGTTTGTGTTGCAACCTTAACGACTCATGCTGATTCTATACAGGACAATATCAATTCCAGGTCATATACCAGGAGTGTGGATACTGCTTGACACATAGGCCACATTGTGATAATATGGAATTGTTCTTGTCTTATATTAGCTGTAAAAGTGTCATACTTTTACAATCTGCTGTTTTATGTCCTTTGTAACCCTTTTTACCAGATTAATCCATATTAAACATCTAGACATTGCTATTCATTTTTATCATTTTTCATTGCATGCTATGACAGTGGCTGGTGGTGCATTTCGTACCTGGGCCTTCAGTTGGCACTTAAACTACCCTATCCATCTCTTAATACCACCACTATCACATCACAATTATATAAAGCATCAATAATATACATAAACCACAATATATTACTGTGTAGCATTGATATATGCTACAGCTAGTACAATACATAATCTCTAAACAACTCTAAACAACTCCAACCTACAAATCTCTACACTGTAACATAATCTGGAGCAATTCAGAATCATCCAACCATTCATCCATTCATCCATGTCGTACGAGCGGGGGCAGCAGCCTAAGCAGGGAATCCTTGACTTCCCTCTCCCCGGCCACTTCGTCCAGCTCTTCCCAGCGGATCCCGAGGCGTTCCGAGGCCACTTGAGGGACATAGTCTCTCCAACGTGTCCTGGGTCTTCCCCGAGACCAAGGACTCTGACTTGGAGGTGTTGATTTTCATCCCAGCTGCTTCACAATCAGCTGCGAACCAATTCAGCGAAAGCTGAAGGTCATAGAATGATGAAGCCAACCGGACCACATCATCTGTAAAAAAGCAGAGACCCAATCCTGGCTGCTCCTAGTAATTCTGTCTTTAAAATTAATGAACAGAGTTGGTGACAAAGGGCAGCCCTGGTGTAGTCAAACCCTCATTGGAAAGGGGTCCGACTTATTGTCGGGAATGCAAACCAAACTCTGACACCTGATACCCCATAGCCTCGAAGCGCTCCGCACAGTATTCCCCGAGGGGTACAGTCTTCTCCAAGTCCACAAAACACATGTAGACTGGTTGGGCAAACTCCCATGCACGCTCAAGGACGCTGCCAAGAGTATAGAGCTGGTCCACACTTCCACAACCAACCACATTGCTCCTCCTGAATCCGAGATTCGACTATGTGGTGGATCCTTCTCTCCAGAATCCCTGAATAGACCTTACCAGGAAGATGGAGAAGCGTGATCCAACGATACTTGGAACACACCCTCCGGTCCACCTTCTTAAAAAGCGGGACTAGTTCAGAATCAATATTTATTAAACAATATGACAAAAACATAATAACACAAATTAAGTACATCACACCTACCAGTGGCCAAACAAACCTTTTCACATTTTTAGATGTAAACCAATCATAGGACGGAAAAATGACGTCACTGTGGGCCAGCTGGCCTTGGAAAGTGAATCTGAAACAGTGAATCAGATTGGTTAAAAAACAGCCACATTGCTAATAGTGGGTAGGAGACATGGGCCAGTACTCCAGATTCTGATGGCCCCGGCCAGATTAAACTGACATGGCAACACATACAATCTGAAATCTGATTGGATGAAATATCTAACACACATACTGCAAGCAGTGCAGCTATGCAGACAATAAAATGTTGGGAATTAATTCATACAATTTTATGAAACAAATTACTAGACTTTAAGTTGTAAATTTGGGTCAGTTGTTCTGCTAGGCCTGACTGCATTTGTTAATCGTCATGTTCATAAGACATAAACCGTCTTTAATCGAGAGTTGCTTATGATCTATGGTGGTGTAATGGTATACGCTTCCGCCTTTCATGGCAGAGAGCAAGGGGATCGGGCCCAGCAAGGGCTGCAACCGGTGTAAAAAACCAAACACACAGCCACTTGCTATGGTTAGACCTGATAGTGGAAGAACCAAAAGAGAATACGTATGCATATACAGTATGTTACCTACCTTGAAACTGCACACAAGACAGAATCTATCTAGAGAGCAATTTGAAGGAGAAATATACAATCCTATATACTCAAGTTTATTTTTGCCTTTAAAAAAGCAATATATCCTTACTGCCTCATTTTCCAGTGTTTGACAGCCACTCTATACTGTATATATACTCACCAGACCCCTTGTAGTTCCAGCTTGACACTGTCATGCACTTTTGAATAGAAATTGCTGCTCCAGAAGCACACATGCATCCCCACGTGCTTTTCTGCTCCTCTGTGAGGCTGTCTCTGTACAGAGATGGAAGTGTTAGTTAAAATGCTTCAAACCTGGCTTCCAACAGCAGTTGGTGTGTTAATGTACTGTGAAAAAGGGTCATTAGTGTTGCCACGTCTTTTTACAACCCAAGAGGTTTCACTTTATTAACATTTTGTTTCATTATGAAGACGTACGTAACTCAAAACATTCACGTTCAGGGCTGTGCTTAGTTTTGCTACCAGGAGCACAGGTACTCCTAAATTAAAACAATGTGACATTTCTTAAAAAGCTAAATATTAATGTAATACATAGCCTGGCACACAATATGCCATACACACATGTACTAAGCTACACATACAGCAACAAAACATGACTGACATCACCCGCCATTACATTGCTAATGGCCACTTATCACAGTGCACAAAAACGGCACAGCTTATGACAACCATGATAACCAGGCAATATTTTCCAATAATAATTATACAGTGAATTTCTAAATACAACACATTTCTAAACCGAAACAATGTAATGTCATTCTGGCAGGCGATGTTCATTGTAGGAAAAAGGTTGTAAGTTTGGTTGAGAGCACTTTAGTTAGCTATTAAACGGATGAATGAATTGTGCGCGGGAATACGGTTTTCCACAACAGACAAATAAACTATGTTTATTGGCCAAATACTATCAAAGGTAATTAAGTTAAGTCTTATCTGTGAAAAGTTATTCACTGGGATTGGTTTGGGCACATAAAGCACATGAGTAAAACATCTTCTCCTCTACGACTCTTGCCACATCCAATATGGCGGCGACTCAGACATGCTGATTAGGGTTCAATGTGACGTCAACATGCATCTCCGGACACAAAGTCAGGCAACTTCTCCCAGCGTCCAAGTGCTATGTCAATGAGTCCGCACAAGAGTTCGGTGTTTGGCAGGTTGCTGCAAGTTGTGGGAGACTTGTCGATTTATATAGACATGTGCGAAAATTTGACTCTAGTTTGATCCATTTTGTATGGAATAATTTCAGGAGCAAAATGCGAATGAAAGAGTTGAAATCCCTACTCGCACGGGTGCTGTCCTTTTTTTCCAACCCGTCATTTCTGGGCGCGTATGCATGTGAAACGTTTGCACTATACAAACCCGATGTTGATCACCGGAATTAGTCAAAAATACCTTAACTGCCCCAAAGTTCTGGAAGAAACACGTGTAAACAGTTTTTTATATATTTTTGCCACCATACGCTTTGGTTCTCAACACATACAGATACTGCCGGACTGAATGGTGGCAAGTTGGAATAATGAGATTCACATGTGTATGCATGTCTGTAGTGTAACATAGCACAGCTGCTTTGCAAACTAGTACCTCTAGCCCATCCTCTGTGGATGTTCTGATGTCACATGATTTCCCGCATTGCGCTTAAGTGACCATAAATTCAAGCAAACTTTACCCATTTTGAAATACAAGCAAAAAATAGATTACAATGACTACAATGAGTTTCCACTGACTGTCCCATTGGACCTACAAAATATCCTGACAGATGTCCAATGTTTATCATTATAATATTTGCTGGCTGAGTTGCCATTACTTTTGGGGGTAATTATGAAGAAATTGGTGTACATGAGTCACTCATGGGGTTTTCAAGGTGTGACGTTGGCCTCCCCTGAGAGTTGCCAAAATACTTCAGGGGTGGAGAACAAAAAAGAAAAACAAACCTGTTAAGCTGACTTCTTTGTCTAAGGCAACATTAAATGACAGTATTTTAGTTCCTATAGCGAGAGACTAAGGTGAGCGGGAGACAACAAACAATGTGCTCCAGGTTTTGGGCTGTATGAGGCCAGGAAATATGCCAGAGTTTGAAAGGGATTTTCAAAGTGCATACAGTGTGGGTTTAGTTCACAGTCAGTTTACACTCATTGATGGTGTGAATGTGAGTGTCAAATAGTTTATGTGCCCTGTGATTGACTTTCAAACAGTTCTAGTCCACCTCTGCTCCAAAGACATTTGGGATAGGCTCCAGCTCCCCGCAACAGGACAGAATATGAGTGGATGGTGGGGTTTTTTCTCTCTCCTGCATCCATCGGGGTGACCTTTTATTGTTGCATGGTTTTTCTAATTGTACAATATTTGCCCAACCATAACTACCGTATCTACAGGATGCAGCAGTACTGTGTATACCCAATATTTGGTGTTGGGCTCGTGATCCAAAATGGCTGATAAACAAACAATGCTGAGAGTAGTCCATCCACATCTTCAATACCACAAGATTCAATGTGCCAAAAGGTAAAATGTGACAGTTGGTTACATCCAATATTGTACAAAGCATAGACAGTAAATGAGAACTGCGTGAAAATGTTGGTGAATTTTTTGTCAAAAACATTAAAAACCGAGGTTTGTTTGTACAATGAAACCTGCAAGCATCAAGTACTTGAGGTCATGGAATCCAGAATTTTTGCAACATTTTTAGCAAAAACACGCTTGTAAACCTGCACATAACTGAATTGAAACCATTCAGTCACATATTTTTTATCCCATCGCTTATCCTGTTCAGAGCGAAGGGTAAACTGGAGCCTATCCCAGCTGGCTTCAGGAGAGTGGCGAGGTACACCCTGGACTAGTCCATAGCAATTAAGTAGGCATTCAAACTCATATAACACATATAAGCAACTTAGACACTCCAATTAGCAACAAAGTTTTTCTGTTTAAGTTTATATTACAGTATGTTTTGCTACATTTTCTCATTACTCTGTTCTAAGGAGGTTAATTTATGTTTGAAAAAAAATGTCCCTGGCAGTATGAGTACAACATGTAGTGTCAAACCTCAGATGTTATTGTTACTGTAAAATATAAAATCCAATGAATTTCAGTACAGTAACCATTGTTAATGAAAAACTGGGCTAAGACTAAGAGGTGGACGTGAAGGATATTTTAATGGTCATCTTCCATCATGACTAAACATCTCAACAGTTTGACTTGCAGTGTTCACACAATGTCAAAGAGGCAATGCATTTGCGGCCATTGCCAATTTATATAAAATGATTAAAGTGTTTTGGGAGCAATATGAGCTTCTGCTTTTGCGTGGGTTTTTTCTAAACCATTCATTCATTCATACATTTTCTATACCGCTTATCCTCATTAGGGTCACGGGGATGCTGGAGCCTATCCCAGCTGGCTTTGGGCGAGAGGAGGGGTAGACCCTGGACTGGTCGCCAGTCATTCGCAGGGCACATATAGACAAACAAACATTCACACTCTAATGGACAATTTAGAGCGGCCAATGAAGCTAACATGCATGTTTTTGGAATGTGGGAGGAAACCGGAGTACCCGGAGAAAACCCACACACGCACGGGGAGAACATGCAAACTCCACACAGAGATGCCCAACGGAGATTTGAACCTTCCAGATCTCCTGACTGTGTGGCCAATGTGCTAACCACTCATCCACCGTGCGGCCCATTTTCTAAACCATCCAAGTTTATGTTGTTAAGAACCAAAAGTCTTGAGAAAATCTGTTCTGTTTCATGAAATGAGCCAAAGCAATTGTGAAGGATCTTTGCATTTTGGTGGGACTGACAGTTTACATGGGAAAGGAATTAGCTTCGAGGCGTGAGTTCTGAACAGTTTTGGGAGCGGTATTAGCTTTTGACAGTTTCCGATTGTAAAACTGTTTGGCCAAATGTTCTTGGAGTTTTGAGAATGTAATTTCTGTTTCTTTAAGAAATGAGCCAGACCAATAAAGAAAAAACAGACCAAACCAGTTAAGCTTAAGGGCTGATTTGACACACTTTAAAACCCATGATATGGTGTTTCATATGAATCATGGGCCAAGGTTGGTACTGATTTGTTCAAGTGGAACAACAGCGACTATTTGATTGCAGTGGATTATTAGTCACATTTCTGGGAGGTGGATTACCTGCCAGATATGAAGTAGCACTGTAATTCACCAGGATACCCGCAGAGCAATAGGATGGTTGAGTCCACAGTAAAACCTGCCAAGCGAATTGTGCAGAAAGTTCGGGCTGGACTATGCTGGATTATTGCAACACACGAGTCAGGGCCTGGAAACAAGCCGAGCAAAGAGACCGTTAAGTAGGAGGACTCAGACCCTGCCCCCAAAAAGTGAGAGTGTGAGAGTGGTATCATGTAGGTGTGCAAGCGTGCATGCCCACAAGCCATTTACAGCACATGCATAAATGCGTGTGCTTGTGTGAACGTGCAATTGTCACTGAGAATGTATGAAAGGTGAGGTACTGCACCCCACCACGCAGGATGCCCCAACCCACACAGCCAGGACGAGCCCCCATCACCGGAGAGCCACCACAGGCCAACCAGAACAGAGAACAGCCCCCCAAGACCCAGCCCGCAGAGCCCCCACCACCACCAGATCAGCAAGGAGCTGCAAAGAGGCAACATGACTTTCAACTAGTCAGAGTCAATCTGGGCCAACCTTTTGATGGTTTAGGTAACTTGCAGTGAAACTACCTCACCCATGGTGCCAAACAAACACAAACACAACAAATACGTGACACACACGTAACCTACCCACTGCACTGTCTGGGAAGTTAAAAAAGAAGGGGCGTTCACATTCTCTGTAATAGTTAATATTCCTAGTTCCTATTGTGTGTTACACATCCTGTATTCATGTACATTCCGCATTTCTTATTTTTTGTTTTTATTGAATTTATTTCATTCAAAATCAAAACAAGTCATTCCAAACAACTACAATAAACTCAACACAATAAATGAATGAAAAAGAAGCAGAAAGAAAAACAGTCTTATAATATCTGCCCCTTTCAAATAACAATCATTTAACAGTTCAGTTTTGTATCATTTTTATACATATAATATCCTCAATTTACTTACAGATAAATGCACATTTTTAACATTTTGATTTTTCCAGTCTTTTAGATTTCCCAACATACATCGCTCACATTTGACTGAAATTTGACAATTTATGAAGCTTCTAACTGTTCATACTTTGTCCTTATTGCAGCTTTTATGAATTTCTTGAACAACAGGATCGTCTTAGAGTCTTTTATTTCTTCCTGAAGCTTGTTCCATAGACGAATTCCTTTTACTGTGACAGTCTGTTCCGTTGCTGTGGTCCTGAACCGGGGTTTTTTGAAAATATCTTTTCCTTTCAGATTGTAATGACAGTCTCGTTTTTCAAAACCTTCCCGAATGTTTGCTGATAACATATTTTTATTAGCTTTGTACAAAACCTGAAGAATTTTATGCTCAACTATATCATAATTATTATTCAGTAAAAACAACAACAACAAAAAAACTCTTGTTATTTGATGTGGTCTGATGTTTAAAGTTCTCCAGAAGAAAGGGACACAAGCACCTTTAGCAGATTGTATGAGACTTTTACAGATTAAGTAAGACAAATAATTCCAGGTGGGCTGTTAGAATTATACATTTAAAAATAGTGTGCTCGTTTCAAATATATAGTCTGGCCCCCGGCCAATTTTGTTGACTCAATGTGGCCCCGGAGTCAAAAGGATTAGCCCACCCGAGCTTTAAAAGTTCATAAACTGTGTAATTTTTAGTGATTCCAGACTATATTTTTTACTAGAAGAGGAGGCAAAATGGGCCTTTTTTTTCACTTCGCCGTCTTTATCGGCATGGTGTAGTCGACCACGAGGATGCTGTGAGCAGTACGCCAAGCAGGTCAGGAACCAGATTTTAATAAAGAATAACGCTGCTGAGCAGCGGCAGCAAGAAACAGGCGAGTGTGAAGACAGCGTAACACAAACAGTAAACAATGATCCCACAACGATGGTTGCACACAACTGAACTTAAATAGCCCGGACAAAACAAGAAACAGGTGCACGTAATTAAGAAATGTCATGGCATGGCAATGGCATAATACTATAAACTAAACATACTGTCACGTCAACAAACACCTGGACAGATCCCAGACGTCCCAAAGTCACCAAAAAAGGGAAGGGCGACGGGACCCCTGCGAGGGACGGCCGGAACGGAGACGCAGGGGAAGCCGGCGGGACCCCTCCAGGGGTCGGCCGGGACGGAGACGATGGTGAAGCCGGCGGGACCCTTCCTGGGGGACGACCGGGACGGGGACGACACGAGAAGCTGGCGAGACCCCTACGGGGGTTGGCCAGGACGGAGACCAAAGCGCAGTGGCAGGACCCCTCTGGGGGTCGGCCGGGACGGAGACCAAAGCGCATTCAGCGAGACCCCTCGGGGAACGGCCGGGACTCAGATGACGGCGAAGCCGGCAAAACCACCCCGGGGGTTAGCCTGGACGGAGACCAAAGCGCAGCCGGCGGGACCCCTCCAGGGGTTGGCCAGGACGGAGAGGACGGTGAGCCGGCAAGACCCCTCCGGGGTCAGCCGGGATGGAGATGACGGCAAAGCCGGCGAGACCCCTCCGGGGGTCAGCCGGGAAAGAGACCAAAACGCACCCGGCGGGACCCCTCCGGGGGTCGGCCAGGACTGAGACCCAGGTGTAGCTGGCAGGACCCCTCCGGGGGTCGGACGGTACGACGCCTTGTAAGGGCTGGGGCCCTGGACGCAAGAGAGCAGGACGCCAAGCAGGTCAGGAACAAGATTTTAATAAAGAATAACGCTGCTAAACAGTGGCAGCAAGAAACAGGCGAGTGTGAAGACAGCGTAACACAAAAAGTAAACAATGATCCCACAACAAAGGACAAAACAAGAAACAGGTGCACATAATTAAGAAATGTCAAATCAGGGCAGGAAAAACATGCGAAAATAAGAAATGAACACAACACAGGCATAATGCTATAAACTAAACATACTGTCACGCCAATAAACACCCGGAGCGTGGCACTTTTGATGGTAAAGGTGGCACTTTTGATGGTAAAGGTTGTTGGTATATATAGTACATGCACCCTGTCCCTCTTGAGGAAAAATTCTGATACTTTGTTGTAATTGTCTGATGACCTCCTGCCTGGTGAGCTTGGGTATATGATAGTGGTATCACAAGATCTTGTGTCACAATATCAATCTATCCATTAATCTTCTGTGCCACTTACCTCATTCCTGCCTCCAAGGGAGGAATAGAGTTCACTCTGTGCATCGGTTTCAGCACTTTAGCAGTCTCGGTGAGTGGAGGAAGGGCCGCTAGCATTCTCACAGCGTGCAGAACAGTGTAACGTAGTAGAAGCTATAGTAGTAGATTGCAATATATTGTCTTTTCATTGTACTTTTCTTAAAAGTAAAGTTAAAACTTTCTCGTCTCTTTCGCATAGACTCAATCTTGTCTGTCATCTCGTCCAGTCTTTTTGTGTTTTGTGACACCCCTAGTATATAATCCTCCATCTCGGCAGACAAAGTCATTCATTCAAAATCATTCAAAATATCTTGCTCTCCACTGGCACCTTCATGCACGCCCCTGGCCCTGGTATGGCAAGTTCCTCCCGTATGTATTTTATGGTACAATTAGCAAGAATAATGATGTCACACTCACATTAAAGGCGCAGTATGTAAAATACATGGTGCACAATAAATGTTTCTGCAACATTATATTATTGGTGACATGCTGACAAACAGACACTGGCAGTCGACATGATGTGGCTATGTCTGCACTCGCACTAAGGTTGCCAACTCCCTGAAAAATCAATAAGGAACACGTTGTTAGCAGGGACAACTGACTTGATTCTTTTGGTGTTTTTTGCTGTCATCAGCGTGAAACAAATTTTGTTTGACACATTTTGTACATGAGGACACAAACTTAAATTTAACTTGATGCATGTTTTGTAATGTGAATACAGGGGACTTTGACTGTTAAAAGCATTGTTTTTAGTGCAAAATACCACAACTGACTAAATAAAATTAAAAATATGTCTGATAGAAATCTGTATCCACGTTTATGATAGACAAGGTGTAGCCAACCTCCATTGCTAATGATGGGACTTTGACAGAAAGAAGGGGGAGGTTTTGTCTTGTTTCATGTGAGTGGTGACATTTAAATAGTATTTTCTTTACAAGTCAGCCACTCAAACTCTGTAGTCATTGTCTTTATGCTATTTGTGGTCGTTTGTTGTTAAATAGCGGCATCGTGTCTGAATTGACACTCATAAAGCTGGACACACTATGTGTTTATGTGAAACAACTTAGACACAGAACTAGTGTTTTGAGGACAAGACATAATTATTATAATGATGGTAAGAAAGCATGGTTGTGAAGCGACACTTCAGTATTTGTACCATTACGTTAGCAGTACCCCAAGAACCTGTCTTTTGTAGATGGGGGGGGGGCAAAAACGAGCTCCAAACTAACTACGTTGTTTTGTTTTTTTTAAGAAAAACTGCACTTTTTTGGGGGAGGTTTGCCCATCATCCACAAGCCTTATGTGAAACACGATCACATATCTATTCCTCTTTTCTATGTGTTCTTAAGAGAGAAAACGAGTTGGCATTACAGAGCTAATGCCAACTAAGAGCTAATGTCACGGGACCCACCTCAGAACAACGGCAACAATGTTCAATTTACATAACTGACCTGTATATTAACCAACAACACAACACCTCGCTGGTCTAAGACACCCCGATGTACGTGCTCCTACGTGCTGGCTACATACAAAAATGGGGAAAATTGCAAGAGATACAAATGTGGTCCGAATGGATTTTCAAACCTGCTTGCAAAGTCCATAGGAAGAAATTTGGAATGCAAATTATATTATGTGTGGACGCAGGATAATCTTGCATAAAAACAGTTCGCAAGAGCGATCAAGGAAAGGAGTGTGTGACCCTTGCGTGTGTCGCAACTTACAAAGTACAAAAGTACATTCATGTCCCTTGCCCGGCTGCAGCTTGGGGCTCTTCCCGCTTCACACTCCGGTGCTCCCGGTCACAATAGCCGTAGGTGATGTAGGAAGACAGTACGCCCATTTTGCCATCTAAGCGAACGGGCTGCATGAGCCTCGTACGACGCCCACACACATACGTCTCCAATGAGTCAAACATACAACAGCCTTACATGAACCACACACAGCATGCATGTGTTGCACGCTGCACTCCCAATCTAAAAGCTACCAAAAAAGGTAGCATGTGGGTGCACTTGCTAGATAAGTACGACACACTTGCAACCCCTCTGGCACCCTACTTCTTTTACAAGCTGGCCATGGCCAACAAATTTTCCAAAAATTGTTGACCCGTGCGTGTGGTAATACGTACGTCGGGATGTAAGTCACTCACAACGCCTCAAGCCACTGCAGCAGTTTTGAAAAGTCAACGCCAGGTTTTTACTCATGTCGCGCACGTGTATTGTAGAAGGTTTTGGCAATTAGCTGAAAAGTTTCACGCTAGTGTCACACTTTCGGAACGATAAAGAGTTAAATGGTTAAAGCAGTACATTTGCTCACTTCAACTTTATTTACCACTTTAAGCTGGTACCATTTGCACATGTAAGTAGTTCCCACTCTGTTCCGATATAGTGTCCCACACAATAAAACATTGCAACTTGTCAAAAGGTTCCCATCACAATCCTATTGTTACATCCTATCTCTCGCTCCCTTTTTTTTCCCAGGGATGACACTCCCCAATAATTATAGTATAGCATAAAACATGGCAACTGCAATAACCAACAGAATCTTAAAGACTGCAGACTGCAGACTGCAAAATAGATGTCACAATATGAAATTCAGCGGTCCATCTGTGTAACTTAAATCAACACAGAATGCAAATGAAAATGACCCTATTTACATTGACAATTTTCTTTCCCCACGTATTCTAGTGAATTGTCATACCAGACATTTGCATCAAATTCAACTTCCGCTACTCATTTTCCCTGATAACATTACCAATAATAGGTATGACTGTTTTAATACAGTATTATCACTGTGGCTGTTATTGCCATTATCTTATTTTGTTATTTCCATTAAGGGCTTTAAAACAGTCATAGACTTTTGCTGATGTAGTCTGTTTTGTCGTAGTTTGCCCACCATGTTTTAAAGTGTTACAACGACGAAAAATTCCATTGGTTCCCATATTTGTGTGAAATTAAAACAAAAAAGTAGCAAACTTTAACAAAAAAAAATCTATCAGAGTTCACATATCTGCATATCAGTGTTGTTTGCTCAATACCAATTACTGAATTAATGTCATTCATTGGCCTACTTGTGATGTTTGTTGTTCTATTGGTTCTGTCCTTGAATGTCCTTGCAGGTATTCCTTCATTTTCGGAATCATTTCCTGTTCATTTTTGAAGTCAAAGAATAGATGCTCAGATATTTTAATGAAAGATTCTTTCATGTATTTCTCATCTGTGAACGGCTTCCACCTTCTTACTATCTCATGTGCAGCCCAGTGTTGCCAAATCTGGTGACTTTCCAAACACTCTTGGCAACTTATTTTCTCTAAAGCGACTAGTAACAAATGGAAGGACTTTTTGCTGGCATCCTCAGAGACTTTTCTGGTATTGGAGATTTAGAAAAAAAAAAGCACGTATTATTTTGCAGTTGCTGAGAGGTCCGCCCAGCCCCAAAGAAGTCACGAGCAGTCAGTGCACAGTCAGCTCCCGCGGCACGCTACCGGTCTCTTTCAGACTCACCACCTCAGTGATTAGAATGTCAGATGTTTTTCAGCTAATAAAAAATGTTATGAATGGGACTAAGAAGTATTTGAAAACATTTTCCAAATCTTTTTTATCCAAAGTGAACGGGTGTCTTATTTTTCTTGTTAGTCTCTTAATGAGCCACCAGTTTTAAAGGGATAGTTTGGCTTTTTCGACATGAAGTTGTATGTCACCCCCATCACCGGTGAGGCAAGTTCTGGTTGGGTATTGGTGATGTGGAAGAAGAACACAAACACAAGCAGGTATTTACGGTAAATAAGCAGACCTGCACTGGTGTAGTTTTTTGTTAAGGTGTGTGTTTGGTGTTTGTAGGGACAAGTTAGACTGTTAGAAAGCGGTAAAGAAAGTTGGACTGCCTGAGCATGTCTGCAATTTAAATGACCTTTGCATTATGCCTTCATCATTCAACATTAAGGTTAAAACTGTCATGGCTAACAATCAAATGTGAATGTAATTGCTTTAATGATCAACTCAAGGTGAGAATGTGGGCAAATAGAACTTATGTGATGGTGGGAAATGCCTCCAACATCAACAAGATGATCTGTGACAGAATAAAGCTTCATGAAGGCCTGCAGAGATGCAATCACTTTTGAACCACTACTGACTGAGCTTTAGAACTTTGTTCCCCCACAATTTATTCACACCCCACCTCCACTGAAGTGCACCACAATGCACGTACCGCCTGATTATTATTTATTTCGTCTGCCCGTCAGCCTATATCTGTATTTAGACAACCCCCTCTCCCTCTTCCTTTTTTTCTTGTTTTGTCTTGCCCGCTCGCCTGTCTATTGTGCCTGATCCTGTCTCTATCCACAGCCTTGGTTCACCCTGTCTCCCTCAGCACCTTCTTCTGCGGCTCTTTGCTTCGTTCTTCCTTTCCCCAAACAACTCATTTCTTGCCCTCAGATCCTCCACAGCAGCGCTCAGGCACTGCCCACACACTTTTTACCCTCAGTCCATCTTATTTCGTTCTATATGAACTCTCTCCTTTTCTTGCTTGCTATGCTGCTCTCTCGTTCCCTCTCTCTCTCTCTTTCTGAATATTTCATGATTTGGTGGCGAAGTGCTGAGGTGAGGAGCCTGTCTAGAGCTTGCGCAGCACAAATATTTACGCTCTGAACTTGGCTTAGTTGGGTGTTGGGACAAACTGTGTGTATCGGTATGTGTGTGTGCGGGTGCGTGTGCTTGTGTGTGTGTGTGAGATCTAACAGTGATTACATGTGACATTGCTCCCAGAGGGGAGAGAAGGACTTTGGTCTTGTCATACATTGTTGATGATACTACCTCTCTGTGATGTCTTCTTTAGATAGATGGATGGATGGATGGATAGATGGATAGATGGATGGATGGATGGATGGACGGACGGATGGATGGATGATCGATGGACGGATGGACGGATGGACGGATGGACGGATGGACGGATAGACGGATAGACGGATAGACGGATAGACAGATAGACAGACAGATAGACAGATAGACAGATAGATAGATAGATAGATAGATAGATAGATAGATAGATAGATAGATAGATAGATAGATAGATAGATAGATAGAAGGTGGAAGTGGACGACAAAGGAACCTTGCATTGGCAAATGACTGTTCTGTTTTGGCTGGCAAAAGTGCAGCTCAATTGCAGGTCTGGAGGAACATCAAAACACAATTAAGGGCTGACATAGAACTGGTGATGCAGAAGAGTGAGGACAGGGAAGGAGAAGCGGTGCCCGGCAAAGAGAGTAGGACAAGAGAGGGAGGCTCTGGGGAAGTCGACAAAGAAGCTCAGAGACATAATTGTATTTTATTAATGGAGAAGTGATAGAAACGGAGCAATCACTCGGATGGTGTGTCTTGGTTTATGTGTGAGTAAAAGGGAGATAAAAGGTTGAGTTACGTTTATTACAGCTTCGTCACATAAATAAGTGGATTTACTTCCATCAGTGGCGATATCCTTGGTGGCCGCAGAATGAATGCTAATGACTTTGGCGATCCCCTCGCTTCATATCGCTCACCACCTTCAGGTCCAAATGTGACACTAGACTCTGCCCGATCGATTGATTTACCTTTAAATTAGAGGAAAACTTTCCATACTACCCTCGACACGGACATGTGCCTTACCAAGTACTAAAATAATAAACCTACACACCTATATTACCGGCACTCTAGTGGTGAAAATTCTCAAATGACCGCCATGCTTACCGAGGACAAGTCTATGAATGGGGTAATGCATGCAATAAAACATAAACAACAAATTGATCCACTGAATTTCCCCTGGGGTTGATTAGTGTAATAACTGAGAGAAACGAGAACAATAGAAATTTTCGACAGAGGCAACGGAGGAGGAGAGGAGTTTGTGGTGTCATGGGAAATCTTCTACAGGAACTGCAAGGGAGGATTCCGGACTAGCTTGATCTATCATTGAGCAAACCCAAAATGGAACCTCTGAGGCTTTGCATAGTTTGCAACTTCATAGCAGCCATGCATGTGTAACATAATAAAGTTACTTACTGTATAATTAAACAAAAAAGGAATAAATTGAGCATGTTTGAAATAAAGTTTACCATGATGACGTCTCCTCATTTTATACTCCTTTCCCAATGTTCTTGTTGGTTTATGATTATTATTGATCGTTCACGGCGGAGACACATACTTCTCTTACGTCTAACATGTTTTTCATCACGCTTAAGCAGCATTGTTTATGTAGGTAAAATTGGTCTTTGTTTCATTTCTGAGCAACATCGGAGTTATGATTTCCCATTTGCACTTCATCTTGTTGCATATGTTATGATTGAGAGACATAAAAACTATGAATAAAAGTAAGTCATATGTTGAGTTTCATATCCACATAAGGATCTTGCTGCCCTTTTGAAAGCCTGTAAATGTTGATTAATATACCTCCCCCCAGGGTGGTATTTCAGCTTCGTTACAAACAAAAAGGTCACAATTAACATTTTGTAAATGTATTTCTTTGTTTTGTTGTGTGATCTCATTCATGTGTCAATCAACGGGGCAGATTGTGTTCCTGGATAAGCATCAACTAGACCAGCGAGAATGTTGAAGTCATTAAGGAATTTGGACTTATCCCCTCTTGCATTTCTAAATCTTGCATTATTCTCATAGGCAGACATTTGCGGTATTCAACCTTCATCTACAGTGAAGTGGCAAGGTGACACATCACACCTCTGGAGGACGTCATATGACGAGTGATCCTCTCTCTTCATATCCCACTGAGCTGATTGCCTTTGTTCTGAAGCCTAGAGAGGCTTTCAGTCGTTGTGCGACCAGAACTGAACGCCTGTTGTTTGAACATTGATCTTGGTTGCAGGAGGCGCAGGCAAGATTTGTGCTTTCCAAATTTAACTGATGCTGTGTCCAACAGGCCCAGTAGGATGTTAAATTCCCTCTGTCATTGTGGGATATGAAAGGTTGAATGCCCTTCAAAAGTTGAACACACACCAGTCTTTGACAGGCATTATGGCCAACTATATTGACTTCATGGCACAAAAAAGAGAAAAGGCTGTGATTTGTACAGTATGTACCTTCTCTGGGGTCCAAATCGGTGATTCCCAACCACTTATAGTACACAAATAAATAAATAGGGGGACAACTATTTTACAGCATTTCTAACCTGCTCCTTTTATTGTATTTCTGGATAGATATGCCCGAATCTAATTCTTCAACATATACAACACATTGTAAAGCCCAAAAGTCCAAGCTTCCATGTACTGTGGACGTCGGGTGTTTTATAGGTACCGATGAAGCCCGCAAAAGTGTCATTTCATTATAATGAAGTACTGCGCCTTAGAAAATACTACGACGTCACATAGTTTTGTGGAGTGTGCGCGCTCCCATGACGTGCATGCCGTTCTCGCCGTGCGTGCAAATACCAGCCAGAAGAAACAGAAGTACTATAGGAATCCATCAAATATTTGTGTGGTCTAATTGTTTGTGTGTGTGTGTGTGTCTTGTCCAGCATCATAACAGTTGAATGGGAGTCAAGCTGCCTTTAAATGCTGAGCAAAATTGCTTTGCCAAGGGAAACTTCATAATCCAAATGAGTCTCCCTTGACATTTGACTGCGTTTATTATGAATTTTGTTGAGCCACATTTCGATGCCGGACCTGACCTGAAAAGGGACGGGCGGATACAGGAAAGGGTGCAGAAGAACCTCACAAACATATTTCAACCATATTGTAAACAATAACAACCATGGCAACCACAATATCAGCAACACCCAGAACAGTCACAAAGCAAAATGAACAAATATACAGGAAAAGAAAAAAAAAGAATAATAATAAAAAATAAATAAATACATATATATATATACATACATACTGTACATACACACATATATATATATATACATATACAGTACATATGTGGTTGTACATGTGTGGTCTAATTGTAGTTTGTTTTTCTTTTTGTGTTTGTGTTTTGCAATTCTCGGCTGCAAACCCACACAGAAAAGGCGTGTACCAAATCCCCGGAGCGGCATGGTCCAAATCATTTCCTGTAACTCTGGGATTTGGTACATCCCCTTCTGTGTGGTGGGTTTGTAATTTGTTTTTTTTTTTGTTAGCGTGTTTTGCACCTCCCGGCCAACAACAACAACAACAGCAGTGCAATTTAAACACCGTATGCGTGTCTCCAACGTACAAACACGTCTCTTGTCAGGTCGTCCCAAGAACGACACTTCCTCATAGTCTCTAGGAGACAGTGAGGTACATTCCCTGACACTTCAAAAATCATTATGTCTTCGTTGTGTGTGTACGTGTGGTCTACATAAACAGAAAGACAAAGAAAAACAGTAAGTGGATATTTTTATTTCTCACTAACATAACTCTTACTTGCGGCCACATGTTTTGGACACCGCGGGTGAAGAGAGGGGCGGAGCTGTCAACCGATCACCACCTGGTGGTGACTTGGTTCCGATGGTGGGGGAGGATGCCGGTCAGACCTGGCAGACCCAAACGCATTGTGAGGGTCTGCTGGGAACAACTTTTCTGGAGAACATTCATCTTTTATGCCTCGGGGTCTCCCTTAGAGATAGGGTGAGAAGCACTGTCATCCGGGAGAGACTCGGAGTAGAACCGCTGCTCCTCCGCATTGAGAGGAGACAGATGAGGTGGCTCGGGCATCTGGTTAGGATGCCTCCCGAATGCCTTTCTGGGGAGGTGTTCAGGGCAAGTCCAACCGGTAGGAGGCCTCGGGGAAGACCCAGGACACGCTGGAGAGACTATGTCTTTCAGCTGGCCTGGGAACCCCTCAGCATCCGCCGGGAAGAACTAGACGAAGTGGCCGGGGAGAGGGACGTCTGGGCTTCCCTGCTTAGGCTGCTGCCCCCGCGACCCGACCTCGGATAAGCGAAGAAAATGGATGGATGGATGGATAACTCTTACTAAGGAAGTACAATATGCTGAATTTAAGTATGTTCTGAAGTCCCAGATAATACATTTAGGCCTCTCAATAGCTACAGTTAGAGCAATAGAAAATCTGTTTCCATCGTTCTAAATATGGGTTTTAACATTAAGAGAGTCCTCTAGACATAAAATAGCACCCCTATCGTAACCTCTACATTCATTACCCAATATAGTAGACATTATTACACAAACTGACATGACATATTAAAAACAATTATGACGTAATATAGACTGACATGTTAGCATTTGGATAGTTCCATGGTAGATTTTTTTGGCCAGCATACTTTTTGCAGTTAGCGTAAGCATTTCCATCCAAAAGATTACATTAAGATGCCTGCCAAAAACAACACTGTTGGCTTTTGCACCTACAGGAAGTGAAAATGAAAGAAAATGTGAAGTTTTGCCGAAGACTTTCGACAAGATTTTGGAATATGCCTATTGGAATTGTGGTCCATTCAGCAGAACATTAAGGTCAAAGGTCACTACTCTTAGACTACTGGCGATTCTCACTGTTCTTCATTCATCCTAAAGGTGTTTGATGGGGTTGATATCAGGGTCTGTTTCCAGCTGTTTCCACACAGTCCATGAACTGTCCAAAATATAACGGTATTTAAAAGAATTACAATTTACAACGCATGCAGATGAAGCCCTACCTGTAATTTATAAATGGTTTTAAACCATATAATGTAGCTCGGTGGCAGAGTTCTTGTATAAAATGATGTGTTTCTGGTGATCTCTGCCAGGGTGCTACTGTTGCCTTCCACAGTAAGTCTATTTATTCCAAGCCTGAAAGCCGGCTTGTCCATTCTGAGAGCTCCCCTGCTAGCTGTCTCTCTTTTTTCTCCCTCTCCCCAAGCAATGTGTTGTGATGAGGATTAAACTGTAGCCTCAGTTTGATAAAGAAGAGACATTGAGAGCCGTGTATCCGTCCTCCGGGGGAGCACTTTAAAAGGTGGTAGCAGGCTCCTGCCCTCTCGTTGACCACAAAGAGAGCCGACACGGCGACTCTCAGCAAGCTCCTACCTGCTGCAATAGAGTCAAGCTGTTTACTTTGCATCTAATTTCCCACGATATTGAAAGTCTACAGTATATGCAAGTGAAATACCGTGTTGTTGACAGTGAAGCATTATCAAATGCAGGACACCATCCATCCCTGGTGTACAGTCAACTGTTTGTACTGCATGTTCAAAAGGGACATAGCCCTCTAAAGACAAGGTACACGATGGACAACCCGCCAGGATGGACACCAGTTCCTGTTAGAATATAATTGAGATTAATTGAGATCTATCAGTCTGGAAAAGCTTATAAAGCCGTTTTTTAAGCTTTGGAACTCCAGCGAACCACAATGAGAACCATTATCCACAAACGGGGAACCATCCCAGGAGTGGCTGGCCAACCAGAATTACCCAAGAAAGTGAAGCCTCATCCACGAGGTCGCAAAAGACACCACAACAACATCCAAAGAACTGCAGGCCTTACTTGGTTCAGTTAAGGTCAGTGTTCAGGACTCCACTATGTGAAAGATACTGGCCCAGAGTTCCTAGAGCAAATCCACTGATGAACAAAAAGAACACCAAGGCTCATATCAATTTAGCCAGAAAACAAATGAAGATCCCCAAGACCTTTGGGAACTTTTTTTTAGGTGTGCGTCCCATTACATCTGCCGTTCAGAAATAGAATATCATACCAACAGTAAAATTTGGCGGCAAACACTTCCACAAACTGCAAGGTTGGCAGTTCAATCCTCGCTCCCTCCAGGAGACACTTCACTCACCTTGCCTCCAGTGCTGCCCACAGTGACGTATGAATGTTCGACCAATTCAGGGTGTACACTGCCTCCAGCTCAAAGTCAGCTGGGATAGGCTTCAGCATACCCCCGCAACCCTAGTGAGGCATGGAAAATGAATGGATGAATTGCGTCTTTCTGAAGTATTTGGGGTGGCAACTTCTTCCATTACCCTTTTTCCTCGGTAAAACAATGTTAGATGCTACTTTACCTGCTCCTCTGTCATGCAGAAACATTCTAATTTTGGCTTTCAGAAAAGAAGGGCAGCTAGGCGGCTCAGTCCACACATGTTTTAGTAACACCATCACTGAGATGGTTCGGACATGTCCAGAGGAGAGATAGTGAATATATTGGTAGAAGGATGCTGAGTTTTGAATTGCCAGGCAAGAGGCCTAGAGGAAGACCAAAGAGGAGGTTTCCATCTCAGTCTGGCTTCTCTGACTTTATCTCCAAAACCTCTAACATGTGCTGTCCCTCTGATGTGCTCATTCCTGATCCTGTCCATCCTGGTCACACCCAAAGAGAACCTCAGCATCTTCATCTCTGCTACCTCCAGCTCTGCCTCCTGTCTTTTCCTTAGCGGCACTGAATCTAAACCAAACAACATCGCTGGTCTTACCACAGTTTTGTACACCTTTCCTTTCATTTTAGCTGAAACTCTTCTATCACACATCACACCCCACACTTTTCTCCATCCATTCCAGCCTGCCTGCACACGTTTCTTCACCTCTTTTCCACACTCTCCATTGCTTTGGACTGTTGACCCTAAGTACTTAAAATCCTCCACCTTCTTTATCTCTTCTCCCTGTAACCTCACTCTTCCACTTGAGTCCCTCTCATTTACACACATGTACTCCGTCTTGCTGCGGCTAATCTTCATTCCTCTCCTTTCCAGGGAAAACCTACAACCCTCAAACTTCTCCTACACCTGTTTCCTGCTTTCACTACATATCACAATGTCATCTGCAAACATCATAGTCCATGGAGATTCCTGTCTAACCTCATCCGTCAGCCTGTCCATCACCATAGCAAACAAGAAGGGATCCCTGAAGCTGATCCCTGATGAAGTCGCACCTTCACTCGGAACTCCTCTGTCACACCTGCAGCACACCTCACTGCTGTCTTACAGTCCTCGTACATGTCCTGCACCGCTCTAACATACTTCTCTGCCACTCCAGACTTCCTCATACAATACCACAGTTCCTCTCTGGGGCACCCTGTCACAAACTTTCTCCAGATCTACAAAAACACAATGCAGCTCCCTCTGACCTTCCCTGTACTTCTCCATCAACATCCTCAAAGCAAATACTGCATCTGTAGTACTCTTTTGGGGCATAAAACCGTACCACTGCCCTAGTCTAGCTTCAAATACTCTTTCCTATAACTTCATTGTATGGCTCGTCAGCTTTATTCCTCTATCAGAAACTCTACAGCGACCTCTTCGTGATACTTTCATACCTCCACAGGTATATCAACAAGGCCGAGTGCCTTTCCATTCTTCATCCTCTTCAATGCCCTCCTCACTTATTCCTTACTAATCTTTGCTACTTCCTGGTCCACAACAGTCACCTTTTCTACTCTTCATTCTCTCTTTTTCCTCACTCATCCTCTCTTTCCATCTTCCCCTGACACCACTGGCACCTGTCAATACCCTTCCATCCCTATTCTTAATCACCCTAACCTGCTGCATGTCCTTCCCATCTCTGTCTTGCCAAACTGTATAGATCATTCTCTCCCTCCTTGCTGTCCAACCTAGCATACAAGTCATCATAAGCCCTATTACCACGCTGCATCTCCCTGTACTACTGTCTACTCTCTTCAGTCCTCTCAGTGTCCCAATTCTTCTTAGCTACCTCTTATTCTGTATACACTCCTGCACCTCCTCATTCCACCGAGTCTCTTTATCTACTTTTATTCCAGATGACACACCAAGTACTCTGCTACCTGTCTCCCTGATCACAGTAGTTGTAGTTGTCCAGTCATCTGGCAGGACTTCCTGGCCACCCTTCCTTCCTAAAGGTCATGCAACACTCCTCCTTTTTCAGCTTCCACCATTTCATCCTCTACTCTCCCTTTACCCTCTTCATCCTTTTCACCACTTGAGTCATCCTTCACACCACCATCCTATGCTGTCTGGCTACACTCTCACCTACCACTGCTTTGCAGTCACTGGTCTCCTCTAGTGCCCCCAAACTACGGCCCGCGGGCCGGATATATTTGACCCGGCTCCCTGTACAATACCGGAGACACATTACGATTTTTTTTCAGTCTGGCCAAACAAATGAGACTGGCCCCGTCTACACGTAGCTTGCAAAGGGGAGATATTTTTCTGCGTTTTGCCCTGTCATTCACAAGTCCCCGGGTATTTTTTCTCATTACAACAAAGGTTTCTAAAAGCTCCGGCCAAAGTGGAGATTTTCCGGATCCACATCATCAATCTACACACGTCAATCACACACATATCTCAAGCAGCTCTCGTCTTTGTTTGACATCGGGTGTACTGCTCACCTGCTCGGCGTCTGATGCAAAATCCCACAGCTCCACGTTGGACGAGATGGAAGTACTGGCCGAGTTCAGCAGCACACCGTCCCCACCATACACTGAACTGAACTAGACTCGAGATGTTGCGGACCGGTGGAGGGAATACTTTGAAGACCTCCTCAATCCCACCGACACGCCTTCCAACATGGAAGCAGTGCCTGGGAGCTCTGAGGCGAGTTCGCCTATTTCGACCCACCCCTGGACTGGCAGACCGGGGTGGTGGTCCCGCTTTCCAAGGAAGGGGACCAGAGGGTGTGTTCTAACTATCGTAGGATGACTATCGTAGCCTTGCCGGTAAGGTCTATTCAGGGGTTCTGGAGAGGAGGATCCGCCGGATAGTCGAATCTTAGATTCAGGCGGAGCAGTGTGGTTTTCATCCTGGTCGTGGAACTGTGGACCAACTCTATACTCTCGGCAGGGTCCTTGAGGGTGCATGGGAGTTTGCCCAACCAGTCTACATGTGTTTTGTGGACTTGGAGAAGGCATTCGACCGTGTTCCTTGGGGATAACTGTGGGGAGGGCTCCGGGAATATGGGTATCGGACCACCTAATCCAGGCGGTTTGTTCCCTGTATGACCGGTGTCAGAGTTTGGTTCGCATTGCCGCCAATAAGTCCGACCCGTTTCCAGTGAGGGTTGGACTCCGCCAGCGCTGCCCTTTGTCACCGATACTGTTCACTACTTTCATGGACAGAATTTCTAGGCGCAGCCAGGGCGTTGAGAGGTTTCGGTTTGGTGGCCGCAGGATTTGATCACTGCTTTTTGCAGATGATGTGGTCCTGTTGGCTTCATCGAGCCGTGACCTTCAACTCTCACTGGATCGGTTCACAGCTGATTGTGAAGCGGCTGGGATGAGAATCAGCACCTCCAAGTCCGAGTCCATGAATATCTTCCGGGAAAGAGTGGAGTGCCATCTCTGGGTCAGGAATGAGGTCCTGCCCCAAGTGGAGGAGTTTAAGTACCTCGGGGTCTTGTTCACGAGTGAGGGAAGGATGGAACGTGAGCTGAGCCAAAAGGCAAAGCTCTCAATTTCCCGGTCGATCTTTGTTCCTACCCTCACCTATGGTCATGAGCTTTGGGTAGTGACCAAAAGGACAAGGGTGGGTACAAGCGGCCAAAATGAGTTTTCTTCGCATGGTGGCTGGGCTCTCCCTTAGAGATAGGGTGAGAAGCACTGTCTTCCGGGAGAGACTCGGAGTAGAACCGCTGCTCCTCCGCATTGAGAGGAGCCAGATGAGGTGGCTCACGGATCTGGTTAGGATGGCTCCCAAACACCTTCCTGGGGAGGTGTTCAGGGCACGTCCAACCGGTAGGAGACCTCGGGGAAGACCCAGGACACGCTGGAGAGACTATGTCTCTCAGCTGGCCTGGGAACGCTTCAGCATCCGCTGGGAAGAGCTGGATGAAGTGGCCGGGGAGAGGGACCTCTGGGTTTCTCTGCTTTGGTTGCGGGCCGCACGGTGGCTGAGTGGTTAGCACATTGGCCACACAGTCAGGAGATCTGGAAGACCTGGGTTCAAATCTCCGTTGGGCATCTCTGTGTGGAGTTTGCATGTTCTCCCCGTGCTTGTGTGGGTTTTCTCCGGGTACTCCGATTTCCTCTGACATTCCAAAAACATGCATGTTAGGTTAATTGGTGACTCTAAATTGTCCATCAGTATGAATGTGAGTGTGAATGGTTGTTTGTCTATATGTGCCCTGTGATTGACTGGCGACTAGTCCAGGGTGTACCCCGCCTCTCGCCCAAAGCTAGCTGGGATAGGTTCCAGCATCCCTGTGACCCTAATGAGGATAAGCGGTATAGAAAATGAATGAATGAATGCTTAGGTTGCTGCCCCCATGACCTGACCTCGGATAAGTGGAAGAAAATGGATGGATGGATGGAAGTACTGGGCAAGGGAGCAGAGCTGTCCAACTCCAAAGCGTTTGTTTTGATGCCAGAAGACATGTGGCCCTCACATGAAAAACGACCCCTGGGTTACACCTTCTACACAAGATGTGTGTTCCTACCTCTACTCTTATAAGTCTGGAAGAAAGTAGTCACTACAGCCATTCCCATTCTTTTTGTAAAGTCAACAACTACCACCTGTCCTTCGACTTTCCTCTTCTGGATACCAAACTTGCCCATCACCTCCTCATCATCTCTATTTCCTGCACCAACATGTCCATTGAAGTCCGCGCAAGTGACCCTCTCTGGGTTCTTCGCAGAAAAAAAGCTTGTATTGGCCCAGTCTACACGCAGTAGATGTTTTTAAAATGCAAATATTTACCCCCTCTCCGTGTAGGAAAAACATCTGTCCACACTTTCTCGATTGTTTAAAAAACTGCATCCTGAAATGCGTTTTTAAGAGCAGTGACAAGCATGCCAAGACTCCAGGCGGCAGTAATTAGCCGAGTACTGCTCGTCTCTTGACGTCACTTCCACAACCCGTCACACAAAGGCAGGTTCTTGTCCATGCACACTTGATTTTTATTTATTTTTTCATAATAAAAAAATACATGTAAACAGACAATGGGGGTGAGGAAAAACAAAGAATACAAATACAAAATAAAAAAGACCAGCGAATCTTTTTTTAACAACTTTCACTTTTTAACAACAAATGCAACTTAGAATAACAAAAAGCGAAGGATACATAAATCAATGCAACAAGCGTCACACAAGACGTCCATTTATTTGATTTGATTGAGATACAGTGACTTAGGTTTTCCTAACCACAAAAACGAAGACTATAAAAAGCAAATATCGCCTGGAAGTTGATAAGGGATGCAGGAGCGGATTCGGGAGACTCTTTCTTTGTGAAATATAATTGTCTCTAATAAATATTACTGGCAACATACTGACAAACAACTTGGCAGGTTCCCCGATCCAACGCCCCAGCCTCATCCTAGCTTTCTGCCTTGTATCTGACCAGGAGATGTACAAATGCAGTGAATGTAAACATGATTGGAATTATACAGAAAATACATTTTATAACACAGCTCAATATACAAATATGAATATTTATTTCACACTATCTTTATTAGTTTTTTCCCCATCATTACTTTCCTGACAGCACATCCCTGCATGCACTCCATTATGAACTTAATATTATTCTGTTGCTTGATATATTTTACTGCCCTGTGAACAGATCAAACCCCTTATTTTCCTGACAATGCACGGATCCCTTAGCTGTCTATGCAACAGGTGAACTGTTTGGAGAAGCTGACACCGATCGTGACGGTGAGAATAATTATACACTGTCTAAGTGTGTCACTAAAATCTCCAAGCACCTTTTGATTATACATTTATTATTCATAATGATAACTGAAGTACTTGCGTAGAAGCATTTATTCATATGCATTATTCATATAAGCCAACCACGCTTGATGAATGTGGCAAATCAGCAGCAACACTAAAGAAATGTCTGTTTATGTTTTCACGCCCATTCTTCTGATTGCAAAGCTCCCCCGAGGCGCTGCCTTTTTCTGGCTGAGCCGGCTGATATACTTTCTTCACAGAAATTAAAACACAGAAACACACATTTTATTTACTGTTTTACAGCACACGGCCCGTTTTGTTTTGCTGCCTTTGCTTTTCCGTTGGGTATGTGTCTGATAACATACAGTCTGCTCACCAGATACAGTATATTATGCACACTTTAAAGGAACTGAAGAACTGTGAGGTGTTCCTCAGACTGTGTGCAGCCAAGAGTGTGGTGAAGGTAGTTGCTAGCTGGCGTGTTGTAGCGAGGCAGGTGTAACAATGTTAAACATGATAACAATATTGCTGTTGCTTGGTTAATATGCGCGCCACATTATAATTATAACTATTATTTAACATGGAGCGCTGCAGATGCTTTTTGTCGTCTTTTTCAGAAGACTTTATTGGCGGAGTGTTTCCCATTACATGCAGTCATGAGGGCGGCACGGTGGATGAGTGGTTAGCACATTGGCCACACAGTCAGGAGATCTGGAAGACCTGGGTTCAAATCTCCGTTGGGCATCTCTGTGTGGAGTTTGCATGTTCTCCCCGTGCGTGTGTGGGTTTTCTCCGGGTACTCCGATTTCCTACCACATTCCAAAAACATGCATGTTAGATAAATTGGAAACTCTAAATTGTCCATTAGAGTGTGAATGTTTGTTTGTCTATATGTGCCCAGCGATTGACTGGCGACCAGTCCAGGGTGTACCCCGCCTCTCGCCCAAAGTCTGCTGGGATAGGCTCCAGCATCCCTGTGACCCTAATGAGGATAAGCGGCATAGAAAATGGATGGATGGATGGATGCAGTCATGAGCCGTTTTAAATCTGTTTTTATGTCGTCAGAAATCCCAGAAAAGATGTGATCATGTCTCACACAAGGGATGTGGACAATGGGCAAAATTAAACAAAAAGGTTTTGCTTCAACAACCTTGGCCACCTTAACCTACTCAACAAAGGAGAGGGCTAAAGTCACAGGGCAGCTTTTTACAGCTGTGTGACAGGGGATCATGCAAGAACACGGATTACAATGCATGATGGTATTGTGCCCCTCGCATTTGCACAGGGACTTTAGGGTATTTATGCAACTGTTAATATGTACACTCTTCTGACTTGGTTCAGCCTCCTCTGTCTTTTCTCCTTTGGGTGTAGGGCCTGAAAATGTATGTTACGGGTCTTGAGTGCTGAGTGCACTTGTGAGTTTCACAAGAACATCAAAACACAATCAAGTTGCGTGGATCCCTGAGGCTCGCGGCCGGGGGCCAGCACTTAGGGAAAGAGAGAGTTGGAGGAGGAGGGTGAGGGCTGGAAGGGATTATGGCAAAAAGGGCCACATGAGCTATTTGAAAATAGATGAATAAAAACGATGTGTATAATGGATGCATGTGTTGAAACCTGGTGCAATTTTTAAAAATTTATTGTTTGGGTAACTTTTTTTATTTTGACCCATAAATTACGTTACGTTACTTACACATAAGCAGAATTGCTGGGAATTGTCTGAGGTTCACCACTAAACACATAACCCAATAGTGACTCTCTGCTTCTTCTTTTTTGTTTACCAAATTCAATACATCTTAGAACAGTAGTGTCCAAAGTGCAACCCGGGTGCCATTTGCAGCCCATGTCTGTGTTTTAAGTGGCCCTCGGTACATAAAAAAATAAGAAGTAAAAAAAAAAAAATCAGCAAAAATGGAAAAATCAGCCGAATAAAGTCAAAATATTACGAGAAAAAAGTTTTAATCTAATGAGAAAATGTCGTAATTTTATGAGAATAATTGAATATCATGAGGAAAGAACAGCATTTTAGTAGAGTAACATTGAAATATTAAAGAAAAAATGCACTTTTTTTGCTGTAATTTATTTGGGAAAATTAGGTTGCAAAAAATTTTATGTTCTTATACGAATAAAGTCAAAATATAATGAAAATAAAGTTATAATTATGAGGAGAACATTTTTTAAAATTAATTAAATTAATTTAATTTTTAATTTTAATTTAATTTGATTAAAGAAAGTTGGAAAAAAACTAATGAAAAAACTGCTGTATTTTACCAGAATAATGTCAAAGAATATCAAGTCAAAATATTAAGGAAAAAAAATCGAGAAACACGTTTTCGAAAGTACATTTGTACAATATGAGGAAAAATAATATCATCTAGTCGCATAGAGTCGAAATATTAATGAAAAAAATGTGTTGAAATATTTTGAGAAACAAACTAAACAAAAAAAAGTTTTGGGGAAAAGTTGGAATAAAGTACAAATATTATGGGAAAACTCATAATATTCCAAAAAGAAAATTTACAAAAAAGTTGAAATCTTTGCAAAATAAAAACAGCAAACAGCAAAAATAGACCAAAATTAATTCCATTAATGTTTCTCACCGATACCAAAAAGACAATTCCATCCATCCATTTTCTATGGCACTTATTTTCATTAGGGTCGGGGGCGTTGCTATCCCAGCTGACTTAAGGCGAGAGGCGGGGTACACCCTGGACTGGTTGCCAGTCAATCAAACATTCACACCTACGGACAATTTAGAGTCGCCAATTAACCTAACATCCGTGTTTTTGGGAAGTGGGAGGAAACCGGAGAAAACCCACGCATGCAGGGAGAGAACATGCAAACTCCACACTGAGATGCCCAACGGAGATTCGAACCCTGAACCTCCTGACTGTGAGGCCAACGTGCTAACCATTCAGTTGTCGTGCAGCCCCAAAAAGACCGTTTTCTGTCGCTTGAGTTGCTTTTATTTATTTAAAAACATATAAAGGTTGCATTTTTGTTTTTAATAAAAGCATTTGAAGTCATTTTTTCTGCCTTTTTTGTGCCAAAAATGAACCGAACCGAGCAGTTTAAAACACGGAACCAAACCGACATTACATTTTAGTGTATCATCAGTGTACATCCCTAATCACATGTCCAGCATGAAATCTCTCGATTATAAGTTCACACTTTGCTATGGCAGCCTGTAAGCCTGTAAGGCCGGTAAGCCATATGGATTCAAGTGGCCAAATAATGGACTCTCGTCTGTGCATTTTTTAAAATTAAGTGACAGAGGATGAAGACGACTATTGAATTCAAGAAAAAAGTCATTGCAGAGCTCAAAGATGTCGTCTCGTTGCCGATCTTGCCCGGATGTACGGGAAGACCTCATCAACAATAAGTACCACCCTAAAGAATACCAACATAATCAAGTGAGCTAATGTTGCAAAAGGAGTAATGGTGTTAACAAAACAGAGACCACGGGTTGTTGTGTTGTGTGTGTTGTTGTGTTCAGAGGCGAACAAAGAAAAGGCCTGCAAAGAATGAATCTGTTGACAGATTAGGGCAAGGAGAGGCTGGTTACAAAAAAAAAAAAAAGAACAGGCACACTCACAGTGTCATTGGGCACGGTGAGGCTGCAAATGACAACGTGTCGCAAAACCATCCCCTGAAACCCCAACAGTTTTGGTTGACTGGAACTTAATTGGATTTACATTATTTTCTATGGGAAAACCCGCCTTGGTTAGAGTCCATTTTGGTTTGAGTCAGTCAAAAAATCGAACATACACAACTGGAAGCAGTGCAGCCAAGAAACACTCTATTAAATATTAAAATAAATTATTATTAAAAATAATAAATATTACTACTAGTATTACTTATCTAACTATTACATGAAGATTGTAGATGGTTCTGAATGAACTAATACAAGTAATTACAAATACAGAATTTAACGTGTAAATATAACTCAGTGCTTCTGGTGGTGGTAGGCCAGCAGACAAGACTTTGCAGGCTCTGACTGCACGCCACTGTTGTTTTATAGTGCACATTGTTCAAATGAGGAAACTGACTCCCCCAAGAGCCAAATAAAGTACCTCTTGTTTATAGGCTGTATGATTGTGGCGAGTAAAATTGCTTTGTTTCACGTCACTGCTTTTACTTCCCCTTCAAGCAGACTTTTGATTACACTAAACAAGCATGTGACATTTATCCAGGTGTGTCTTGGACCCAGGAACACCTTGTTTTCTTCCCCACCACTGCAAATTACAAACACAACAACACACCTACTGACACAGGAAGAAATGTATTGGATCTCTTCTAATAAATGCAATCTTGATAAACCCCTGGCCTAATTCCAACCGTTTAAACTTTCTGAAATAAAACACATTATGTCGTGTGCACCACTGGTACTGTGCAGCCAAAAAGTCTGCTCTATAGTCCCTGTGGAAACAAGACGTGGCTGGGTGTGTTTGTTGTTGATAAGGACAATCAAGAGCTTTGCTGTCACCAAATGTATTTTAGCGAGTATGAATTTCTCCTCACCTCATTTAAATGTACCTGGTTCTTCAAACGCACCCACATACATAATAAAGACACAATGTAGTTTGGGGCTATCATTAGGCAATGCAGCATGGGGTGATGTCCAAGGCAGGGCAAGACTTAAGACATTAATAGGCAGGGAAAGGCTGTGCAGCATCACTGTCTGGCTCTATGCAAGGACCTGCAAGATCAGAGAGTTTGTCCGAGTCAAACGAGGGGGGGGGGGGATGGACGAAGACACAGACAGAAGTAGGAAAAGAAAAAGTTATCTGGTGACAAGGAGACAGAGGGAGAAGCACAGAAGGGACCAGGAGGAAGGTAAAGAAAACACTGACAGGGAGGGAGGATAAATAAAAGACATGTTCCTTCTGCCACTTGCCTTTGCTGACTCCAGATTATGCGCTTCATTGGCCTCGTGTCACCTTGTGTACGTCTCGGGAAAAACATTGCACAAGCCAGCCACTGAATGCATATGGCCAACACCCTGACAACAGAGTCAGACAAAACTTTCTGCAACGTATACAGATGAAAAAACAAAAAGGAACAACTAACAAACTTTGTATTGTTTGCTGTACTGGTCAACTGTGCATTGGGATAAAACCATTGACATGATTATTGAGGCACAGACCTTCTTAGAAAGACTAACTGTGAGATCCGCGGTAATTACAGCATATGTAAATGTGGCCATGAAGAGCAGAGTTTAGCCGACACACACCTAAAGGAGCACGATGTCAATCAAGAGCTTCTGATATGAAGAGGAGACTTCCCCTGGGGGGTCCACATGAGTGGTGGTGGTGGAGACAAGGAAGGGAGCTTGAGGTGAAGGGATAAGGGAAGGTTCCTTTTAGCAAGTGGTTGGGGTAAAAATGGAGACTTCAATTCTACTACAGTCGTCCGTTTGCGCTGTAAATTTTGCATTTTTTAAACATACTGTATAATAATCAATCAGCGCTGTTTGGTCACTGACTATGGCTGTTCGTTCGTCAAATATGCATATTTAAGCAACAGCTTTAATAAAGTTAAACCCATTCCAAAGGTTGCAAACAGGTTTCCTGTGCTGTACCTATCCATTTATAAAAAGGAAATTCCACTTAGCGGAAATTCATTTGTTACAGTCGAGTCTGGAACCAAATAGTTGCTATAAATGAGGGATGGCTGTATTGTTTTGTCCAATCAGATTTCAGCTTCCTTGTGTTGCCATCCATCCATTTTCTATGCCGCTTATCCTCATCAGGGTTGCGGGTATGCTGGAGCCTATCCCAGCTGACTTCAGGCGGAAGGCGGGGCACATTTGTCTCACATGTATATTATGTATATTTTGTTCATTGTTGTATATTGCACCCACNCAATCAGATTTCAGCTTCCTTGTGTTGCCATCCATCCATTTTCTATGCCGCTTATCCTCATCAGGGTTGCGGGTATGCTGGAGCCTATCCCAGCTGACTTCAGGCGGAAGGCGGGGTACACCCGGGACTGGTCGGCAGTCAATTGTCTCACATGTAAATTATGTATATTTTGTTCATAAAATGTACATTGTTGTATATTGCACCCACATCGCACACAAATGTGTATTTTCCTTTTGTACATAAATATGCAATGTCTTGCATATTGCTTTTATTTTGCACTGTTATGTCTTGTTTTTCATACTGTAAGTCTGCACTGGCTGACTGGAGCTTGCACCTAAGCTCTTCACTCACCACAGCTCACACGCTGCTGGTGATGTGACAATAAAGACATACAACCATTCACACTCACACTCACACGCTAATGGACAGTTTAGGGTCGCCAATTAACCTAACATGCATGTTTTTGGAATGTGGGAGGAAGTACCCAGAGAAAACCAACGCACGCACAGACAGGACATTCAAACTCCACACAGAGATGCCCAACAGAGATGCAAACCCTGGTCTTCCAAATCTCCTGACTGTGTGGCCACCATGCTACCCACTCATCCACCGACTTTGAATTGCCATGTTAATGTAATTTGCTCAGGGCCTTCAGAGTTAAGAGTGTTGGCCCCTGTCACTTAATCCATCTACTCCGGTTTCCTCCCATCCATTATTTTCTATACCGCTTATCCTCATTAGGTTCGTGGGTATGCAAACATTCACACCCACATTCATACTCATGGACAATTTAGAGTCGCCAAGTAACCTAACATGCATGTTTTTGGAATGTGGGAGGAAACCGGAGTACCCGGAGAAAACCCAGCCACGCACGGGGAGAACATGCAAACTCCACACAGAGATGCCCGACGGAGATTTAAACCCTGATCTCCTGACTGTGAGGCCAACATGCTACCCACTGAGCGGCCCGGTTTCTTCCCACATTCCAAAAAAAAATGCATGTTAGGTTAATTTGCGACTCTGAATTGTCCATGGGTATTCATGTGAGCCTGGATGACCGTTTGATTGGCGACTAGTCATACCCCAGTCATACCCTGTCACCCTAATGAGGACAAGCGGCATAGAAAATGGGTGGATGGGTGCGTTAATTAGGTTTTTTGCTTTAGTAATAATGGTATTCATTACCAATCCTTTAAGGCCACACATTGGCATATTATTGGTTTGCATAATTGTGACGTGATAGTGGTGGTATTAAGAGGTGGATTGGGTGCGTAAATCCCATGCAAGTACAAAATGTATCAGTATGCAGCCAATGTATTGCATTACTAAGTTACCATTTCCTAATATTATGGTCATTATGTGTGTACATTGTGAATAAATGTTTACGTAGTATAAGCTAGAATGAAATTAAAAAAACATTTATCTTATCTAATCCTCTGAATTATATCCCCCTTTGTGATATTTCAGGTGTTAAATGAAATATAACAATCCCTCTTGTGAATTTATTTCTTCTTCTCCCTTTGGATGAAAAAGTTATTATTCACACTTCACCTCACACCAGGAGCGCCCACTCCAGAAATCTTTGAAGTCTAGACGTTTGACATGAGTGGAAAAAAAAACCCCATAATTTCTGGCTGGATACTTTATTTAAAGGAAAACTGCACTTTTGGAAGTTTTGCCCATCATCCACAATCCTTATGTGAAACGTGAGCACACGCCTTTTCTTTTCTTTTCTGTACGTTTTCTGTAGAAAAACAGTTGGCATGAGGGCGTTATCCATGCATGTCATGGGACACACCTATATTCATTAATTTTGACTAGAAAGCCCTCTAAAAAAACCTCAAACAATGTTTTATTGTTTTATATACTGTACATGCTGTGACCATGCACTAACAACTACATTCATGATAACATACAATACATATTTACAGTATTTCGCCGTATTTTGATCATTTTAAACATTATTTCCTGGGAGTATTGATTTCACATCTAGCTGCTTCCATCAACAACAGCAGCGTGTCAAGCGCGTGTATTGGCTGCTACCAATCATGGCAGAGCCGCCACCACCAGCTACTGCACTTTTGGCCGAACGAGGATCCAGAACCTTATTTTTTTTAGCCTGAATATACGGAGGATAAGTCACAGGTATTAGAAGATGAGCTCGCAAGAAGAGAGAGCGAAACTTCCAAGGTGGCAAATGGAGGGCTAGTCACTAAACCGCCATGACTTGGGGGTGTAAATGTGAACATTAATGGATGTGTGGCGAGGAGGACGCGCTCCAAAAGGTTGCATCGCAGTGAATGAAGAATTGTTAGCGTTAACAAACCCTGCAGGGATAGAAACTTTTTTCCACCTACCCAAAATAAACTGGAAAACAGAGCTCCTTACGTGGTCCTTATCGGTTCAGATCTACGTAACATGCCACTAAGAACCTGCCATCCATCCATTTTCTTCCGCTTATCCGAGGTCGGGTCGCGGGGGCAGCAACCTAACCAGGAAAACCCAGAGGTTCCTCTCCCCGGCCACTTCGTCTAGCTCTTCCCGGCGGATGCCGAGGCGTTCCCAGGCCAGCTGAGAGACATAGTCTCTCCAACGTGTCCTGGGTCTTCCCCGAAGCCTCCTACCGGTTGGACGTGCCCTGAACACCTCCCCAGGAAGGCGTTCGGGAGGCATCCTAACCAGATGCCCGAGCCACCTCATCTGACTCCTCTCAATGCGGAGGAGCAGCGGTTCTACTCCGAGTCTCTCCCGGATGACAGTGCTTCTCACCCTATCTCTAAGGGAGAGCCCAGCCACCCTGCAGAGAAAACTCATTTCGGCCCGGAGGCGGGGCACAATGGCGAGCTGGCGGCTGGCCTGCACCCGTGGGGCCCGCTTGGGTACAGCCCGAAAAGGTAACGTGGGTCCCCCCTCCCATGAGCTCACCACTCGTGGGAGGGGCCAAAGGGGTCGGGTGCAAAGAGAGCTGGGTGGCGGCCGGAGGCAGAGGCCTTGGCGGTCCGATCCTCGGCTACAGAAGCACTAAGAAAGGTACATTATTCAAATCTTATAAGAGGGGAATGAACCTGCAGCAGTCCATGCACAGTTCAATTAACCCATTTCAATGATATATTTGATATCATTAGAGCCGGTCTCTAGTTCTACAGAACTATTAAGTTTGAAATGGTGCACACTCTGCATGCACACTTTGTGCTGTCATGAAAATGTCATGACATACAAGCATTTGTAAATGCTTGTAAATGAAATGGTGAAAATCTGTGCGTAGTTGATAACACAGAAAAACGTCTACTTTTGACTCCTGGCTTTGTCTCCTCTTACTTCAAACCCTCCCAAAAGCCTTACGTTTACATTGTTCTCCAATTTCTGATCAACATTTGCAATAAAAGTGACACACATTCATCTTCAGAACCTCCCCCTTCCCTCTTCAATTACCATTGTTCACTCTCGGTACAATACAGGTTTAAGCCCAACATATTCCTCACACACTTATTAAACATATTTAAAGTATACAATACATACTTTCAATGTTGATGAATATATGCAATACAAGCGACATGCAGTCAGGGGAGGCAGAACCTCACCAGTCCATCCATTCATGTATTTTTTTTATACTGATTGTCCTCATCAGGGTCACAGGTATGCTGGAGCTTTTCCCAGCTGTCTTCGGGCTAGAGGCAGGGTAGACTCTGGAGCCTCACCAGTAATGATGAGAAAACAAAAAAAACTAATAACAATGTCAATTGAACTGAATTTGTCTTGCCTGTATGAGACCAGTCATTTTTAACATTTACTTAAGTAAAAAGTGCTGACTTTGTGCATTTCCCAATCAATTGAGGCTGGCACCAGCATGCCTGCCTACCGTCACATTGCACACTGGTTTGGATGATGGTGCCTACCAGTTTTTGTTTGTCAGATTGTCACCACTTATAAAATCTTGCAGAACCATTTTGTATACATCATGCCTTTCAGCACTCCGTGTAATGTCCTTAATGTAAGTGTGACATCATTATTCTCGCTAATCGGACAATAAAGTACACATAGAAATGTCATACAAGAGGCCCTTGCTGTACCAAAGCCTCGTGAGGGGAACATGTGTGCATGAGCTGGAAGGTGCATGTCACTGCCGTTCCTCTGTAGAGGAAAGGACAGCTTTTTTGTTTGTTTGTTTTAACAGCAGCGGCACTACCTAGCAGAAAGTCAAATGCATTCAAGATATGTTATTGTTCTGCTGAATGAATTCATGATTTTGACCGCCAAGATGGAGGATTATATACCCAACCTCAACTGGAGGTTTTTTTTTTTCCTTTGTTGACTGGAGAGGATGTACAAGGCAAGAGCTCTGCTGAGAGTACTATAAACTAAAACTATTTGGGTGCTTTTCTGAATACATTTCATGGACGCAAGATCGCAAATGGTTGCTGATTCCCTCAACCTTAACTTGGATCGGCGAGAGGTACAGATTCCTTGAAATCAACGAGTTACATGTGCTAAAAGCTGCTGGGAAGCCAAGCTAACCGGCTAATTACTAATGTTTAAAGCAGTTGCCTAGCAACATTCATCATTCATTTTCTATGCCGCTTATCCTCATTAGGGTCGCGGGGATGCTGGAGCCTATCCCAGCAGACTTTGGGCGAGAGACGGGGTACACCCTGGACTGGTCGCCAGTCAATCGCAGGGCACATATAGACAAACAAACATTAACACACACATTCATACCGATGGACAATTTAGCAATTTACCTATGGACTACAGCCATGACTTGATAACATCAGGAAAACAAGAACAAGAGGAACGTTTCTGGGAGACCTGGATGTAAGACTTTAAGAAGTTAAGACAGATGGAGATGGATGCAGATGCAGGAGATACTGGAGTGTACTGCAGCACAACCAGACCTTCAGCATTTGCAGTCACAGATTCAATACATACAATCGCAAAGATCCTAGGGGTCCATGGTGATGTCATAAACCTTACGGAAGAAAATAGAGTACCGAGCAAAGAAACTAAAGCTCTAAAAGAAGAAATCAAGAAGTTGCAAGACAAAAATGTTGCGTTGTGTGCTGCTCTTAAAGAGGTTAAAAACCCTATGGCAGATAATAAAGCACTACGCATTGATATCAAGGCCATGCAGGATAATATAAAGCCACTATTGAAAGAAAATGCTGCCTTGCGCACTGCTCTCAAGGAAGCTAAAAACCATATGGAAGAAAATAGAGCATTATGGGAGGATGTTAGAGTTCTGCAGAATAATATAAAGACATTATTGGAAGACAATGCTGCCTTGCTTTCTGCCCTCAAGGAGGTTAAAAACTCCAAGGAAGTAAACAATGCATTGTTCAACGACATCAATGCTCTACAGGATGATATCAGGACACTACTGAAGGATAATCCCGTCTGGCCCACCACTCTGGAGGAAGAGGAAGAAGCAAAGGACAACATCACTGAGCAAATAAACTATAATGGAGGAGATGGATCAGAATTCACGAATAAATGATGTGATCCTCACAGGGCTCAGAATTACACCCGGGTCAAAAGATAGGGAAGCTCATAACAGAGGAGAACCAGATGGAATGAATGTTCCTTCAGCAAAGCAACAGATTGTCGGCTTCCTACAATCAAAGGAGGTCTATATAGATATCAACACCATTGATACTTGCATCCCACTGTATGGCAGACACCACACCTGCTGAAACAGAGAAAGAACTTGAAAGGCACAAACGTCTACTTAAAAGAGCATCTGAGGTCCAGGAGAAGCAGGAGTGCTGGTTGACAAAGATATCAACGATCTGGATGCATACTAAACAGCATATAATCTGGACAATCAGGATAAAAGAGGATACAACGCACAAAAACAGTACGATTACATTCAATAATACCAACATTGATATTAATGTTGAAGGGGCACGCTCAACAAAGTATTCAAATCAGGAACTCACGTACTTACATTTAATGACACTCACAGTACAACACCAAGACAGCAAGACGTTGTCCGGAAATCAACATGGGAAGAGAGGAGGGGAAAAAAAATGTTTTTTTTAAAGAAAATATGAAATATTGTGTAATGTTTTGATGTCATAAAGTCTCATGTAAGTCATATTTGTACAGCTTTTGAGGCTGAAGTTCATCGGTTCGAGACAACGGATTGTTCTTTCCACCTCCATGGTTTTGTCTCTTCAACTTACAAACATAGCAAATCAAACGACTCACCTGAGGAGGAGAAGACACCTGAGCATTTGTCCGAGGCTAACCGCAGTGTGCCGTGTAGTACCTCGGCTGTATGTCCTTTGGAACTGTGAGAGAGAGGAAACATCTATAAAGGCTGCACGAGAAGACAAAGCACGCACTCTGCAGACTGAAGGCAGGACAGATTGCCCCGGCCCAGACTTCCATCCATCTACTAAGGAAACCAAATTGATTGGAAAAATAAAATCAAATGAGTTGTAGTGATTTTTTTGTATTGAGCAACAGACCGTCATCTCTCACTGGAAATGAAATGCAAAGTGGAGCATAAGATGAGTAAACCCGGGCAAGAATTATGCTAATTCGCATTTCAGACTCACACTTGAAACCACTCCAACTTATCACTGATAGGATCCTATTCGGTCGACTCTCGGTAGACTACGTTAGTGCCTTTGTTGGTTTCAAAATATTTGTTTTTTTTCCCCCCGTGTTGAAAATGTAAAAAAAGCACGTTAAAAATGTCATGCCAACGAGTATTATTGACCACTTTTTCTCTCTCAGCTATTACCTGTCAGGGGTCGCCACAGCCACTCCAGTGATGTTGCCATGACAATGATAGAGGCGGTCTTCTCTGTATTGGAGTATTTCACAGTACTTCCAATTCAGTCTCATGACAGTTTTTTATGAGATTGACAGTTTAGTAAAACGCTCTAAACTTTTATTTCATGTGTCAAAATATAGTTGAGGCCGCACGGTGGTCGAGTGGGTAGCACAGGTTCAGGGTTCGAATCTCCGTTGGGCATCTCTGTGTGGAGTTTGCATGTTCTCCCCGTGCGTGTGTGTGGGTTTTCTCCGCTTTCCTCCCACATTCCAAAAACATGCATGTTAGCTTCATTGGCCGCTCTAAATTGTCCATTAGAGTGTGAATGTTTGTTTGTCTATATGTGCCCTGCGATTGGCTGGCGACCAGTCCAGGGTGTACCCCGCCTCCTGCCCAAAGTCAGCTGGGATAGGCTCCAGCATCCCCGCGACCCTAATGAGGATAAGCGGCATAGAAAATGAATGAATGAAATACAGTTGAATGAAAAAGTGCAGATTGTAATACACTTGTGCCATACCTAAACACATTTTTCACTTTTCAGAAAATAAGGGAAATCGTGGCGCTTCCGCCACAATTTCAACCCACACCCTGGGGAAAGGAGTGTTGGTGTAAAGACCCGACTGTCTACTGTCATGGGCCGATCAAACGATTGACATGCTTTTATTTTGAAGGCCTCGCTTTACTGGCTGGAGGGAGTCGCTGAGCCGACAGGAAGAGGAATTTTGTGTGGGCAAGTTCAAATATGGGAAACAGGAGGACGCCCAGAAAGACGCGCAAAATATTGGAGACTCCAGCAGAAAACAGGATAGCTGAGAAGTATTGTTTGCGAGCCATTATTTAGCACCATGAGCTACTCAAGTCGTTATTTTTCTAAATATTTTGTAGACGTTTGTGATGTGTGTGTGTTTCAACTGACAGATATCAACCTGGGGGGGGTCTTTTCATTTCCTTGAACTTGAAGTTGCATCAGTAACTTTCGCCCTCCATCCATTAACTTTCCTCTGGCGTTGCCTGTCACTGCTGACATTGACGGCACCTGACGTTTCAATAATGAAACACAAGAGAAATGTTTTCGTCCACACGAGGGAAGACTCTGCCCAATGCAGCTTTTCAACAGAAAGTCCATTATGCACTGCTAATTTGTCATAGCGCTGTTCATCTAGAGGTGCTAGTGTAATGGTTCTCCAGTGGGCCTTGACAAAGAAACAGCACATAACGCTAAGGTGTCTAATGTCGTCTGCAATTAACGCAGCCTAATGAATATATGGCTGGCCCCGGCTTTTACCGGCAGAAGTCGAATGCCGTGTGACTGGAGCTGCATCTGTATTGATCCTGTGCTGTTTCTCCCCTCTGAGGTTCGTCATGTAACAATCAATCGGGTGCAGCAGTCCCTGTCTCTCACATCCACTGATGGAATATTGACAAATGATGACATTTGAAAAGAATGAGGGGTGCCCCGAAATGCTGTAAATCTATGGGGGCACTTGTTAACTGTCCAGCCCCTCAGGCATGTTTCACTGGCTAGAAAAATGTGGGACTGGCGGATAAATAACAAAGCTTTAGAAACGTCCCGGCACCGTGTTCTTCACAGAAAAAGCCCAAACCAAATCAAGTGTGTCTGGGGTTAAACTTCCGTCATTAACTGCTTCTTTAGGACTACGTCCTCGGGAGACTGATCTGTTGCTGAGCTTCAAAGTCACACACATTCAGTATTAGCATCCCGATGTGACACTCAGTCATTTAGGTCAGAACATGTTTTAGTAGCCCTCATTCATTTTTTTTACACCGGCCATGAGCTGGGGCCTAACCCGCCTAACTTTTGGTGAGAGGTGGGGTAGAAAATGAACATTTACAGGTACTTCTTCAGAGTGTGGAAGACAACGTTAAAATTAATTCTTAAATAAAATAAAAAAAAATAATCAAAGCTATTTCCAATGCCTACAAGACTGATGTACAAAAAGGTCTGGCTTGTGGAGGTTTAGGACTTCTGCACGGTACTATAATAACGCTTTGTATGTGTGTGTTCACCATGCATCACACATTTTTCAGCCCAATTAACCCCACTTTCTCATTAAGCCCTACATTATTCAATTCAATACGTATTTCATGAAAACATCAGAAAATCTAAAAATAGTCATACAATTTATGTGAATACACAATACCAATTGCATGGGCTCTTTCTTCTTCCATGTGCTTTTCAAAAACCATGATACAAGCATTTAAAGTAACACTTACTTGGCAGAGGTAAGATTCGTTAATTAGGGAATACAATACCCCATACAATATCACAAACTATCAATATGAAGGAATAAAAGCACTACAAATGAACTTCATTGGCAGAGCAATCCAATCAACGTAGCGCTCTCCTTATTCACTCACACTACATTTCCTGCTCTAATTTCCCCTCCTCCTCTCTCATTATTCATTATCTATGACTGGGGTTTTAATGATTGCATCTGGCGGTGCCACAAATTAATTCCTGCCTCTCTGGCAAAAAGCTGCTCCCCACCTGATTATGCAAAGTAGGCCTATATTCTCCCCCCTTTGAAGTGCAGGGAAAGCTGCTTAGAGATTCTCCCCTCAAGGAACCGCGGCAACATGGGGAACATCAACAAACCAGAGTTCACTCGGAGGTCAGCAAAATGGCTGGCCATTTTGTACCCCCATTTCATCGCCACATGCCTTCTCCACGCATCTTTTTTACGTTGCTTGCTGTATGAACGCACTTTGATGAGATGTGGTGGTTACATTTCAAAAGTAGAACAGCCAATAAAAAAAAAAACCCCGGTGAACGTGGATGAAACAGATGCAGGGTTATGGCAGGTTTCCCTATTTCAGCAATGGTCTCCTCAGCGACATAATGTTCCCTCAATATGTCTTGGCTTATCACCAGCATCAGTGAGCCTTTGAACAGAAAAAGGGCAAGCTACAAAAATATAAATCATTGTATTTATTATAAACTGCAACAGGAAATGTATCATACATTTTTCTTTCAAAACAACTACTGTAGTTGCTACCATCATAATATTAAATGCAGCAATTTAGATAATCACATAGGCTCAGATTATTTTTCCAGGCCTGTCAAATTTGTAGGTAAGCAAAAACCATTTGGAAAAAAACACTGATCTGTATTTAACATAAAATCCATAGACTAGATTTTTCACCCAATAGCCATTAAAGACATAAATAAGGCTCACACTCGTGTGTGTTGCTATAAATGTGTTCCTTAGGTGAGCTGAGTGAGGGGTAGACAGGAAGTGAATTCTGGGATTTGAGATAGTTTCGGGGTTATGTGTTACAGCTGCAACAGTAGCCCGCGTTTTTGTTAGGATTTATTGTGCCTTTTAAAAATTATAGAGATAATTCAAACTTGCAATACAAGCCTGTTGTCCCAGCGATCAAGTCTGGTGATTGGGTCTTATCGAACAGGATAGTACGATTACTGACACCGAGTAACCAGTGTAGAATACTATCATCGACATATTTGTGTCTTTCGAATGACTTAGAGTTTAGTTTAACAACTTTTTGTTTGGAAATGTTCAATTTAGGCAAAAATACCGGTTTATATATGTGTCTAAATATGTGTATATTTTGCCATATTCAACCCCGTAGTAGCATGATTTATCTACTAATATATATTTTTTAAACATGATAAAAAGAAGCAGCAAAATTCCAACCGTGTAGTGGCAAGAAACGACTGTGTACTAAACTCTACCAGTTATACTGCACCAATCTTAATGGCATGATCATTCTGGCTTAAGCAGGAAGTGTATATATTTTAAAAGTGTACTATTTGGTACGTATTCAAATTGGGACTGTTGGGCCTTGGCGTAAGTCTGGACTGCCATTTCAGTGCTTCAAAAGTAAAATGCAAGGATATGTACGCAATATTTCAAGCCTGGCATGGCAGCGGTCATGACAGAACTTAAGAAAATGACTTCATTCATGCATTTTCTACACCGCTTATCCTCATTAGGGTCACGGGGATGCTGGAGCCTACCCCAGCTGACTTTGGGCGAGAGGCGGGGTACACCCTGGACTGGTCGCCAGTCAATCCGAGACACATATAGACAAACAAACATTCACACATTCATACCTATGGACAATTTAGAGTCGCCAATTAACCTGACACGCATGTTTTTGGAATGTGGGAGGTAGAAAATGACTTGGAAGTAAAAATTTGAGCTGATGGTCTTACATAAATGTGGTTCATTTGGTGCAGCACGGAACCAGGGAACTCTAAGTTGCTGATGTGATTATTGTTGTAACTTGTCTTGACAGACAAAAAGCGCATTTTTCAAAATGACAAAGATGACCAATGATGTTAATGTGAAGTGCGGTTTTCTGCGCACAAGCTTGAAAGATTGCCATGATGTCAAGATTCCAAATGGAAGATTTTTATCATACCCACTCCAAAAAGTGTTTAATATATCTAGTCAACCATAGTAAAGTTCACGTCAATGTCATTCATTTAGGTTTAATATTCCGTAAAGAGAAGCATCTTCATTGACTGTGGGTAATAGTCTTCGTGTTTTAATTGAGCATAAATGACATACACACCACAGCATCTCCAAATTACTGATTACCTTGGCACGGAAAATTATTTCCAACGATGAGGAAAACCTAGAAAAAACAAATGAGTGGGCATATGTATTACAGTCAGATGTGTATTGTATTCATGAGAAAGGAACACACATTTAATTGTCTATTCCATATATTCACATCTCATTTCTTTGTCCTCCTAAGCCGAGACAAAAACATTGGTCCCCAGGTTTTACAAGGTTGTGGAAGTACTAGAATGCCCAGTTTGTGATCATATGAGAATGCACGGCCACACCGTGGCTGCAGGGGTTGTGTGTGGGTTACCGGTGCACTACCACGGTGAGCAGGTTGAAATGTGAAATACGTCGATAAAGGAAAAGCTATCTCCTCCCAGAGGTCCTCGGGTTCAGCTTCAGGACAGTCTCTGAGCACCGCCTCCACCACGGCAAAGTTTTCCGCGGTGGACATGGTGCATGTTGAATAGACCACAATGCCCCCTGGACGCACTGCCGACAGAGCAGATCTGCAGACAGACATCATATTTCATCCCAAATGTGTCTGACAAACCTTTTACTGGATTTTCTCCTCCTTTAAGTGACACTCTCTGGACCATAACAACATCAGCACAATCTAATGCAGTTCAATTAAAGCAGCAGTTGCCAATTCTTTGCTGTCATGCACCCCCTGAAATGTCATGCATTTCTGAAAACAAATGTTTTCAGGGCTCCCTCCGGTAATTTGACAAGACAAAATGCATGTTGAGTACAATAAAACAGGTCACCCCAATACCCAACGCTCGGGGTTGGCCTGAGAAGCAGGGAGTACTTTCAGTGTTAGTGTAAACCTGCCAACATGTCCAATTTCGTCATACTCAACATTCGATTTGACTCTTGAATACACTGATACATATGCTTCCCGGCTTCCCATTTTGTTGCAACTTCCTAGTTTCGGTTTGTACAGTACAGATAAATAAATAGATATCAAATGGGGTGGACAAAAACATTTCTGTCCCTTACAGGGGGGCATGACAGAAAATAACAGAATTACTGCATTAAAGTGACAAGAACACTCAGAGAGGAATTAAGCAGTTTCAAACGTTGATCAGTGATACATGTCAACTATGTCAAACCGCAAGGAGCAATAATAAATACATTGATAAATGATCACCTGTCTGACAGCGTTTCGGCTTTTCTACACCATATAGTTATGGTGTCGTATGGACCTGATGATGTCACTTTATTCTAAATCAATTAGTGAGCTAAATGGCAATAGGTCTGTTGGAAAGTGTAAGCCCTGACAAATCTTAAGAGACTGAGCAGACATTTGGACTTGCCGTAGTAGTTGGACCTGGAGCTGCGGCAGTCTGCTTCTCTCCTTTAACCTCTGTTCCACCTGCTGGTCAGCAGACGAGAACAGCCAGCTCCTGTCATTGGAGCACGGAGCATCAACCAGGACCTGTCACACACACAGCGACATGTGCAAGTGAGATGTTTTAATGCTCTGCTGCAAAATCCAGCTTTGCTATTGGCTATCTCAGAACCACCACGCTCAGCTTTGACACATGAAAAGATTTGAAGCCAAGCACCCAATCAGAACCCTCACAGCAGCTTTCGCCGAAAAACGACCGGGCCCCCCTTTTCACTCTAATCTTTATCCTGAGGAAAATGTCTTACCCCCCAGACATTGCAATCTCATGCAACACCCTGATATTTGATGTATCACAGCAAGACCTGGACCATCAAAGAATTTCTAATAGATGTTAAGGTCAAATGAAAATAGTTTTTTAACAAGCAACATTAACTACTCAACTATAATATTAAGCAAGTCATTACAGCTATTTTTTTTAGGAATTAATTAAAATAATTCAATTTTCCACTATGATTATACTTAAGGTAAACTTGGAAAATATTATGCAATACATTTTTAAAACGATAATGCAATGGAAATATTTATATGACAATATGTTTATAATTATGTTGGATGTAGTTTGCAGAAATACACATTAACAAGCTGAAAAATGCCATGTAGCAAAATAAGAACGACCAACTATATTAAAGAAGAGCACCACACAATGCACTACAAATTACAATAATGACTATAATCACCTCTTTCATTTCAATTCATGTGTCTGAGTTTGCCAATTAAAATGGAACATTAGTGTATCAACAGAAGAAGAGAAAAATCTTGTGTCCAGTAACACAAGTGCAGGTTCACATATCAGCACTGAAATATTATTAAGATTACTTTTTAGTTGAAATTCTGCTTCTGGAATAAAATGCATGTTAAAATAGATTTGCAGAATTACTCAAATTGGGATACAACTAACATAGATGCTACGCGGGGAAATGTTTTTTTTTAAAGACAAGATTTGCACACTGGATTATAAAAATACATACTGTACAACCTGAAGTGCCTTTTCCCACGGTCAAAAATTACATAGTATATGTAAAAGTTACCCTGTGTGAAATGGTAATATGGTCATTTCTCAAATGCTTGGTGTGTTTTTTTTTTTTTTTTTTAAGTGAACTGTTGCTTTTCACTGAAAATGCATGTAATATTATTAACATTACCTAATACCAACAGTTGTTGAGAAATAATTGGACTATATAACGGTAGCGTTACTGAATTATGAAAAGTGACAACCACTGCTCGAGAACTGCTAAAGATTAAACGTAAGCACATTTCGAAACGCATTTCGTTGCTTACCTTGTCATAATTCCCTGCTTCCCTTTGCCCAAAGGAGCGTCCATCCTGGGCTGACACAACCACTCGGCTGCTCATTGAACGCGGAAGAAAAGACTCCAATGTTTTAGTCAGCCTGCCGCGTCTGTGAGAGTCGGGTTCATTACAGCAGAGGAATGCTGGAAAACAATGCACAAAAGCGTATTGTGTATCATCACTGCAAAGCCACAATAAAAGCAGAAAAAGCATTGATTTTGTTTCTTTTTTACTAAAAAAACATTTTATTCTGGTAAAAGGTAATTTGATGTACTACCTACTATTTGATGAATTACACAGTAATGGTCGGAAGCAGAATAACATAATTAAAAGGTTTACCAAGGAAAATCAATCCATAACAATTGAAAAAGAAGAGAAACGTGCTCTCCGTATATTGGAGAGACTAAATGATCTGGACAATTTCTCTTTGTCGGACCAGGTACCATATGTGTGTTATGTATCTCAAATGATATTAAGCAAACTGTAGCAACTTTGAGTGGTGCATCACTTTTGGAGGATTAATTCTTAAAAGACTGCTTAAGTAAAGCGGCGTCACCTGGGCTTGCACACTGCATTATAGCTAAAGCTTTGCCCCCGGGAGCAGCGCAAAGATCCAAAACTTTATCTTCATTTCTGACTTGCAGAGCAAGTACTGGAAGCAAGGAGGAAGCATTCAGGAGGTAGTACTGCTTCAGCTGTCCAGCCCTGTGAGCCTGTGATGGAAAACGCAGTGGATATGGGTGGATGTAACACTGTAACGACAAAGAGGGCGGATGGAGCCATGGTTGTGATTCGGGCTGCTGAATGAGTGCACGAGAGCTGTTCTGAAGCTGCAGACGGGAGTCATCCTTTGGACACTTGGCATGAGAGTTTTTGGATGTTTGACAGTCAGCATTGAACACGGTGGGCCCAACACTAGGCAATGTCAAGGCGTCTTTTTGAGGCAGCAGTGTGGAAAAGCCTTGTGACAAGAGGACACGCTTGATGTCCGTCACCACAGAGAAGCGGTTCAGCAACACAGCGTACTGCCACGAATGAGGGTCGAGGAGCACAGATCTGCGGAACAGAAACCAGTAGGCAAACGCCGGATGCGACACAAAAAGATGTGATTACATTCGCAACCATACTGACCTCACAGACGCCCACAAATCCCCAAGCTCTTCACTGTACTGCTGGTTGAAATGGTCCAGAATAAGCTGGCAAACTTTTCTGTTTCTTCTGTTTACCTGAAACAAACAGGATGAAATATTTAAACATTTGATGGCCCTACTTGACTAGAGACATCCCACAGGAAACTATGACGGCACTCGGAATGTTTATACAGGGATGAGTCATCATTTGATTCCCAGCCAGGAAGAGACCATTTTAAAGAATATTTCAAAGAAATATAAAATATTTCAAGAAATGCCGTCTTCTAAATGAATGTCATGTTTTAAAGTTTTTTTTTCCCCACCCTTCTATTAAAAAGAGGGTCAGTGTGCAAGTGTATCGAAATGACCTAAATTACGTCCGTGCTGCGAAAGTCTTCACACTGGCGACACCTGCTGGACAAAGGTGCGAACTACATCCAATGCCGCGCTTTAGCGCTGATAAACAGATAAGTAATCACCTACATAATGGATTCCAGTCTGACAATGGCAATCCGTCCGCTCACGATGGGTACGATAAAGCCTCATTTTGGAAGTAATCCTCACTCACGGTGGCAGGGTTTATAATGGAACACTGATATCAACGAAATGTTCAACACAAAATCATCAGAGGTACTTATTTGCTCACGTGATGATCACGTGGCACGAACAGCTTTTTTTTTCTTTTTGAACAAGAACTTTATTTAAACAAAGCGGCTGTGCAATACAGTGCAACCACATATAAAATCTAGGAAAAACCATGAAACATCATGAAAAGATGGAGAGGGGGAACAAGACAGGGGGTGACAACACGAGTTTAAGCCTTGACGCACCCCCATCACAGTGAGCAGGGGATTGCTTACCTGGCTGATGGACTCTTGTTGAGGCTGCCTGGCTTTAAAAACAGCATGGCGCCCTGCCTCTCCGGAAGACCAACACAGACGTCTCGGGGTCAGCTTCCCAGACCTGACGCGCAAGGTCCCCCGCACACAGACTGGCATTCGAAGCATCAAGTCTTCTCCGAAAAAACATAACGTCGTAGACGAGCAAAGACTCGTAATTTACTGTCAACCTCGAGGTCTGTTGGTTTCTTTTTCGCAGTTGAAGGCGGATTGCCAGTATGACCTTGATGATGCACAGCGCCACCTGCTGTACTGGAGAATATACCAACGCAAATGGATATCCGCCGGAAATGAATCACTGCTATTGTCGCGTATTTAACCAGCTCTTAAAGTAGCATACATATACATATACTACATGATTACCTTTGAAACCTCAAGGTTCATCTCCTCCCCCACTACAATCTAGTGCCTTCCCCTCCTGCAGCATTTGTTTATTCACCTTCTCAATCTAATGAAGGATAAGCACAAAGCTCCCCCCCCCCNCCCCCCCCCCATCATATGTGCCCTTCTTACCTCCTCCTGGATGCTTCTCTTTTCCTAGAGACTGATAAAACACCCATTGCATCATAATGATTGTGGCCACTTTGCCTGTCTGGTGTACCCAGACTATTAGAAGTGGCTCTGACTGTGTTTACAAACTAAATGCCTGTCACAATGTAAAAAATTCGGTCAAGACTCAATTCAATAGTCAATAGGTGCTTACAAATGTGTTCAAATTAATTTTAAGGAGTTGCAACACTGACTAAAAACACTAATTAAAATGGCCACAATAGAGTTCACAAATTAAATGTTTTTATTTTTCTTCTAAGGTCTTTAACAAAAACACTTGATTAAATATACAATTACTAGTAAAATCCATCAGAAATGGTTCGCCAAGTTCCACACATATCACAGTCATTACAGACATCGATGATGACGACTAAGCACCCTGTTTTGAATAAGTTCTGGTACCATTCATGGACTGCTCATTCTTGTGAACTTTATGATGTGTCCCTGGCAGTAGACAGCTTAATGGATTACATCGCAAACAGAATGAGGAATGCGACCATCAGACAGAAGAGACCCATGGCCTCAGACAGAGCAAAGCCCAGGATAGCATAGGAGAACAGCTGCTGCTTCAGTGAAGGGTTCCTGTTGAAAACAGAAACAATTAAGAAAACTGTAAATCTAGCAAGATGTGGTTAAAAAAAAAAAGTGTGCAAACATTAGGGATAACTGCACCCTGGAGAGGATTGTGAAAAAACTCATTCAAAAATGTTAGGGAGATTCACAAAGAGTGGAGCGCACCTGGAGTCAGCGCTTTAAGATCCACCACACACAGACGTATGAAAGACATGCCTTTCTGTTGCCGTATACCTTGTGTCAAGCCAAACTTTAACAAAAGACAGCGTCAGAACTGTTTCACCCAGGGCTAAGGAGAAATGACTGGACTGTTGCTGAGTGGTCCAAAGTTTAGTTCTATGATTAGAGTAAATTTTGCATTTCCTATGAAAATGATCCAGTCTGGAGGGAAAAGAGGAGAGGCACATAATCCACATTGCTTGAGGTCTAGTGTAAAGTTTCCACAGTCTGTGATGGTTTGGTGTGCTGGTTTTGGTCTGCGTTTTCTGAGCACTAAAGATCAGTGCTGCCGTCTACCAGGAAATGTTTCACTGCTGACCAACTTTATGGAGATGCAGATGTCATTTTGCAACAGGACTTGGCACCTGCACACAGTGCCAAAACTACCAGTACCTGATTTAAGGACTCTGGTATCCCTGTTCTTACTGTAATTTGGCCAGCAAACTTGCCTGACTTCAACCTCATAGAAAATCTATGGGAAGGTTGTTATTGTTTATAACATAGTTGAAATATTTTTGTGAGGCTCCTCCTCTGCATCTCAACCCCAACTCACCCCATGTCAGGCATGTCAGGTCTGGCATCAAAATGTGGTCTGGCATCAAAATTCATAATAAACACAATAAAATATCAAGGAGAAACTCCGATTCGGAAGTTTCCCTTGACAAAACAAATTTGCTCAACACTAAAAGGCAGTTTGACTTCCATTCAGCTAAAATCAACTTTTTGTCATATTCAAAGTTATTTAGCAGCACATGTACACACCTTTGAAAATGTTGGAATGGATAAAAGATGGCTTACCTGGCATAGCCAATGATGAGGCTACCAAACACGGTCCCAATACCGGCTCCGGATCCGGCCACTCCAACAGTGGCAGCTCCAGCACCGATGAACTTTGCGGCTGTGTCAATGTCGCGGCTGACTGCGCTTGTCTGAAACCCACGCAGAGGCACTTGCTGCTGGGAGAAAGCGATGCCATGTGGTGGCAAGAGTGCAGCAGTCTAAAAATAAATAAGTATTCAAAAACTTCACTGCTGTAGTACGTCATCCATTAAACAACCCCAATCATGTACTGTGATGACATGAATCCATAGTCTTTCAGTAAAGGCCGTTTCTTACCTCTGCCCCTTTAGTATCCGACACTACAGCTGCTGAGAGCGGCCTGAACAGAGCACGAGATCCAGCACGGAGCTGTATGCAGGGAGAAAACGTTTGCGATGATTGTAGCAGTGCTGTAGTGAAATCACAGCCTGACTGACAGCCTTCTTCTGCATCTACAACAGTTAGGTCTGCATTGTACATCAACTCTGCAAGCCTTACGCGACACAGCAACACCCCGTGTCTCCTGTAAAGCATGCAGTGGGATCGCAGTGTGGATTGAAGGAATGGTTCATTAAGAGACAATACATATGAATGTATTATTAACGTGAAGGTCAACACGGTGTGCTGAAAGTACACGTTATAGGGGTCATGTTTGAGGACCAAGAGGTCCTTGTTCAGGGTCAAAGGGTCACGGGCAGCTACAGAGGGAAGAGCCACTGATTGCAGGCCTAGAATAAGTGTTGACATAGCAAAAGTATTCCCTAAGAGCTGCCCCGCTAATTGAAGGAGCAATGCGTGTGTTCTACTTGTCTTCTCCACCCACTTGCGTAGCCTCACCAGGGAGGGCGTTGAGACGAACTTAGCACAAGCATACATCACGACAGGACGTCCTCGTCGGGTCAAGCACGGCAGCAGGAGATGATCGAGGTCTGTTCAATCACAAATGCACTTCAGACGTCACAAGGTGAGCACCCGTCGAGACGCGGGAGCTAGCTAGGAGGCAGCTAGCTAACAGCAACCATGTCCCAAACAGTGGCAGCGTTGGTCGCGACCGAAAAGGTCGCTGCCGACAAGTTAGTTAGAACGTAGCGGGTGAAGATTTCTCGTTTTACGTGTGAATACAAATACAAATCGTGCAGAATGACAGAAGAGACGAGCCCTTACCGGTGACGAGTGGAGGTCGAACGTACGAGAAGACTGCGCATGCGTAACATCCAACGCACCCAGTTAACTTCCGGGGTTATTGCGAGCTCTGCCGCCTTCGCGCCTGCGCGTTGCCGGCGTCCTTCGCCGACTGCGAAAATGGTATATTCATCTATTAATATCGAAGCCAGGTTTAGCCGCTTTGCGAACGGATGGCGAATGTTATTAACAGGAATTTACAAATTCAACGACCACGGAGCTGAACAACAGACTGTGTAAATGGACTTGCAATACAACATTTGGTCAGGAGATGGCAGCAGCATTCAACCAGCAGTCAATATGCGACGTGTTCCTCGTGCGCGGAAAGGAAGCGTACTCCTACTGCCCAAAAGATTAGGTACACCTTACCTAGCGCAATGGTTCTCAATTGGCTTTTGTCATGCATAGGGGGACGTCAATATTTTCACGCCCCCCCCACCAATTTGAAATACTATTGAGAAACTGATAACATCAATGTATTTGTCTGCACGGAACTCGAACCTGAAACCAGAGAAATGCAACAAAATAGGGAGCTCTGACGTATACGAGCACATGGAAGAGTCAAATTGCATGTTGAGTACGATACATTTGTACACGTTGGCAGGCCTACACTGTTAGTGGGAGTACTCCCAGCCTCAGAGAATAAAAGAACTGTGGTTTGGAACAAAGAGAGGAAATTTCATTATTGAATATAGATATGCCAATGACACCGCAAACATGTATTATTGGAGAGCTGCATCAATTTAGTAATGTGTAAAATCAAAGAATGAAAATGCATTTCTGTCAATATGCGTTACAATAAAAAACAGTAACATTGAAAAAATGGATGGATGCTGGTAGTCCACCTCTCAATGACCGGTGTGCACATGCTATGGCGATGATATCATTGGAAAGAACTGCTTTTGCATTGGATAATAGTGAGTCTGGGGATTTAGAATTATTTATTTTAACTATAAAATAGACTTAAATGTAATGTTGTCATTGTCATTCTTGTCAATTGTTTGGTGTGGTGTGATTGTGCGTGTTCATCAACTGTTTTTTGTCGACTTTTGCGTCTTCAGGTGTTGTTGGACGGAGTTGGGGTTGCTGTTTGTTTCTCGTTTTTTTCTGTTGTTAACTAAATAAAATTCCTCAGGGCCGATTGCCGCAGCTGATCACGTGTTTTCATCTGGTCCTTTCAAGTCCATCTTTCTTTATGAATCCCCTTACATATAATAGTGTGCAGTGCAAAAGAGGCATCATATCGGCGACACATGCACAACACTTACAGTAAAATGTCTGCGTTTTCTCTCCAGTCACAACCTAGAAACCATCCTTCATGGTCTTCCCCCTTTTCTCTCTCCAGGCAGCTTCATCTCCAGAATCCTTCTGCCAAAAAACTGTAATCACAGTCCTTTTCGCATGACCAGACCATCTCAGTCTGGCCTCTCCGACCTTGTCTCCCAGACGTCGAACTTTGGCTGTTCATTTGATCTGCTCATTTCTAATCCTGTCCGTCCTGAAAGCCCAAGCACCTTCAGCTGGACCACCATGGACTTTGTGACGCTGTGACATTTGCCAGGAATGCAGGCCTTGTGCAAAATGGGAAGCCCTGGTTGAACCGGTGACATACATTACATTTGTGAAGATATCTGAAATGATTGAAAATGCATTTCCAGCTTCAGTTTGCAGACTGAGCTGACTTCATGTGTGCTGAATTGAACTGTGGAAGCACCGTTCAGTTTGTTATAGGCTGTACTGCATCCGTGCAGAACTGATAAGAATGCACGGACCTGCACGGACTAGCATTCAACATGAGGACGTGCCTCTCAGCCTCCCTAAATTTAACTCCCGAGTTAAATATTCATACCGCTCCAGCTTTTAGAGGGCTTCCCCTTTCACAAAGACCCGTAGGAGGAGGATGCTCCATTTGGCTTTGCGGAAGGGAGATTCCTTCGCTCTTCCCCCACCCCCGCTCCGCCCGGTGATGTGGCCATGACGCACCACTATAATAGGCGCAAACCGCGATCCCCTCTGACGTCACACCCTCCTCATGTATAAATGCTGGTCTGGCTGGAGCAAAGGCACTTTGGAGCCTCAACCACTGAGGGATTACCGGACCTGACTCCGTTGGATTGTTTTTTTTGTTGGCAGCACCCAGTAAGTGATTTGATCTTCGTGTTCTGGTTAAGATTCGATGAAATCGGTTTTATGAAGTCACACCAGTGAGACACACACACACGCTCCTCTGTTTTTGAAGCACAATGACTTTGAACAAGAGCGACAGACTGCGAAGCATGGACAAGAGGAGAGGCAGCACGCCCTTCCCCCCGAACATGGCCAACCTGCACAGGAGGAGCATGCCGGTGGACCTGCGCGCCACCGCGCCCGAAGGCGGGCAAAGCGACGAGCTGTCCAAGCTTCTACGCCGCAGCTACTCCCCGAACGAGCAGCACCGGGGCAGTTGCGCCTCCGACTCCTCGGACTCGGTCATCTCCAGCGGCAGCGAGGCTGACGCGCAAGTGCACAAGGTCGTTCTCCTCGGGGAGCACGGAGTGGGGAAGTCGAGCCTGGCACGCGTTTTCGGAGGACTGGAGGATGCCGGTCACGATGGCGATGAAGCAGGTAAAGGATGGGGACGCGGGCGATGCGTCATCAGCCGTTACACAGCATGCGTCACCTGCAGGAACAAAGGTCAATTAGTCACGCTTTGCGTATTTGCCCTGTGCCTTATCTTTGACATGGCGCAAAATCTGGAGAGAAAAAAGGCCAGCCGCACTCTTGTTGTGGGAACCCGGGATGGACTGGCTCCTTATTGCTGCACGCATGTATTGATTATTGCTATTTCCATCTCTGGCCTGGCAGCAGCTCTGCACTCCGCTGTCACACACAAGTCTAGTAGCATAACACTTACCACAAAATAACACACAAAACTACTGACCGGGGATGTCCAAAGTGTGGCCCACGGGCCGTGTTTCTTATTGGGGGAGGGGGGTGTGAAGCCGAAAAAAAAACCAGCAGTTCAAAAAGTGTACAATTTGCAGAGAAAAGGCCATTTTTCAGATCTATACAAAAATATTAGAGTGGCGCCTTGCATTCTTTGATATTTGGAAAAAGTTTGGACACTGCAGACATGAATTGATTGTTTCTGTGTAACATACTACTTACTCCCCCCCCCCCCAGGAAACACGTATGACAGATGCATTGTAGTGGATGAGGAGGAAGCGGCTATTATGCTGTACGACATCTGGGAACAGGTGAGGTCCATCCATGCGGATTGATATCACGTCACATCAAAGTGTGAAGCTGACAATTATTCTTTTCCGTGAAGGATAACAGCCAGTGGCTAAAGGAGCGGTGCATGAGGATGGGCGACGCCTACATAATTGTGTACTCGGTGACGGACAAGTCAAGCTTCGAGAAGGCATCAGAGCTGCGGATTCAGCTGCGCAGAGCCAGGCAATCCGAAGATATTCCGATAATCCTTGTGGGCAACAAGAGTGACCTGGTGAGGTCCAGAGAAGTGTCAGTAGACGGTAAGTCAGTCATTTAACCTTCCGTAAGGCATTATGCAAATAAGTATCAATACGCGTCAAGTATTTTTTGGCTTTTGTGATCAAATCTCGCCTAACATCCTATTTTCTTCCGAGCAAATGGGAAAAATGTCAGTGTTCATCTTCTCGGCGAAGTAATACGTCCTCCGTTCTCTTCAGAGGGGAGTGCTTGCGCGGTGGTGTTCGATTGCAAGTTCATCGAGACGTCAGCTTCCCTCCACCACAACGTGCAGCATCTGTTTGAGGGCATCGTTAGACAAATCCGCCTGAGGAAAGACAGCAAGGAGGAGAACGCTCGCCGCATGGCTAACTGCAGGCGGCGAGAGAGCATCAGCAAGAAAGCCAAGAGATTTCTGGGCCGCATAGTGGCACGCAAGAACAAGAAGATGGCTTTTAGGCAGAAGTCCAAGTCCTGCCATGACCTTACAGTTCTCTGAGAACCAGATGTGACTCAAGGACTTTTATTCTTTTCTTTTGCCTCTAAAGACCCGACGCTGTGTGTTTTTTTAATTATTTGAACACTAACGGACTAATAGAGCTGTACAGATATATATTTTTAATTTTCAGACACCAAAAGTGAAGACTTGATTAATAGGAGACGGACATGGCTTGTCATACCATGGTAATGGTGTTCGCATGCATGAAGCTTTGCGTATTTATTTACCCGAGGTGGCTTTAATATGACGGTTTGTGTGACAAATCCACAAAAGTGTTGCTTTTTCCTAATAGGTTGCAAATTTCGCCTTCAGTTGTTTGTTTTACTGGAAGGGATCGATGTATAAATTGTGACGTGAACGATGCCGAATCCATACATCTCATTATGCTCAAGGACATGAAGCATCACAACACACAGGCGTGGAGTCCCGTCAACTGTACTTGAAAGGTGGTACGCGGGTTCGTGCCTCAGCCAAGTCCAAGGAAGCCACAGCTCAGAGGGAAATGTTGTCAGTTGTTGAACACGTCTAAGTTCAGTTGGTCAAGCAATAAGTTATATTTGTCTTGTGGACATTTTGGATTTTACTTTGCTCTCATCATTTCCTTTTTTCCAATAAATCTGAAATAAAAACACAACAGCTCTTGATTTTTTTTTTTTTTTTTACTGAAGCCAGAATAATTAGTTTTGGTTCACAGAAAACGAGTCATTTGCATCCTGTTGAATGTTCATTTGAACCTATCGGAGGAATGGTGGTGCTCTGGCTTTGCCTTTACAGGCAGGAAACATGGTAGTTAAGCATGTTCTTTTGGAAGCGTTAACCATTAATCCACTGAAGGGAGTACAAGAACGCACTTTTTTCCACCCAATTTAAACTCTGCTCACACCTCGCAAAGGGACCACACTCATCATTTGAAGAAGGTAGGAGACAACAACGTAGTTCCTGTGAGAAGATCCTGCATGCTGCTTGAAACACATTTGACCGATTTTCTCTTCAAATCAAATTTGTCTCACCTAGTTCTTTAGACGTTCACGTTTCATATGTCACGTAGTTGCATGCAGGCTGTCAACCAGATCAATTGGAAGAAAAACGTCTGTTTGTGATTGAGTAACAAGAAGGACATCGTGCCAAGCCCATGTGGGTCTGACATGTTGTGACATTTGCAGGTAGTCATGGCTGATAGCAAGGCTGGACCTCTGCTCCTTTTTGCTGTCACAGTAAGATGCTTATCTCCATGTGTCATGCAACGGGGGGACTATGTGGAAAGTAGTGGAAAAACTGTTACCTGGCTGTTTCACAGGTGGGGATGAACCTATTTGCATTTTGCTTGGGAGCTAATGTTAAGATAGGTGTTCCGGAGAACTACGATGGCATTTTCCCATGGTATTTAGCCAAGGTAAGAGCCATTTCTTTTTCGCGAGAAAAACGTGATTTTGTGCAGTTATTTAAGGCCACGTGCGGTGATTATGAACAACTATACTTTGGTTATTTAAACAAAAATGTTAGAAACAGCCCTCATTGGGATGGCGAGCACTTCCACTGCAGTTTAACTGCACTAACAAACATGCTGTTCAATTATACATCCAAAAATGTGCTTTATTATCTTTATATATGGTACATGAACTGGATATAGAGATATAAATATAGAGATATCTATCGATCCAGATCAACAGGTATGCATTTCACTATTACTAACAGCAATAGAGAGAAATGTCTGGTGTTCTTGCTCACAGAATGTACAAATATAGTTGTTGTCCACATAAAGTATAAGAACATTTACACCAGTATATACTGGCTTCCATCAAATCAAATAATAATACCAGCTACGAAGGCATCGGGCTCTTTCTTTCCTCAGTCTGCACTCAAGGTTTAAGATGAGTGTGCATGCTGTCGTCATCCCCGGGACTATATTAGGAGCGCTCACAATTGCTTTTCAGACGTCAGACTCATTTTCTACCAGCATTTTCTTCATAAATGTCAGGAAAATGCCTCATTGATCGGTTGCATTGTGCTTTCTTGATACATAACACATTTAGACACATCATTTAGTGTCGTTAACACTTCAAATACAATGGGGATGTGGGATAACAACGCCACTTGGCCTTACATAAACGGAAGGGGCACAATAACCGCATTACGTTTAAACGCTTTCGGCGGTGGTCTGCACATCAGTTCCCCCTCCTTACGTTTTACAAACACCGCATGTCATAGCATAGGATTGGCTTCATGTTCTATTTGTTTTATTCAACATGACAATCTTGCAAAAATTGCAGTTTCGATACAGTGGACGGGGCAAACACGTGCCGTCATTTTCAAATAAAGATGTGGTCATTTTATTAGGTTGGCTGCAAGCGGTTTGCTTTTTAAACAAACGTTGTGTGCTCCGCAGCTTCACAGCCTGACAGCCAATTACAGCGACCTAGTGGTAACAGGGGACGATGAAGGCATATTTGGAGTGGACGCTCAGTTCCTCTACGCTCTGAAACCACTGGACCGAGAGAAGCAGCCGTCGTACTCTCTGCAGGTATCCTTGTATGCATTACTTAGCAGTTCTTTGTGCAGTGTCACTCATTCTACAACTTCAACTCAACCAGTACCACGTTGTATAAGAGGATTTGAATTATTCAACTTATTTGAACATCGCACATTTTCACTCTGCTCTAAATGTGTCGGGTTTCATACACCAATTCAGAGCAATTGTGGCTAAAGTGACTAAAACTGAGACAACCTGAACAGTCCAGTTGCGATCGAATGCCCTGAGAACGGCCTGGAGGGGATGAAAACATTTCTACATTGTTGTTTCCCTTTGTCTTTGCAGCAACCGTTCCATACCTTTCACACGGCTTTAGGGCATATATATATACATATATATATATTTATATATGTTTATATAGGCATATGTGTGCTATTTGATAAGTGTGTGTGTGTGTGTGTCACAAGGTATCTTTTAGAGCATCAGGGCAACGGCAGAGCTTCATGGTCGAAGTTTGCGTCATCGACAAGAACGACAACGTGCCCACTTTCATTCAGGAGAGCATGAGGGGCAGCGTGCAGCTCGGGCTTCTCAAAGGTAAGAGAGCCTCACGAGACTCACAAGACTTACTGCGGAAACCTGACTGCAGTGTCACAAGAACAGGTAAGATATTTGGTGTGTGTGCATCTCCGCTGGTATCAGTTAGTCCCAAAGTACCACTTTTTAACACCGCAGCGGACTTTGTCAAAGCATGAAATAGAAACACCAAGCTCCACACCGCGCACTCCTCATCTGCTCTGGCGTGTAAACACAAACACGCTGCAGTAGATCAGCACCGTGTGCTACCACGGCACAAATAAGCGTTAATAAAGTTATTGTTGTGAATTTACCTACCTGCTCAGTTACCTTTCAGTTATTTGTCGCGTGGATTATTAGCATTATGGGCCCAACATTTCTCAACCCAACCAACCTTATCAATATGAAGGTATTGATATGCCTCGGAGCTTCTAGGATTGTTCAAAGCCTCGCCATCTGCCGCAATAGAGTCGAGAAAGTAGGTCAAAATGCAACTGCATGTGATGTTTGGCCGCTTTTTCGGGTCATCCTCACATCCTTCAATTTTGGTAGGCAACGGAATTGTTACATCGCCTTGTTTAAGACATGACAGATGATGTTCCCACATTTGTATGGCGTTATCGAGCCAAAAAAGAGTTGTAATGTAAATAAACGCCGGTTCCGGTGTCTACCGAAAGTTTCGCCCATAATTCACGCAAATAAGGAACAAATAAGGAATAAGGTGAATAAGCCACTACTTTTTTCCTACACTCAGAACCCTGCGGCTTAATACACGATGCGGCTAAAATATAGATTTTTTTTCACGACGGCATATTAGGACCACATTAAAAAAAACATAATGTATGAGCTAGCATCATCTCACCGCTACACCCTAATACCCCTCCACATACGGCTCCCCGGTTTATAGCCGTCTCAGGGAATTCCTATAAAATGAGGTTACGACTTTTATTCCCGTAAAGTTACGTTTTTACTCTCGTAATATTACGATCTTTTCTTGTAAATATACAACATTATTGTCGTCAATTTACAACGTAATTCTCAAAATCTGGATGATTTTAATGCTTCATTTAACAGGCATTGCCCAAGACAGCTATAAACACAGGGGGCTTGTGTGACTCTTGACACAAGCCCCAAAGGGTCAAAAGTTAAATTTCCACTTTTTTTCTCGTAAAAGTACAGCTTTAAATCTCGAAATCTTAAGTTTTTGCTTTTTTGTTTTTTTTAATGTGGCCCTATTGCAATTGTACTTTATGGCTGCTGGTTTTGATGTGATAATTATGACATTTTGTTCTGAAATTGATTTTGCATCTGTGAATTTTATTACTGAATCATCATTTTATTTACATCATGTAAGTATTGAAATTACCTGGAGGTGTAGCACAATGGCGAGCATCTGGTGGTCGCACCCATACACAGCCTGAAGAGGGTACCCCTTCCAGTGTGCTCACCACTCATAGGAGGGGCCAAAGAGTTTAGGAGCACAGAGAGCTGGGTGACCGCCAAAAGCCAGGACCCTGGTGGTCCAATCCTCAGCTGCAGAAGCTAACTGTTGGTAAGGAGAATGTCACCTCTCTGACGGTGAAGAACCCTGAGCTGGTGTGCGAGATGGAGAACTTTCTGTTAGATATAGTCGAACTCACCTCTACACAGCAAGGACTCTGGACGCTGTCCTCTTGAGAGGGACTGAACTTTATTCCACTCTGGTGTTGCCAGCAGTGAAAGGCAATGGGCAAGGGTGGCAATTCTTGTTGCGCCCAGGCTCAGTGCTCACATTGGCAGTGACAGTGAGACCTAGAAACACATGACTGGGAGGAATGCCCCCATGAGCTGAACCAGAGCTTGGTTATTGGACTTCTTGTTATTGTCCATAGCAAACACCATGTTCTAGCATAAGAGTGTTCACATGCTCTTGGCACCAGGACACCCTGAGCCACAGTTTGATGACTGACTTATTGGTCGTGTCATTAGACTTGCATGTTTTGGACACTCAAGTGATGAGAACAGCAAAGCTGCCAACCGATTGGCTACTATGGTAAGGAGGATGCCGGTCAGACCAGGCAGGCACAAACACATTGTAAGGGTCGGCTGGGAACATTTGTCAGAGTTCCCTGTCAGAAGGAGTTTCAACTCTTACCTCCGGGAGAGCTTCGGAGTTCAGAGGGAGGCAGCGGACATTGAGTTAGAGTGGGCCATGTTCTGTGCCTCCATTATTGAGGCTTCATTGGGCCATGATCTTCAAACAGCAGAATCCATGCTTCCATTTATTACAGCAAGTCTTCTAGGTCATGAAGCAGCAAAACGGCCAAAGACCATTCAACTACTACCACCATTTTTGACTGTTGGTATGCTGTTCCTTTTCTGAAATGCATCATTATTTATACGCAAGATGTAATTGGACACACACATTTCAAAAAGTTCAACTTTTGTCTCGTCAGACCTCAGAGTATTTTCCCCGAGGTCTTGGGGATCATCAAGGTGTTTTCTGTCAAAATTGAGACAAGCCTTAATGTTCTTTTTGTTCAGCAGTGTTTTTTATTTTGGAACTCTGCAACGCATACTATACATTTTTATTTTTTATTTTTAACAATAGACGGAATCTTTTTGGTACACTGTTCGAGAGCAAAGGGGACCCCGTGAGGTAGCATAATTGGGTATTCTGGGAGGAAGACGATAAAGAGGGATAACAGAAACAACCAATGGTAGGGAAGCTTTTTCTTCTTCTTTGGTTTTACGGCAGTTGGCATCCATTACTTTGGTACTTTGGTGCATTACCACCCTAGGCGAGGGCAGCCTGTGGTACATTCATAAACCACCAGATAAGCTACAGAAGGAATTCTGTTGATGGTTCATTTTTGTATTTTGAATGTTTTTTTGTTAAACGGCACGGAAATATCTTTAAAGTCCGATTTGTACTACAAATTTTGTTGTATAATGAGGTTTTCGTAAGTTGAGGTTCCACTGTATCTTTCTAGCAAGGCAGCATTATCATTGCCTAGTGTTCTATTTTCCTCTGTAGGGTTTTAAGCCTTCATAAGAGCAGTGCTCAAGACATTATCATGCTGTAGTATCTCGATATAATCTTGTAGTGCCTAGGTATTGATTGAGTCTTTTTTTTCGAGCCACACAAAATAAAATAGCACACATTGTACTTTACTGTACACACTGCAGCCACACCAGGTACAATAAACAGACAAAAAAACAACTGTATATNACACATATATGGCAGATACACAGAACATGATTCAAATACACATACAGTGTAAGCAGAAAATAATTTGGCTCAAAAAGGAGTGGGAGGAAGACAAGCTTATTTACACTCACCCTCTTCGTAACACTAAAGCCAATTATATTAATACAATATGCAGCATGTTATACATTATCATTCTTAAACAAGATATTAAATCAACACATACTTATTGGTCAATTATACAGTGTTCATCTTATCAATACTAATGTGTCATTACTCCTCATTACACCATCATCATACTGTATATCAACATATCAATCATGTATTGTAACTACTTATTGGAGTTATATGTATTTTTTGGCATGAAAGATCATTTGGATTGATAAATATAGAGGTTATTAAGTGTTGATGGTAATAATAGTTAGTTTGGATAGACGTGCTGTGCATTAAGAGAGGCACACTGCTGTGTGGACCTGTTGCCAGAGAGGGACTGCTGTCTGTTAAAAGAGGCAATATTTTGGAGGGTTGCTGCTTGAAAGTAGATGATCTCCTGCACCCGGGCCTCCACTTGTCTGCCCTAATCTGCTAATTTTATTGAGTGTGTTTTATTCTATGCATTAAAAGAGACAAGATTTTGGAGAATTTCTTCTGGAGGCTGTTCTGCAATTGTACGTTTCCAGTCAGTGTTAGCAGATCTCTGCAATCTTGCCCTATTTGTGCTACAGATTCCCCCTGTAACTCTATCATCTCCTCCATCAAGGGGAAACATAACTTCCAATGTTTGTCATCTGCAAGTAAAAATGATGCTGCAGATTTACATTCTCAGAGGTGCCATCTAATCCTCCTCATCTATGAGTCAGAAAGGCCTTGTTTCTGATTTTGGGCCCAGATTTCCTGGACCGGTATCGTTTCACTCTTTGTTTGGCATTGTTGCCAGGCAACCGCTTTGAACTTCAGCAGTTAGCCGGTTAGCTTGGCTTGCTCACAGCTGTGAGTTCAACTTGAGGGTGTCAGCCATCTATTCTGATCTTGTGTCCCCCAAGTGTAGTCAGGAAAGCACCAAAATAGATCAAAACTCTAACATTGACATCAACAGATTTGACCGGGCATCGGATAATTTGCAAATGATTGCCAACTCTATAAATGTATGCAATCTCATACATTATATCTCATACGTTAGTAAAAAGGGCTGAGGCTGGTGAAAATACATCTGTGACATACTACCAATACCATATGTGTCTCTTAGGGATACCCTTCATGCAGGTGGAGGCGCTGGACCGTGATGACCGCAATACTGCCCATGCTGAGCTACGTTTCCGCCTGATGGAGCAGACTCCCAGAATCCCCTCCCCTCAAATGTTCTTCATTGACTCTATCACTGGAGAGGTTTCCCTCACAGAGGATGGTCAGTCCTGTGTTGGCACTTCTCTTTGTTGATAACAAAGAAATACACGTAATATTTCTTACTTACATGTTGTATGTTGGGCCGCACGGTGGATGAGCGGGTAGCACATTGGCCTCACAGTCAGTTGGCGTGTTCTCCCCGTGCGTGCGTGGGTTTTCTCCGGGGTACCCCGGTTTCCTCCCACGTTCCAAAAAAAACCATGCATGTTAGGTTTGGTCTATATGTGCCCTGTGATTGACTGGCGACCAGTCCAGGGTGTACCCCGCCTCCCGCCCAAAGTCAGCTGGGATAGGCTCCAGCACACCCGTGACCCTAATGAGGACAAGCGGTGTAGAAATGAATGAATGAATGTTGTGTCACACGTTTCCAGGCATGTGAACAAATTGCCTCAAATGGCGGATATTCTCAGTTTTATAATTAACAATAATCAATCAATTTATAATCAATCTGGATCCAGTCGGTGAGCCGGATCTGTAAAAGTCAGCTGCCTTGTTCAAAAATATTTCAGGGGTGACAATGGATGGGATGCAAGAGGAAGGGTGTGCGTTCATTCACCTTCTGGTCTACATCCCTATGCAGGCAAAACCACAACCTTGTTTATGTTCACATTCTTAACCACCATGTCTCTCCCTCATAGCTGTGGTCAAAGGTCAAACTAGTCAAAATGAGGACAGTATTGTGTTGTCAGGTGGGGTATTCAATGAGAAATACAGGACTCAGATAACTTTGAGGGAAAATATATATGTAATCTATAAATAAACTATGTATGTATACTGTCGTGGCGTATTGAAATGTGTTTGCACGCTCACCAGGAGCATCAACACTGGACCCCGAGATGTGCGGCAGATATAAACTGTCGGTGATGGTGAAGGACATGGCTGGGAAGTCCAACGCATTCTTTACCACCGGCATTGTTACTGTTGAGGTGACCGGGAATACTTGGGCGTCGCCTGATCCCGTACGACTGCAGGAGAACCTCCCGGGCCCCTATCCCATCCCAATCTCTCAGGTGAGTCTGTTCACTCTGATACGCTGGAAACAAATGAAAGGTCGTCACATTCAGGCTATTTTTATCTCCCCGATTTGAGCACAAAATGGTGAAATTACTTTAGACCAGAGAGTTTGTGCCGTTCCGTCTGTCATATTGTGTTACGGTGAAACAAACTGTCAATAACCTCAACGGAGTAAAGTGGCATCAAATTGCTGGTTGCTGTTTTTAGGGCCTCTCGGGTCCTTCCGAATGACCAAATACTGAATTATTGATGCTGTTCAAATGCCATGAATCCTTACACGCTACATTGTGACTGAGTCACTTTAACTCCCATTATCGCTCACTTGCCCTCCCACCACTAGTTGGCACCACAAGTGGTATTTACAAACCTAAAAAGTGAATGGAACGTGGATTTCACATTTACATCACATACACAAATACAGATATTTTTCTTTATATACACTGCCTGTGTTCTTGTTTAGATTGAACATCTGATTGAGGGTTGTGCATGTCATTCACAGCTTTGAATAGATACCTCATCACTATTCTGTAGCTTCTTTTCTGACTACATGTGTAGATAGCATAAGCTCCTAAACATCGTGTTGAACTTGGGATAATTACTGCACATCATCACCTGACTAATGGCAAAACGCATTCCAAAAAAAAAAAGGAGCTTGTCAGTAGGCACCGCAGGTAGTGTACATCACAATACCTCCCATCAACCTCCTGCTTTCCCTCTCCTCCCACACACTCGCCCTCCGCCTCTCATCTCTGCTGTTGTTACAGCCCCGTCCACCCACTGAACATGCGTGGATTCACAAGTGACGGAGCTTTTGAATCCCGTAGTGGGAAATTATTGCATGTCTAGTTCAGGGTAAATTAATAGCCATCAGGTGTAATAGTACAGGCCAAAACTTCCTCTATGAAGGCTACTGTATGTAACGACAATTTTCAGCTAATTAAATGGAGTGAAACATAACCGATTTTTGTTAAAATATTCATAAAAACACTCAGTCAGAATCGTAAAACGATGAAAAGTGTGGGGAAAGCCTCAATTCGCCCCCACATGAAATCATTCCTAAATTCCTACAGTGTGCGGCATGACAAACCACTTTTATGACACACTGCGACACATCAGGAGATTGGGACAAGATTTTAACAATCGATTTTAAGAAAGAATGATAATAAATGCAACAAAAAATACCATGAATATGTGACTGGACATCCATCCATCCATTCTCTGTACCACTTATCCTCATTAGGGTCGCGGGTATGCTGGAGCCTATGCTCACTGTTTTTTTCTTGTCTACATGCCTTGGTTTACATCAGGGCTGTCCAGCTGTTTGATAGTTGGCCATATACACTATATGTATATATACTGTGTATATACAGTGTATATATATAAAACAATGTTGGTCAGGGGCTGGGTTGCATTTTGGAGGATTTTGCAAGACTGTGCAAAGCAATTAAGTCCGAACATTGATGTGGGTTGATGTGACAGATCTTTAAGTAAAGTTGAGCTAAAATGTTGACAATCACTAATAATAAAAATACAAAGATTTTCAGGGCCGCACGGTGGCTGAGTGGTTAGCACATTGGCCACACAGTCAGGAGATCTGGGTTCGAATCTCCATTGGGCATCTCTGTGTGGAGTTTGCATGTTCTCCCCGTGCGTGTGTGGGTTTTCTCCGGGTACTCCGCTTTCCTCCCACATTCCAAAAACATGCATGTTAGCTTCATTGGTGACTCTAAATTGTCTATTAGAGTTAGAGTGTGAATGTTTGTTTGTTTATATGTGCCCTGCGATTGACTGGCGACCAGTCCAGGGTGTACCCCGCCTCTCGCCCAAAGTCTGCTGGGATAGGCTCCAGCATCCCCGTGACCCTAATGAGGATAAGCGGTACAGAAAATGAATGAACAAAGATTTTCAAATTTGTGTATATCATATTTTTAAATTATAAATATCAAAGAAGAGCCGGACAGTCCTGACGTAACAAAACAAAGACAAGTAGATGAGACAAAAACTGTGAGCTGGCATTGTCCCACTAAAAGACGGAATTGTAAGCAATGACAAATGAAAAAAAAAATCTCAGACATAAAACACCCGCATCACTTCCAATATTTGCTTGTCAAATCCGCCCATCAAAATAGATCAAAATCTTTTTTGCGCCACAAATGTGTTTTGTTTTTGTTTTGAGCATCTGTTGGCTGCCCCCTTCGTTGCAGTGGAAAGTTTTTGTGAGCAAGCAGCATTCAGCTCGGTTAACTCTGTTGCACCCTTATCCACGAGCTAACCTAAAAAATAGCGGAATGTACTACGTAACGGATTTCATCTGCACTGGGAGCCCAAATCAGTGCAGATTGCGCGTGCTCGCAAGCTTAGAGGGAACTTTGCGCTCAGCCAAATGGTGACTGGGGGTTCAGACAACTCTCCAAACATCTATCCTGCATCATCATTTCACCATTTTCAACATCATGAAGCAGTCTCTAACAAAAAAATTGATATTTAATAGGATGACAAAATAAAATCTATCTACTCATGATGTCAATTTTTCCAGTGCGTGTGTATAACTCTGTGTATCGCTTGGCTCGTTGAATACCTTTGCCTTAATTAGCCAATCAGAAGATCCAAATCTTTTCCAAACCGGAAATCTGAATCTAAAAACCCAGCATTATTGCTCATAGTCCAATCCGTCTGTCAACCTCATGCTAGATACTTGGACTCCTCCACCTGGGGTAAGACATCACTCTCAACCCAGAGGATGCAATCCACCGTTTTCCTTATGGGAACCGTGGCCTCAGATTTGGAGGTGGTGAGTCTCATCCGAGAACGCTGAAGGTCACAGGATTTTCATTTTAGGTGTCTGTCAAACACTGACACGTTTGAAAACTCATTCAGAAAGCATCTCATGTCTCTCAAGTAGGAGGAAGACGTTTATAACGGCTGTATTTTACTACTAATAATCCAAAAACCAATACACGGTATCGATAATCCACGGTAGGATCAAATATTGCGATAGTTCAACATGTTTTTTTTTTTTTAAAGCAACCCCCTGCTAGTAACCATAACTGAATACTTTTTTAAAGTGATTTGCCCAACAGTGGTGCCTACTGTACGACAAAGGCGATAGAACCCGGGCTGACATACCTGACACAGCTCCACAGCTCCCACTGTACCAATGACTAATTGGAGGACAAAGAAAATATTTTAAAAAACTAAAACACGAGGGATACCTCCGTCATCTAGACCTTAACAGATTCTGAGTCAGGAATGCCTCCGTGACAAGCTCCTTGCGGTCGCCAACGGCGCTGTCGTCATCGATGACCCAAAAGTGTTGACAGTGAGCTCACGGGTTTTTCCCACTGGTAATGACGTACGGCGTAGCTGTTGGCTGTTTGTTGTTGTTGAAGAATTCATATGGTTCAGACAGTGCCTATATAGGTCGCTGAGTGTAACTGTCTTTGTGATCGACGGCAACACATCAGGAGGCAACAGCTCCCATCCCAGCTATGTTATTTGCATGCAAAATATTGCCAAGAGCAACAGCAACACTGCCGTCGTTGTAGCCACTATAAAAGCGGTGGGATGCTGTTTTGTTTACTCTGCTGTGCAACTCAAGGGACCAGTTAGCCGGAGCTGCACATGAATATGAATATGATGTGATTCTAGATTGAGGGGCCACGAGAAATTCACACGCATCCACTTTGCATCCAATAAAATGCTGCAAACAGCCGTAACTAACTCTTTCACAAGGAGTGGCACCTCGCTTCCACTCCAAAGCCTCCATAGATTGCATTACTGAACTCAAGTGCTTGAACTGACTCACTTCCACGATCAAACTTTTAGGCAGACAATCAAAAGCATGTGGTAGATAGCAGAATGAAATTAGCTTTCAGCACCTCAAAGTACAGATAACAATAGTGCGGAATTTAAATTCCAGACCCGTATTGGTTTGATTATGTTCAAAAGTCTGTGAAAAAAGCTTATATAGTCATAATAATTTTCAGCATGCACCATATACAGTGCCTGCACAGTTGCATGCTATTAAGAATATTTAGTTGCTTTCTTTTATCTGAGCGTTTTTCCAACTACAAACAATATCTTCAAAGATTAGTGTCGACCTAGTGCGGTGGTTCACAAATAGTGGGGCGGGCCCCCCCTAGGGGGACGCGGTGGACTGTCAGGGGGAGCGCGAGAAGCAGGGAGTACTTTCAATGTTACTGTAAACCTGCCAATATGTCCAAAATTATTATACTCAACATGCCCTTGAAAACACTTCACAGCTCTGCATTTGGTTGCATTTTATTGGTTTCAGTTTCAAGTTCAGTTTGTACAGTACAGATAAGTAAATACATGTTATCACTTGTCAATAGTATTTCTAATGGAGGGGGCACGACAACATTTCTGGCCCCTAAGGGGGGCGTGACAAAAAAGTACCACTGACCTAGTGTGATTAAGAACCCTTGTTCTCATTCATCCAGTCATCGTGTTCTCAGGGCATTGAATCAATCTGAACTAGTCAGGTTGAAGCTGCCTCAGAATTATGCACAACCTAATACAGTATGGGGTCCCAAGACATTGAATCGATGGCAAATGTACTTGAGCATGAACTGTCCAAGGTGAGGACCAGATAGGACAACTCTAGTATGACTAAATAGGGCAGTGCTAGTCTGTCAACTCCAGCTATAGAGCTGTCCTCTCATCACCTCTCATCTCGTTTCACCTCTCATTTGAGCAGGCTTCATCCATTCATGCTGAAAGACAAGATGTAACAGCGCCAGTTTGTCAACTCTAGCTATAAAGCGATCCTATCTAGTTCAAATAGTGCTCTCCTAAAAGTAATGTTTAACAACTCTAGTCTGACTAGACAGGACATCTCGGGTTCGTCAACTCTAGCTACTGTGCTGTCCTATTCACTTAGGCTAGAACTGTCCTATCTGGTCAGTGAGCTCTCTTTGGCTAGAGTTGACAGGCTAGTGCTGTCCTATTCAGTCAAACTGGAGTTTTCCTTTTCCTTTAAGTATGAAATGCATGAGGCTCTATAGCTAGATTAATAGCGAAAGCTGACAGACAAAAGCTATCCTAGTTCGTCTTTGAGTATAACCTACACGATGCTCTATAGCGATACAGAACGATAAGAAAACATTTGGCACACACTGACACTGATACTTATTTCCTTGGAAAATCTTCAAAATTATTGAAATATTTTGTGATTGTGCCTTAAAAATAAAACAAAGTGACAGGTACAAAATATGAGTTCAGAGTTTGCAAAGTTGCATTCATTATTATTTGATCCTACTGTTAACACTGATACATATGTTTTTCTTATGTTCTGACTGAGATAACAGACTAACACTGGGACGCGGCTAGCTCGGGGATGTTTTGATATGTTTTTAAAAGCATGGCGTAATCTCCAAAACAAGGGGAACGTGTGTGACAGTGAGTTGAGGAGATACACATGTGCTGTGTGCGCTGGTCTCCTCTCCTTGTTGGGTGCTGTTAGATGGCTACTGGGGCCCTTTCAGCCCCACTGCACAATGCTCCGTCAAGGGCTGTAAAGCAGAATGGAAAATCCCCTTCAGCCTGCATAGTTCCATTGTTCATTGTCAGTTCAGTTGGCTCCTTGTCATGTAAACAGCTGGTAGCGTCGCTTTGCACACACAGGACAACCTAAATGGCCCTAAGAGCTTACCATAAAAATGCACTTTTTGTGCTATACAGTATTTTGCCATATTTGTATAACGCAATTCTTTGAATTGATAGCACTTCATGTTGAGTGTGGATGTTTATGCAGGTGAAATGGAGTGGAAGTCAAGTAGAGTACAGTCTGGAGGGGGAGTTCCCAGAGATGCTCTTTACCATCAGCAGAGAAGGAGTCATTTATCTCAACGCCCCCCTGGACAGAGAAACACAAGACCAGGTCCGTATAGCCTGCAAACTAAACATCCCCAGTACATAATAATGAATGCTGTGCTTATAATTAATGTTTAAAAGTCTAAACATGGCCACATTGGCAGTTGCACTGTACTTTAGCTATGAGACCCTGTTTCTGCTTTGAAACTTCATTTATTAGCGTTTAAGGACTATTTCTGTTTTTCCCTTTAAACTTTCTGTCCTGTGTGCGATACTGTTGTTCACCATTTACCAGGTAATGCCACATTCTAGAGAAAAAGTAAGGGGTTAAACATGGTGTTGTAGCCTTTTCACTCTAGATTAAAACAAATACACTATTTGTAGGCAGATTCCAAATTAAACTTGAAATATTTGCACATCTTTCTAGTATACAGTACTCTGCCTACTAACTTCCATTTAGCAGAGTGGAACTTGGTTTGTCAGCCTAAAGGTATCTAGTAATCCGTTTTTGCATGTATGAAATTTGCATTGAATTTGCATGTAATGTCAGCGAAGGAAGCAATACTGGTTTATATCTATATCAGGGCATAGTTAACTCGTAATTAATCACATTGAATTGCGAATATATTATATAAATATTATAAATATTAAATATTATATCTGATATTCTCTTTATTTCTTAATATTTTTTGGTATTTTATAGTTTTAACCGTACATATTATAATCTAATATAATATTACATGTTATTAAATTCATATTTCATTTAATTTTTGTGTTTGGTTTTTTTTTCTACATTTGAGCTATAAATATATTATTTTCATATATTCCATGTTTAATGCGAGCGAGCTCTTTGAATGCACCTTCTTCTTTCTCACACCCTGCATAGATAAGACTACTACTGTATACTGCATTTTTAACCTTTTTCTTTCACTTATTTGCTCCCAAATGCTGATATTATGTGGGAATGCATAAAGGTAAGATCTGATGACCTTATTGACTGCAAATGTGCATATTTGTGGTATATCACCTCAATGGAAAACGAACTCCTGGCAGAGGGTGGTTCTGTATTCATTTAGTGCTTTTAATTTGATGTTGTTCCTGTCATAGTTTTGCACAAAACATACTAAATAAGGTAAATTAGATCGCTATAATGTAGGTACATATCAATGGCATAGCATATGCAACCATCCCAAATCGTCTCTGCCAGTAGCTGTCAGCTCCTATCCTAAATTTTAGATTTCAAAGCAATCTGAAAACACACTTTAGTTGGGACACTTTTAGGTACCACTGTATAAATGACAAACAATACCTGCAGTGCTCCAGTAACTTCTCACTTATCCCTGAGGTGACGTACTTCGTGACAACTCAATTCACAGTAACACAAATAACTTTGGTCTTGTTGAGAGAGCCATTTGCCAGGGCTCTGAAGCCAATCTTGACATTCAAAATACCCTTTTCGTTGCCCATTTCTCAATAAATGTTTAATAAAACATTACCATTTAATTACAGATAGAGATAAATATGTATCTATTTTATAAGTAGGGACGCAAATCTCTGTGGTAAACCATTCGATATGCAACTACAATTATAACTACATCAAATTTTATGTAAAGGGAAATCAGTTGTGGAAATATGGGCTATTATTTTATTCAAAAAAATAATATACAGTTAAATATCCCCCATTTTTTAATGTTTTATGCGATTTGTCCTACTTTTTTTGGCGGCCCTTTCTCTCATGCGTAATGTGTTTCCCTTTTTCTTTCCCCTCATATTTGCTTCCAAATGCTGACACTATGTGGGAATGCATGAAGGTAAGATCTGATGACCTTATTGAGTGCTAATGTGTATACTGGTGTGGTGCACCTTTCCAAAAGACAAAGTAGCCCTGCAGGCTCGGACTGGTGGATGGTGTCTTTGTATTCATTTTATCCTTTTGATTTGACGACATAGTTTTACACAATGCTTAATAAATACGCTAAATTAGATTGATATAATGCACGTATGCTTTACTGAGGTGATTACATGGTTGTACTAGCATGGCTAATGCTATTTACAACCATTCTTAACAACCATTGTTGTCACATTGACAGTCGTAGCAGCTCGTGACCCACATTTTAGTTTACAGGAAAAATCAGCGGAGGAACTGCTCACATCTAAAAAAAACACTACTTGGGACACTGCTATGCCAAGGTACCATTGCATATGACAATAAGAACATTACCTGCACTGCTCCAGTCTCCAGTCAACATAATCCGTGACAATTCCAATCACAGTGACATTACATACAATAACTCAGTTCTTGTTGTGAGAGCCATCTGCCAGGGCTTTGAAGCTAACTTTTCCAATCAAAATACCATTTTCTTTCTCCATTTCTGCTCAGTATTTGTGTTTTTCAATACTTTTGCGTATGTCCACACAGTCACTGGCGCTTCCTCAAACTACTGTGTGGCCCGGAGGTCAAACGCTTGTCAAAAAATGCCATTAAAGGAAACTTCCATTAACACTTTAACTTTGACAGCTCTAATATATATATATATATATATATATATATACTGTATATATATATACAAGTATATATATATATATATATATACAGTATATATGCTTATGTAACTATATATATATATACATATATATATATATATACACTTTCTAAAATATATATATATAGTTACATAAGTATTCATAAAAATGTCTTCTTTGTTGATTCAGTTCCTGATCAGCATCGTGGTAGAGCGTCCAGACGGCCGAGAGATTGCCAAGCCGGTGGAATTAAGGGTGATGGTGGGTGACGCCAATGACAACAGACCCACATTTCCACAGGCCCAGTATCATACTGTGGTCAAGGAACTGGCAGCTCGAGGTAACGGAACGGTCACTTCTTGTATATATCATACTATACAAAAGTACTGGGGTACCATCCTTTTCACAACATTTTGATGACGTACAACATTACATACTAGGAAAAACAATGCCATTAATTAGTTTCCATTCCAGCCCTTAACTATATGTATTTTTAAATCACAGTTAACTTGTTTTAGGAATGGTCCTGAAGTGCATTTTCCTGCATGCTACCCGTGCCGAGGTTAATGGCTGGTAAGGCGCTGAGTCCTTTGGTTTTTTTTGTTAATACAAACTGCTCATTAAGAGGATAATACAAAAAAAAAAGAAAGCAATGTACATTTTTCAAAAAGTCTGCTTACAAATACGTATTAGTCCCATTTATTGATATACCTTTATTCATTTTAAAAACATTTGTGGTCTTACCTTTATTTTGTCTTGGGACTGTTCCATAATATTGGCCCACAGATATTATCGACCTGGTATTGGTATATCTAAATAAAATGTACAGAGCATTAAAACTTAGTTATGAGTTATGAAACTGCAACAGAACAACTGATTTGTGTGAAGTTTATCCTCATCAAACATACAACATCCAAATTTAGTAGAACAATTGATGGCAGATACTTATTAGAAAAAAACGTATTAGGAAAAGATTTGGAAAAGCTTTGTCAATCCCTTGTAAAAAGCTTTCAAAGCCCACTGTGTTGTGACTCACCAGGTCCTACAAATAAAAGCTTATTTGGCCAGGCTTTTACATTTTGATTTCAAGGAAAATGTACCATAATCTCCCTCACTTGTTGCAAAGAGCAGCGGCTAAAAACGGTCACTGTACTTGTGTTTCTAAAGGAACGGAAATCTTGACAGTGCAGGCAGCTGATAATGATGATCCTAAGACAGATAACGTACGGATCTTCTATCGTTTGGTTGGACAAATCCCAGAGAGTCCTCGTGCTCTGTTCAGAGTGGACCGGGACTCTGGAGTTATCTCGGTCCAAGCGGACAGCATGGAGGGAACGGCACCACAGTACACACTCACCATCACTGCTGAAGATGCTAAAGGTGACTTGCGACCCTTCTCATTAGACTTTTAGAATACAAACAGAAATGGATACAAAATCAGTACATTTCTTGCTTTGACGATCATAATAATACTGAAAATATTAAATAAATGGCTGCGAATGATGCCTCATCAAAAAATGCCTGCGGTATGATCAGGAACAGTAAATAATACGCAACAATTCAAATACAGTACATAGTACATAGAATTATATTGAATTATAGTTATGGTATATTAAAACATTTTGTTTTATGTTCCCATCTTCACTGATTGGCTGGGTAAACAATATGTTTTTGCAATCTTATAATGAGGCATGTTGCGCTATTTGAACATAGGATAGATGGTAGCATACCATTCAAAAAACAAAACGGATGAGTACAGTATGTAGTGTTTTGATATCAACCTCAACGGGTTGATATTTTCATGATTGAGAGAAAACAAATACTTGAAAAAAACATTGTAAAGACATCATTTTAAAATCAGGCCAACCAACTTTGTATCTTGTTTACTGGCCATGGCTATGCATCAATCTAAAAAATACTAGACCAGTAGCGTTGTTGATAAACAGGAAGTAAGCTTTTACATGCTGCATGAGTCATGGATGAGGATGAGAAGGAGGCAAGATGAGGTACTTGTTGTTCCTTCCTCATCTTTTATTCGTGTGCCGACCTGACCTGAGTCACCAACAGAAGGTGTGATGATGTCCCGGCAGGTCTGAACAGTTCCTGTACGGTGGTGGTGACAGTGCAAGATGAGAACAACAACCCGCCAGTCTTCTCCCAACATGAGGTACGACGGGTACACATAGTAAAAAACGCTACAGTGAACATGATCGATAGTCGTGGAAATCGGGCTGGCCAAACATCCCAGACCAATAGAAGTGGCTACTTGACTGCAGACAATGACTCTGCAGACCACTGATCTAATTTTCCTGGTGGTGAACTAAATAAAGCATGCCCTCTAATCCCAGGCTCATGGCAATGGCACAGTGTTATCTGAGTTTTATTCTGTTCTTTGTATTCTACATAGACAGCGCTCTTGGAGTTTAATCACATTAGCTCGCTTTGGAGAGAAGTTTCCACTGGTGTATTTTTAGAGCGGCGTAACATCATCCCTGCAGCAAATGCCATTATCATGTTAAAAATGACATCAGAAATGATTCATAATTGGTTCTGTGTCATGTGGTTTAACACTACCTCAACATGTTCTTAGCCCAGGCTACTTGTAAAGAGCTTGTAGTTGGCATACGTAGACATGCAGTACTTGGAGTTTGTTCATAGGGTATAGTATGGTTTATTTGTTTCAGACATTAAGGAACATCATGTGATTACACTTGCCAAAATGCCAGGAAAGAAAGAAGCAGAGTTTATTTAATGCTACCTCGTCCTTTTAGACTTATGATGTTTCATTTTCTTACATGTTGTCATTTTTTTGTTAATATATCACTAAGAAATAGGCGTTTAATCCATCCATTTTCTATAGTGTTTATCCTCACTAGGATCGCAAGAGTATGCTGGAACCTATCCCAGCCAACCACAGGGCACATATTGTATAGGCAACCATTTAGAGTCTGCAATGAACCTAACATGCATGTTTTTGGAATGTCGGCGGGAGGAGGAGTAGCCAGAGAAAACCCACGGGGAGAACATGTACAAGAAAAAAGATGCCCAACGGAAATTCAAACCCAGATCTTCCAGCTCATCTGAGCTGGCCTGTACAGACACAAGTACAAGTACAGTGTGGCCAACATGCCGACCACTATGCTACCCTGCAATGGGAGTTCAAACAAACAAATAGCTTGTGCATTGTTAGGGAAAAGCAAGAAACAAAAATGTTCAAAATAAGGATACAAATTTAATTGGACCCGCACGGTGGCTGAGTGGTTAGCACATTGGCCACACAGTCAGGAGATCTGGAAGACCCGGGTTCAAATCTCCGTTGGGCATCTCTGTGTGGAGTTTGCATGTTCTCCCCGTGCGTGTGGGGGTTTTCTCCGGGTACTCCGGTTTCCTCCCACATTCCAAAAACATGCATGTTAGCTTAATTGGCCGCTCTAAATTGTCCATTAGAGTGGGAATGTTTGTTTGTCTATATGTGCCCTGCGATTGACTGGCGACCAGTCCATGGTGTACCCCGCCTCTCACCCAAAGCCAGCTGGGATAGGCTCCGGCATCCCCGCGACCCTAATGAGGATAAGCAGCATAGAAAATGAATGAACGCATGAATGAATTGAATTGGAATTGACTAAAATTCATAACATTTGAATCAATTCTTAATAAAAAACAAGTTAGACAAAATGGGATGTTTGGATATTTGCAGAATATAAAAAGCGTTTAACGTACAGTATGTACCAGAAATATGTACAAGTATTCCCCTAAAAATGGAAGGTATCAACATATGCAGTATGTGGTTTAGAAATGCACTGCATTGCATTGCAAGCTGTTTATATCTTGGTTGCCAAATTTAGCACCTTCAGGGGGCATACTATTAGAAACACCCCTAAGTATGATGCAGTGTAAGTACTACAGCAACAATACAAAAGCTATTGTTAAAAACTGAGCATTGCAATCTTTATAATAGGCAACTTATGATGAAGCTTTTTTGATTGTGCAAATGCACTTAATGATGTATGTCACTCACCCATGTGATTGGCTGACGGACCATCTGTATGGCATGACCCTGCCTTTCACCCAATCCCATCAGAGGCTCCTGTGACCGTAAATAGGATAAGGGTTATACATGATGGATGGATGGACGGACCAACGGCTGTTATAGAGAACCATCTCACTGTTGCCCACGTGTGCCGTAAAACATATGAGAGAACAGCCATGAAGGTTGTGAGAAATGTGGGCGAGCCATCGTGCTGGGATAATAGCCAGTCAGTATTTAGTTCTTTCTCCTTGTGAGACTGTAGTCCCACTAAATGGCATGAAGATCTACCAAAGAAGGTGCTTTCCAGAAAAAAGGAACGGAATCAGACTCTCAGAAACACTTGTTTTGATGTGTGCAGGTGTCACACTGTAGGATTCAACCACAAAGCTTTACAGAGCTCCAGCTGTGACTGCCACTCACGTACCCACACACAAGCAGTGAGGTGGAAAATGCTCTTGAGCAGGTCAGGCTTGAGCAGTGCAGCATTTTCCATGGCCATGTGAAAGCAGCACCAAACTGGCTGATGTGGGAGGTGAGTGGTGACAGAGCGGGGTTCAGCCACCCTGCTGCTGGGGCAGCCAGATCAGAGGCATGGCTGCCTAACTGGAGGACATTAGTGAGTGGCAGATTATAAGGCTGTCTAAACACACCGGGGTGTGTGAATAAAGGTCGGCTAACATTACATGCAGTGTTACAATATGTGCACATTTATTGGGGCAAATTTTCATCACAAGAAGTGTGTTCATTGTCCGTTCAGTCATCTTGCAATCTGCGTTCTAGTTAATCCCAAAGGGGTTTGTGGCGTTGAGGTCAGGGTTCTGTGCATACTAGAAGTAAAAGGTCCTTCCCCAAACACAGAGTGGTTCAAAATGGCTTGTTTTTTCCTATGGCTTTTATTTGTGAAAATGTGTGTAATTTATAGGTCTTTGCATATAGTGACCCATTTTCTGTCTTTTTCCCTGCAGTACGGCCCATTCCACATCCCAGAGGATGCTTCAGTGGGCTCCGTCGTAACCGCTGTGCTGGCAGGGGATGCTGATGTGCGAGGAGGAGACAGCTGGCAGGTGAACTACCGGCTAGAGTCTGGAAACGAGGAAGAGGTCTTCTCATTGATGACAGACAGGCAGACCAATGAGGTCTCACTTGTCCTTTCAAAGGTAAACAGCTTTCCAATCTTAATCCTCCCTCTTATTATCCTTTATCTCTTCAAACAACCTCCAACACTATTTGCAGTAGAATTACAGTGTCACACAAAATCAGTACACAATTCACTTATTAGCAGTACTACATTAATAAACCTGGATGTACCTTAGAGTAGTAAAGTAGTAATAACAGTAGTAGTAATGTACATATTGGAAAATTGGACAGCCATCGATGGCTAAATAGGTAGCAACAAAGTGAGTTCACCTCACAGTGAACAGGTCCAAATAGTGTCCAAAGTGTCAATATTTAGCATGAGCACCATTGTCATCTATCACTGCCTTATTCCTCTCGGGAATGAGATTCCCCAGCGCTAACAGGTTGTGACTGGAATCCTCTTCCACTTCTCCATGATAACATCACAGAGCTGGTGGATATTAGATACCTTGCACTCCTTCACCTTCCAGAGATGCACAATTGGGTTTGGGTCTGGACACATACTCATCAAGTCAAGACTTATTATCATGTTGGAAAATGGATCGGTTTTCAAAGGGAGAGGAGCACAGTACACGTTGCAATTCATGTTTGGCCACCATGCTTGACTTTTGGCGCGAAACAATTGGGACATTTACAGACAATAATGCGGTTGAGTTATGAAAGTGAGTTTAATATTGTCGTTTCAGAAGATACAATAATCTCTTGTTAATTAATTGTGTACTTATTTGGTCATTTGTAACGAATTGGTTGCAGACCGGACCACAATAGGCCATTATTCCACAAAGCAGGATTCCTTCTTTGCAAATTGGATTTGTTTACAACCTTCTTGTGACGTGTAGACAAGGACTGGACCCCCAGATGCGGAGACAAGTTATTTATTCCGGTTCATCGCCGTGGTATATAAGGTGGTGGTGCAAAACTAGAAACAAAAAGCAGGGCACCACAAACAGCAAAGCACAAACATGGCCAGCGGGGCCGAGCACCTACTGGGTTAGCCTGAGGTGAGGCATGAGCTCACACGAAACGTAGAAACAGAGTCCAGCGACCAGCGTCTTCCAGCTGCGGCCCATCCGCTTAAGTAGTCTCCAGCTCCTCCCCGCTCAGGTGTGCTCCGTTGCCCCGCCTCCGGTGGGCAGCAGGACTCCTGCAGAGAAAGAAAAAAAAACACACGCGAGACGGCGGAGACTAGAGCGTGACACTTCTAAATGTGCTTTTTAGCATTGGTAGAGCCCTCAACACATGACAGTCATTTTTACACTACCCAATACAATAGACATAATAATAGAAAATATCTAGACCCCACTGTGATGAATGAATTTCCATGATATCGGATTTATTGTTGATAAATCTAATATTTGTGTAGGTAAAGCATCGAAAACTGGTTTATGAGTTTATGGATACATTTTTTCACTTTATTAGAGCCCTGTAGACATAAAATAACATGCCTGTAGTAACCTTTGCACTCCAATTATGCATTGTTTATATCATATTTACATGACATAACTCAACTCAAAATGCCTCAAGCTAATCAGATTAGTCCTCAAATTTAATTCTTCTAGACTTAAGAATCCAAAAACTTACCATTTCTACGCAGAATGGAAGAAGAACTTTTTTTACTCAATCATGTTGGACACTCCATGGCTGACTTCCCGACAGATTTAATGTAATGTAATGTAAAGCAATTGTGACCTGAATACCACATTTGACTTGTATTTCAATATGTTTTGACTAATGGTAGACCATAATCTACCACCATCATTTATTCATTATTTAATTAATGGAAAACTCGATATAGCGAGGAAGCAATAATCAAAGATGCGAGGGGCGTCTGCAACATTGACTCACTGACTGCATACTTCCTGTGGTGGATGTTTTCTCGTCAATGTACAGTATTGGTACTGACACCCGGGGACTAGTGTAGAGGTGGTGAAGAAGTGACTCATGATGCCCTTTGGTCGCTTTATTACCATTTGCAGTGAACAGTCACACAGGTGTTGCTGTCGGCCACAACTCACACCGGCATCTGCTCTCGCCACACTGCTAACCAATGACGCTGCTGTAAACAATCAGCTAAACTCTACTACTAGTCTACTCTAGCTTGCTGACGTCACACTCCTCATTCCCTATATAAGTCATTTTATTTGTATTATTTTTAATTCTAGAAATAATTTTATTTAAGTCTGACCAAGCGGATAAATGTGTTTTTTTTTAATCAAAATTTCATTGAATAACATCACAAAATCTGATATTAACTGGAACTAAGCAACAAAAGAGAACCAAAGCAAGGCTGTCACGCAAATGAACATCACAGATCGTGACACATCAGTTTGTATATTACATATTTTAAAGCCATTTTTCAATGGCTATCTGCCACCCACCCAGAATGGATCTGCGTCCCACCTTTGGATCCCGACGCTCCAGTTGAGAGTCACTGCTCTAGGCAACCGCGTAAGTGTTGCGAACATGTTCTTTAAATATAAGATATTTAAGATTTTTTTAATATTTTCTGCAATTTGGGGCACCGCTTGTCAGTGAGGGGTGATGGTGGGTCCCACAGCCAAAACCAGATGAGGACCACTGATCTAGTGTCCGTTTTCTTTCGTAAATAGGTCCGTAAATAATAAACCACAATTGTTGAGGAGTAAAGTGGCAGGGAGGAAACAATAACAAAGATCATGTCGAGTAAGAAAAGGAAATAAAGACAAGGCTGAAAGCTCTGCCAAAGCTGTCACATGTGACTCAGGCCACATGTCAAGTACTGACAAAAACAAAGCAGAAGTAATTTAATATTCCAATTCCTCAGGTGTGAACTAGCCTTAGGTAAAATAAGTCCTGATGGCAATGGAATCTTTTAGCCCAGTAAGCTCTCCCTGTCTCTGGGGCACATCACTCTGTGCCTGGCTCATGTAATCCAGCAGGGAATTGGAAGATGTGTGTGCGTGTGTGTCTTTGTTCCAAATGGTTCAGCAACCTTCCTATGAGAGCAGCAGAATGTAATTGTGCTGCTCTGCACCGACGTCTGAAAGCACAAACCAACACATGTAACCGACGGGTTTCAATGACTCTTTTATCAATGACTTGACTTTATAAATCCGGCAATTTGTGCGTTTTTAACAGCAGAGTGACTACGGTAATTTGACACTGTTGTTTATTTACTGTAATCAATTTAAAGCAATAGCTCCGATCCTTCATAAACTGCAACTCCTTGAATTCATTTTGTCCCCATGTGAGGTCATAGCTGGAAGGCAGACACATTTCATGATTAGAAATCACACAATGTTCACCGCCCTGGAGAACAATCAGATCGAGTGTGCAGACACTAATGGCAGTTAAGCGCATGGGCTGCCAATTCAAGTATTATGAAAAAGGAGAAGTGATCTGAACAGCCAATATGAAATCAGATCTAAAATAATTTGGGTAGAATGGAAATGAATCTAATCTGTGTAATGTAAAAAACACAATTCATGACGTATAGGTGCCGCACGGTGGCTGAGTGGTTAGCACATTGGCCACACAGTCAGGAGATCTGGAAGACCTGGGTTCAACTCTCCGTTGGGCATCTCTGTGTGGAGTTTGCATGTTCTCCCCGTGCGTGTGTGGGTTTTCTCCGGGTACTCCGCTTTCCTCCCACATTCCAAAAACATGCATGTTAGCTTCATTGGCCGCTCTAAATTGTCCATTAGAGTGTGAATGCTTGTTTG
>QODF01000241.1:526653-554217 GCA_024372805.1 Oostethus manadensis
AGTAAGCCACAGTAGCTACCCCCCACACCCTGAAACGGTCTTCTTAGGACTGTCACTACTCATGACATGCTAGTCAAAGGCTGGGTATGACCACTGTGGAGGATTTTGCATACTATCACACCTTGCCTTTCTTGTTGGTGATAATGCGCACTACCCGGACTTAATGAGGTTGTCCTGCATGTCTGGATCTCTGCTTCTGCAGCAAATGCATTGGCATTTGCTTACCAAGTATTTGCACTATGCAAGAACACTTCATGTCCCTCACTTTAAAAGTGTGCAGTGTGGTATTTGTTATGCCACTGTGCAAAACTGAAGGCTGCGTAGTGAAAAATCAGCGCACAAATAAATGTACCGTTACACTCCTAATGATATCTGCAGTGAACATGGTTCAGGCCCAGCGGTAGCGTGGTAGCTCTGCAAATCAATCAATCTACACCACTTACACAGGGCTGACACAGACCATCCACACTCACATACACATATTGACGTTTTAAAGTCTTTAATTAACTGAAATGCATGTTTTCCGAGTGTGGGATGAAATCAGAGTACCTGGCAAAAACTGGTAGCACACGTCCACCCTACACAGAAAGGCAATGCAATGCAAAAATAAATACATACTTATATTCATTATTTTAAGTTACCTCGAGAAGAATCTGTATCATACTCTACAGGACCTTCTCCAGTACTTTCTAAGAGGACTGTGTCCCCGTGCACGTTTTGGTGTGCTGATGCACACCGAGTATTACGATGCGTCACTTCCAGTCACAATTACCCATCACCTCCCTCTAAAGGTCTATGTTCTTTCACCCTGGCAACGGAGACGCACTCAGCCTGGTCAGCCTGCCAGACAGCAGGTGTGTGATAATGTCTTGTTTAATGGCAAGTGAGAGCACCACAGCACATTTGAAGATAAACCTCGACATTAAACACTGGCTTTGGACACAATAAATGTTGGCCTCTAAACGCTAATTGAAATCACCGAGCGGTTACTGTGTGAAGTAGAGTCTGAGACGTTGTTGACCCCCACCTTTTAATCCATTAAATGTGACCAGGGCACAGGTTTACTGTTCCCATTTCATCCATTTAAACAATAAATGTTTTGTGCATGACTATGTGCTTCATGCTCTCAAATATTTTGGACCAATTCCAAATTGTATGCCTCCAAGGCAATGTTCAAATGGGACCAAAACAATAAAAAAAATCTTTTTTTCCCACATGTGGTATTCATTTGAATGGAGGAACGACAAACCTAATTACATTTTGCTCTTTCCTCTGCTTCTCTGCACAGTTTCTCGATTTTGAACGTGAGAGTGAGTACATCCTGGTTCTAAGTGCCCGGAACCCAGTAGCTTTGGTCCAGGGCCGCTATGGTCCTTCATCCACGGCAACTGTATCGATCTATGTTGATGATGTAAATGAAGGTCCAGTTCTGTCTCAAAGCCATTATGAGGTGACCGTTAGAGAAGGTGAGGAACCAGGGCGGGTAATTGCCACCATCCGAGGGTATGACCCTGATTCTCACCCAATCAGGTAAAGCTTTCGTACACCCATCAGAAAGGACGTTAACATCACTCGAGTTCCACAGAGATGCACATTTTGTATGTCCAGATATTCTCTTCAAGGGGACACCAAGAAGTACTTTTCAATAGGAAAATACTCCGGTGAACTAAAGACTGTTCAGGCTTTGGACCGAGAGGAGAACAGCACATACACCATGGAGGTCATTGCAGTTGATGGACGTAAGTTAGATTTTATTGTTAGTCATTACTACACTGCATGGAACATTGACTTCCTCCAATAATGAATATGTGGGATGACTGAAATGTAAGAAAATAATTAAAGTTTGTATAGATCTGCACTAAATGGTGCGCCTCCTCGTATACCTGCCCATATAAATCCAAATAATGTTGGTTAGATATCGGAACACGGGCAATGCATTACAACTCCTATCTTCTCTCTATTATGTTTTTTCTTCTCCTAAGGAAACTCTTCCTTATCTGCCTCAACCTTGGTTACGGTCCAAATCCTTGATGTGAATGACAACAGTCCAGTGTTGGTGGGTGACTACTCCTGGAAGTTCTTGTGTACGCCTCGCTGGGAAGACCAAGCGCTGGTGCTGGCCTCTCGGGACAGCGACGGCCCACAACATGGAGGAAGACTGAACTTTTCACTACGGAGCGATGCCACAGTCCGACGCAACTGGAAGCTCACACCAATTAATGGTGAGATGGACTCAGTCTAGACACAAGCATGCCTTTTATTTAAAACGGTGCACACACAAAGGCCAGAAATATACACCTTGCACACCCACAAACCGATGGGCGTGCACAAATAGACATTCAGAACCTTGACTTGGCATCTGATGAGGTTGTGTTATATTGTTGGCAGCACCTAGTCGTGTTGTATCCAAAAACGATTGTGAATATTATCATATTCTATTGTTGTGATTAGAATGCCTTAGAATAGCATGTCTTAGTCATGCTTATTACATGAAACTAGAGTCTATATAATATACTGCTTGTCCGCATTCGAGTCTTAGGTCAGCTGTACCTATCCTCGCTGACTTTGGGCGGACACATACTGTATAGTCACACGAGCACTCACACGCACATTCACACCAAGGGACAATTTAGAGTCTCCAAATGACCCTGTCCACTATTTGAGACACACTAAATGAACCTTTTTGGAATGTGTGATCTCACGCACAGGGAGAACTTTCAAAGTCCAACACAAAGATGCCAAAACAGAGATTGAAACCCTCCATCTGTTGACTACGAGGCCAAAATGCTAACCACTGGTCCACCGTGCAGCCCAACCAGGAACATTGTTTTGCAATTGCAGACGGCAAAAAAACGAATTAGTGCAATAAAATAGGCTTGCTCAGTTACTGTTTTTTTACATTCAAGCATGACGCATGCAAGATCATCTTTTCTATTAGGGTGTAATACACATGCCACTGGAGCAGGGGTCTCAAACTCGAGTTAGCTCGGGGCCGCATGAGGCGGAGTCTGGCTGAGACTTTGCCTTGTTGCTCGTCTGCGTGTGAATGAGCAGGTCATTTGGACCTCATGACAGCCTAAACTATCATCACGGGGTGAATGTCACATTGGACATGCACTTCATTAAAAGTAGAAATTCATATACTGTATTTACTGTATGTGTGCCCAACAAGATCTCAACCCCTGTGCAGGTGTTCCATCTGCCGCTTCCCCTCCCCTCTTCCTGTTCTCATTGATTGAGCTCAGCTGTAATTATAACTTGCAACTCAACTGCGTAATTTGTCTAGCGTCATCAGTGGGTTCTTGCCAGCTGATGTAGGCTAAAATAGGAATCAGCCCGAATGCTTTGCACTTTGCCATCAATGCAGTTGTGCCTTGGCCCTGCAACGCAAACGAGGCCCCACTTATGTGTAATTATACTTTGCAGTAGGAGACGCGATTCATCCATTCGGTATTTAATGCATTTCATGTAATCAACCTTTTGTCATTGCCAAAGCGTCCTGAACTAGCGTGCAGAGGTGTCAGGCCACTGGAGAAACAGGGCACGGAGAATGCAAAACAACATGTAATCGGCTCTTAAGTGCTACACAGCTTGTGTCGTTTTGACTGGCAAATGTAACGTGAAGGGGAATGATGGTAAGGTGCAAGTGTAAGACCCTCAGATAAGGGTTCAAACAGTTTGATAAACGCTTCTCTTTTCTGGGCTTGGCTTACGTCATGCAGCCAGGCGTGTATTTTAAACTAATTTGCACAGATAAGATAAAGAGTCACACCTGCCTGTGCTCTTCACAACTGCTACACGGAAGAACGGGAAGGAGGCTGGCAGGGGGAAACTTGACAAAATGTTCCGAGGGAATTTTTACCCAGGGATGAAGGCGGCTCACACCACTGTATCTGTTTTGCAGCTCAAAAGAGTGAATCCGTTCTTGGTTGGAGTCAGATGAGATGAGAGGCAAAAGTTCTAACTTATTCTTAACTGGTGGGTTGGGACCCAAAAATGGGTCGCGGAGCTGTTCTCAATGGGTTACGCAAACATATGCAGTACATATAGTCTTGGGCGTCTTCAAATCTTTCCGCTCTGGGGGCCCTGTTTCAAAAGTGTTCGTTTGCAGACCCTGAAAACGCCGGCTTGGTGTGGATGATACGGCGTTTTGATAAAGTCTTTATGCGTTTACGCCTCGGATCGTCTTCGTGTGGGTGGGGCCTAAGACAGCCTGAACAGTTCAGTTGTGATTGGCTCAGTGCCATGAGAATAAATGACTCGGATGAATGAGGATATTCACGGACATGCAAACACAGTTAAGCTCTGAACCTAGGTGCAGGTTTCAGTCTGTGCAATTAGGTAAACACATTGAATTAAATTTCAATTTGAGGTTGAAGGGATGTAAAATGATGATTAATGATGATCAAGTCGCAGTCCTGATTCAACATTACATCATTATAATATCTCAGTGTATTATTTGTGATTTTTTTCTTCTCAGATACTCACACCAACCTGTCCTTAAACACACCATATCTGGCCCCCGAGGTTTACACTGTACCCTTCACTATCTCGGACAGCAGCTCTCCTCCCAGAAGCACCTTCATAAACCTACCAGGTAATAACCTATACATAAGTACAGAGCGGTTGTGAGACAAACACTAAGGAACTATCGATAGAGATTAAATCTAGCGATGCGCAGTATTTTAAGCGGATAATATAACGATAATATATAATTAATGATAATATTTTATATAGATTTTTTTTTTTATTTACATTTAGCTGCAGTTTGCACACAACTGGAGGTAAGATTGACTCAAACCAAGATGGATTTTGACAAACTGTACTTGTAGATGTTTGTCTAATGGAATATTAGGATATTACTAGCAATTAACAAAACATGTAAAAAAAAAGTGGTGGCTTGGAAATACAAACTGTGGCTCCAAGGTGTTTACAAGCCATGCTGCGGCGATAGGAACAAGCCGTGGGCATTGTAGTAATGCTGATGTTTCAGGTGGCTGATTGTTGGTTTGATGTGTTGAAGGTCAATGTTTTTTCCCTCATCGCGGATCATTTGGTGCAACTACTTTGTTACAAGCGAGCTCAGACAAAGTTATGACAGGCCATTAACATCACAGGCAGGAGAAAAAGGGTGCACATGTTATGATCACCAGCACAGTATGGGTAATCTTGCCTCATTGGAGTTTTTTTGTTTTGTTTTATAGTATCCGACTTATGGTATATCGGCCTGATAATTATTTTACACCTCTAATTAAATCCACCTTGCTGTTTTTTTTCTTAGTGACTGTGTGCCCTTGTAACACGAGAGGCAACTGCAAAATGCCAGCCAAGCAGCTGCAGGGCATGCCAACTATCCAGTCTGCAGTGGGCATTCTGCTGGGCACATTTGCAGTCATTGGTGAGTATTGATCACTGTGGCCTTAAAAGTAACAGGCAACATCACACATGTTATCAAAGAGACCTGTTGACAAACTGGGCACGCTGTCCTCATAATCTATCATTACTCACACAACAGGTGACATTGTGGTATGATTTCATGTGTTGTGCTTTTTGTGTTTTACAGGTACTGTCCTTGTTGTTGTGTTCGTGAGGCTGTCTTACCAGAACCCCAAACAGCCGAATAACACGACCCAGGAGAGAGTTCCTCTGAAAATGTCAATCTAAACACAATGATTATCTATTATTATCTATTATTATTATCTACTTTTAAATTCTGTAGAGTAGACGTAAAAATAAGGCTTTAGGCCTGTTTCTGCGTTTCATATGAGGCAGTTTGTTAGTGTCATTTTAGATATAGTTTTATTTTTATCTTTTATTGTATTACTTGTTTTGGGAAATTGATGAAGTGATTCTTGATTCTTCAGAAATCAGACTAAAAATAATAATACATGCTGATTTAGATTTGTTAAGCTTTTTTTTGTTTGTTTTAAGGGAAATTAAACAACCCGCAACCCTAGTGAGGATAAGCAGCACAGAGAATGGATGGATGGAAAACGCAACTCTGAACCCCCGATGTCACTTCCTGTCTACCCCCCACTAGTCTCCCCAAGCACCTGAACACATTTACATCAACACACATGAGCATGAGTCTTAATTATGCCTTAAATGACTTACTAACTCGAACTACATTGGGTAATATGAATGTAAAGGTATAAGGCTATTCATGTCTATTTCATGTTCAGTGTGTGACGTGATGCGGTCAAATCTAGTTTTGGGCCCCCAAGATGCAGAGAAAAAAAGGTCCGTGTCAAACAGTCTTTAATTCCAGTCTAACAAAAAAACTACGGTGCCCCCAGGGTTCACTGATATGACAGAGCTGCAAGACGTGCAGCCGAGGACAACTGACCTGGACTGGATGGAACCTTCTTGTCACACTCTGGTCTCTGCATGCTCGCGTGCGTTTGTTTTTCTTCGCTCTACAGGAGTCCTGCCGCCCACCAGAGGCCGGGCAACGGAGCACACCTGAGAGGGGAGGAGTTGGGGGGTACTTAAGCGGATGGGCTGCAGCTGGAAGACGCTGGTCGTTGAACTCGCAAGCTCCGAACGCCGACACCAGTTTTTCTCTCGCTGCTTCCTCTGCTCATTTTTGTGTATGGCTGTGGTGCCTTGCTTTTCTGTTTGTATTTCAGCACCACCACCTTTTGTTCATCGACGACAAGCGCAAATAAATACTTGTCTTCTCATCCGGGGGTCTAATCCTTTGCCAACCCGTAACAGAACGACCAGCCAGAAAGAATGGACCCCGCGGAGACCGACTCGTTCAAGCGGACGCTCCGGAACCTTGAGCAGCGCATGGGCCAACGGGAGGAGCACTTTAGCACGCTGGGCACGTGCATAACAGGCCTGGCGGAGCGCCAGGACACCATGTTGAAGACACTGGAGGACCAGCTGAACTCCCTCCTAGCTGCCCTACAACTCCAGGTGGCTTCGACGACCCTCCCCGCCGCGGAAGCAACCACGGCACCCCAAGCCGGCTCTACACACCCAGAGGCCAGTGCACCCACGTTGTGTCCACAGCTCTCCAGGCCAGAACGCTTCTCCGGCGACACAGGAGACGTACGCGCATTCCTCACCCAGTATGAGTTGCATTTTGAGCTGCAATCCCCGGCGTTTTGCTCTGAGCGCGCCCGGGTGCCTTTTGTTACCTCCCACATTTCTGGCCGAGCGGCAGCATGGGCGACCGCTGAGTGGGAGCGTCAGTCGGCTATCTGCTCGTCGTATGCTGCTTTTTCAAGGTCCATGGAGCAGGTGTTCGAAAAGGTAACTCCGGGTCGCGAATCGTCCCGCGCTTTATTCCAGCTGCACCAGGGACACCGGAAAGCGTGTCAGACTATGCCATCGAGTTCCGGTCGCTCGCGGCACGGAGCGATTTGAATCCATCCGCCCTCCTGGATACATTCTATTCAAGCTTATCAGACACCATCAAGAACGGGATGATTCCCCTGGACACCCCGGATCTCCTCGACGACCTCATTGCTCTTGCTATCCGGATCGATCAGCGCCTCGCCGCCAGAGAGGAGAACAGGGGCCTGCGCCGGCCGCGTAGCTCGGCCGCCAGCGCGTGGCAGCAGTATGACGACCCGAACGCAAACGTGTCCCTCTGGCATCCACCGTCCCTGGGGGGGGGGCTCCCCTCTCCGAAGCTGGATGAGCCTATGCTACTGGGGGTTGGGGGGGGGGGTCGTCTTCCTCCGGCCGAGAGAAGTAGACGCCACCAGCTTCGCCTGTGTCTTTAGTGCGGTCAGGTGGGCCCCGTCGTCAGGAACTGCTTGGTCCGGCCAGACCGCCTCCGACGTCTCCACGGGATGGGTCTGCACCGGTCCAGCCTGCGCTGGAACCGGGTGGTGGCCGGTTACAACTGGCAGGTATGCTGTCCTGGTCCAACAAGGACATAGACATAGTAGCGTTTGTTGACTCGGGGGCGGACGATTGTTTCATTGATGAGACTTTTGTGGAGCGCTTCGCTATTCCCGTAAGATGTCTACCTACCTCCAGAGTCGTACGTTCCCTTGACGGTCGCCGTCTCGCTGATGTCATCCGTCAAACGGATTTTCTGTCGCTCCGCTTATCCGGAAATCATCATGAATGGCTCGTCACGTGGTCCGGTTGCATGGTATTCCGATGGACGTCGTCTCCGATAGGGGGCCTCAGTTCTCGTCCGCAGTGTGGGGGGCATTCTGCAAGGCTCTGGGCACCTCGCCGAGTCTATCGTCAGGGTATCATCCACAGACTAACGGCCAGACAGAGCAAACTAATCAAGACATGGAGGCTGCCTTACGTTGTGTGTGCCATCAGCAACCGGCTTCTTGGTTTTTTAACCTGACATGGGTGGAATATGCTCATAACACTCTCGTTTGCTCAGCTACAGGTCTCTCCCCGTTCCATGCGGCATATGGGTATCAACCCCCTGTTTTTCCTTCCCTGAAGTCGGAGGTCGCAGTTCCCTCGGTGGCCGCCCACCTGCGACGTGCCCGCCTTATGTGGCGTAACACCCGGGACGCTCTGGTCCGGACGGCGGAACGTAACAAGCGGCTGGCCGATCGTCACCGCTCAGAAGCTCCCAACTACATTCCGGGACAACAGGTATGGCTCTCGACGAGGGACTTGCCCCTCCACACGGACTCTAAGAAGTTGCAGCCCAGGTTTATCGGTCCTTACACCATTGAACAAGTGATTTGCCCATCCTCTGTCCAACTCCGCTTACCTGAGTCCCTTAGGATGCACCCCACGTTCCACGTTTCCCTGGTCAAGCCCGTCGCCACCTGCCCCCTGAGTCCTCCAGAGGTGCCTCCTCCGCCCAGGCTGGTCGACGGCCACCCGGAATTCACAGTCAAGGCCCTCTTGGACGTGAGAAGAAGGGGCAGGGGTTTCCAGTATCTGGTTGATTGGGAGGGGTACGGTCCTGAGGACCGATCGTGGATCTACCGGTCGCTCAGTCTGGATCCCGCACTCTTGGCGGAGTTTTACAACCGGTTCCCGGAGAAGCGGGGTCGCACGCCTGGGGGCGTTAAAGGGGTGGGGTACTGTCGTGCTCTGGTCTCTGCCTGCTCGCGTGTGTTTGTTTTTCTTCTCTCTACCGGAGTCCTGCTCCCCACCGGAGGCGGGGCAACGGAGCACACCTGAGAGGGGAGGAGTTGGGGAGTACTTAAGCGGATGGGCTGCAGCTGGAAGACGCTGGTCGTTGAACTCACGAGCTCCGAACGCCGACACCAGTTTTTCCCTCGCTGCTTCCTCTGCTCATTTTTGTGTATGGCTGTGGTGCCTTGCTTTTCTGTTTGTATTTCAGCACCACCACCTTTTGTTCATTGACGACAAGCGCAAATAAATACTTGTCTTCTCATCCGGGGGTCTAATCCTTTGCCAACCTGTAACACTTCTAACACCACAGCTGTGGGACGTCCCACAGCTCCTGCAGAAAGAGTCGCTTGAATCTAAATAGACAGACACAAGGTAAGTAAAAAATATATATATATATATACCCTGACACAGAGGGCTCTGATAAAAACCATTTTTCAGTGGTTGTAACAGGTTCTCTACACTCTAACTTGGAAAAGATTTATAAATATAAATAAGGAATGCTGCTTCACAGAAATGCACTTATCACCGTCCTGTCTGGAACCAATTCAAAGCGTTAAATGAGGGATTACTGTATATTGTCATACTGCTTGGACCATCCATTTTGTGTTGAACTTGCGTTCAGCTCATCAGTAATGTCACCTGTCCTTTCCTTCCCTTGCGTCCGGCTCACTTATGCGTTGTTGAGTCCTCAGTGTATTTATTTCCGCGATTCGAGGCCGTTTCTTGTCATGCACTGCTGAAAAAAAATGCATGTTTTGTCATTCCCTGCTTCCTGTATTTTTATAACAACAAAATAACCTGAATTGATGAAATAAGCTTCATCTTCAAACTTTTATTCAATTATTACACATATCATATTCAATGAATAAAATACATGTATTATATTCAATGAATATAATATGTGCAATCAAGCGATTTCACTCCATTGTGGACATTTTCAATGTGGGATGACTCACAGAATATTCAGACAATGCTGCTGGTAGCCCACGCAGCCACCACCCATTTATAAGAGACTATTTATATCTAGTGAGGGAAAAGGACCCTGAGCCAGATGAGAGGGCAGAGTTGGAAGCGGACAGCTCATAGCGTTGGATCGAGCTGTGGGAGGCAGTGAGCCTTCAACTGTGACCATGATGTGTTCTAACGGCTCCTCCGAGGACAGTGATGGTGAGCTGAGTCGGGGGCAAGGCCGCAGAGAGAAAGGGAGGTGACGGTCCCAATCACTTCCAAGTAGCTTGGAGAAAGAGGGATAATCCTCGTCCTAGGGCTGGACACTGAAGGACAGAAACAGGGTCCATGTTTGTGGCCGGCCCATTTTCTATTGCTCATTTTTAGACATAATCTTTGTACTTATTTCTTGTCAGTGGTGTACTAGTCGCCTGGTACAAACTTTACCTTTAATGGTTAAAAATGTTAGCATTCCCCTTTGGAAGACAGTCTTAGATGTTTCAGCATCTTGCTCATTTAGCCAGACGTGACTAAATTGCCGGCAATTGCCTGCACTTGAAGAGGGTCACAGGCAAAAGGGTTTTTTCCCATGTGAACAATAAATGGATGCACACAAAAGAGCACACAACGTACTGGTGCATTAAGTTGCACCATTTGGACTGAAGTGCTGCTGCTGTCCTCTCTTACAGGAACAACGTTTAATAGGAGCTGCTGCTAATCAAGCGGAAACATTGAAAGCATGCTGCTGTTATTGGAAAATACCACATTGAAATATGTAACAATGTGTAATACAAAATAGACAGACGTCTGATCAAAATTGAAAAATTCTTTAAAAATTTAACATTTTGAACACCTGGTAAAAATTGAAAACATTTGAGAACTTTAATGTGCAAAAAAAAGAAATGGGAGTGAGACAAAACAACTTCAGTAAGCGGTTTATGGCAAACAAGCATTAAAGTCAAACTGGCCGTTCATCAGCTGAGCAAAAGTTTAAGACCACAGCCCTTAGAAAGCCAAAATCTTGGCACAAGTGTGGCTTCAATGTTATTTTCTGTCAGGTATGAACAGTCACGATCTCTTGGTGGCAAAGGGAAAAAAGCTTTCTCTCTTAGAACTAAGCTGTATAATCAAGTCTTCTTGCAGTGCACCATCGCTGCTGAGGTAGGAGTAAGTAATTTAACAGTAATTTAAAACTTCTGATAAGAGCTTGAGGCGTATGGCACAAAAATGTCAAGCGGTAGACCCAAAAAATGTTCACCGGCCCTGAGCAGGAGGGTGCAATTGGCTGCCGGTCAAGACACGTGAGGATTTTTGGCCCAAATAGTGGTTGTTATTGGTGCCAAGTGCAGTGTAATAACCATCAAACAAAAAGGTAAGGCAAGTTTGAGAAAAAATTTAACTTTGACCATGCTGATGGCTTTCAACCTTACTGGAATGAGAAGGACATCCCACCTGGGATGTTTTCCACACAGAACACTAATCATGATTCCGGGGTGCTTTTTCCTTCAAAGGAGCTTCAGGTTGTGCAGGGGTGTCAAACGACAGCTGGCTATGTGGAGATGTTGCAATGCCTCATGTTAAGGCCCTCATGTGAGTGCTAATGACTGGATTTTTCAACAAGAAAAATAGGGGTACACCCTAGACTGGTGGGCAGTCAAACAAACATTCACACTCTAATGGACAATTTAGAGTCGCCAATTAACCTAACATGCATGTTTTTGGAATGTAGGAGGAACCCGGAGAAAACCCGCACACGCACGGGATGGGTTATTTCTCAGCCAACAGCCAACATTTGCAGAAAACGGAGACTTGTGGTGTAACCGTGTTAGTTAGCAAACAACTACAGAGTCAAGTTAGACAATGGCATGGCGGACCAGCGGCACAATGACCTCCGGTGCCGGTGTCCAGTTGAGTTCTAACAGGCAAGTTTTGCAATAAATAACAGGTTTTGTTGGCAAACTGATGAATTTGTTTTAACATTCATGTGAGTTTGCCAAGTGATTGCGCCATGCAGGACACTGTGTTATTGTGTCAAGTTTCATGATTCGGTGTTGAGTGTGTGATCTGAAGTGCCAAGCAATGATGGGAGTAGTCCATACACATCTTTATTAATACCGCAACACTCAGCTTGCCAAAGGGTGAAAGTTTTCCACAGGCAATATTGTACAGTAAGTGAAACCGTGCACGGGAACCAAGGCAGAATTTTGGCAAAAGATTTCAGCAAAAACGGTGGCGTTCCAAAACCGAGGTTCCACTCTATAATAGATGTTTAGTAAGAATTAGCTTGAAGGCTTTCATTGCAACATTCAAATTTCTATAGAGTCCATAGGTAGGATCCACGCGTGTCGCATATTGCAACCTCAAAATACACAGAATGTCATGTGCAGCTGCACAGCAAACAGGGATTGTAATAATAAAAATACTTGGAAAAAATATGTATCCCCGGTGTACTAGTGTAATTTTGTGTTCTGAACCGGAAAAGAGCTTTAACTGCTTGTCAAAAGAAATGGACATTTGACACGGTACGTGCGTCACTCATGCTATTTCAGGCACTTAAAGCCTGTAATCGCTCTTACATGTCAGACTTTCAGACAGGAAGCTGGAAATAAACAATTTGATTCAAGGAGCGGGGGGGGGAATAATGTGGAAGCAAAGTGGGCTTCGTTGAGAAAGTGCAGCCCACTCCCTCCAATCAGGGGCCGATGAGAAGTGAATTAAAATTACCTTTTTAATTTTTACACTAAACAAAAATATAAACAACACTTTTGTTTCCGCTCGCATTTTTTGTGAGCTGAAAAACAAAAAACATTTTCTAGGTAGACTAAAGGCAGATTTCTCTTTTTCACAAATATGTCTACTTTTCCTTTGTCTAGATAATCCATCCACTTCACACGTGTGACATACCAAGATACTGATTAGACGAAATGATTATTGCACAGGTGTGCCTTAGGTTGGCCGCAATAAAAGGCCAACTCAAAACGTGAAGTTGTATTGTACTCTCGACATTCAACGATCAACGTTCTCTCAAAGTTGCGGGTGTGAGCAATCGTGTACTCTCGAAAAATTCTTGCTGCGCAACAGAATAAAATCCAACCCTCCATCCTTCCATTTTCTATGCCAAGGATCCTCATTAGGGTCGCGGGTATACTGGAGCCTATCCCAGCTGACTTTGAGCAAGAGGCGGAGTACAACCTGGACTGGTCGCCAGGGCCAAGTGCCAATATTGCTGAAGGGAAAAGAAGATCAGAACTAATTCCCAATATAAATGGTACACAACAAATTAATTCTACTTAGGGGTTTTTTTACAAGATTCAGGCGGTTAAATGTTTAAGATTAGGGCTTGTTTTGGTTGAGAATTAAGAAAGATACATTGTGGAATCCTCCGTACCATCTGTTTGAAACCAGTCAAATACAAAATATGACAGAATGGAGGTGCTCAGTTCCCAGGGTTATCAGGTTTTGGACACGTGCGATACCTGATCCGAAGAATGCTCAAGTCGTTCCTGTGTATGCTTAGATACTTGGAAAATTAGGGGTACTTTGCTGGAGTTTTGGAACTGAGCACTGCTGTTGATGTGCTAAGGTCAGAATAAAGTTTTTTTTTAAAGTCAGTTTCTTTGTACCTCTGTCAGGATGACAAAAGGATATTGCACCACATCTCACTGTATGTAACAGTAACAACGTTGCAACATTCAAAAGAAGCTACCGATTTTGCCTCCGCAAAATTCTGTTTATGCACTTGGTACACAATTTGTGACCAAAAATGGTGCATAATGGTATAAAATGCCATCCATCCATCCATCCATTTTCCTCCGCTTATCCGGGTCCGGGTCGCGGGGGCAGCAGCTTCAGTAGGGAAGTCCAGACTTCCTGGTCCCCAGCAACCTCTTCCAGCTCCATCGGGAGGACACCGAGGCGCTCCCAGGCCAGCTGTGAGACATAGTCCCTCCAGTGTGTCCTAGGTCTTCCCGGGGGCCTTCTCCCGACTGGGCATGCCCGAAACACCTCACCAGGGAGGCGCCATGGTATAAAATGCCAGCTTCAATAATTGCTCTATTTGCAAGGGACCTTCACGATGTTCCACTCCAAAGAAGAAGCTCACATTGCAGAAAAGAAAAGGTGTTTATATTATCTGGCAGCTGTGGTAGTATTGTGGAGGGGGATAGGAAAGAAATGTGCCTCTCCTTCTGTCTCAGTTTCGTGCCCGGGCTCTTCCGGTCCAGGCACTGCTGGCTTTGCTCCCCCTCTGGTTGTCTTCTTGGGAGTCATCTTGTAGAAGTATTGATTGCTGACAATTTGGGAAATGTGTAAAATTGTAACATCAAGTCGTGTAAGGGTCAGAAAGTGACACCCTTCGATACGCACCGCCCACATTGTTCTAGCAAATAGGATGCACGATGTTCACAACGAGTAGCACGAAGGTCACGTCGTGCATGTAATTTGACAGTTTTCTTTGCACACCGGCACAAAGCCCCGCACACTTTACACATGCATCACACTAATTCACAACAAATTTACTCAATGGCATGCAAAATTGCAAAGAAACCACCTAGCTGCTTTATTTTCTGATCATATCTCAAAAGCAAAGATGCTGGAGAGCTCTTGACAAGACGCAGCCTTCATTTGAAAGGTCTCAATCATGCCATCGCTTTCAGACTGCCATCATCCCACTCATCATCTACACGCACTGACACATTAACACAAACACGTGGACTGCATGATTGCACCACACATTCTTTGCACAGATCAATGTGTAGATTCGCAAGACACCATAAATAGCAATAATGAACAACTTGCAAAAAAGAACATTTCACGCATAAAAAGAAACAGATACAATGACACATACAGTAGCTGCTGCCACGTTTAGGTGTTACGATTAGAGTAATGAACAAGACCATTCGCACACACACACACACAGTGGACCTCCAGTCTCTTAGTACATACAAGATGAGACAAGTGGCCTCTGGCATCACTCATGCATGGATGCATGAGTGGGATGAGACATGCTGCCCTTGACTGGTTGAACTTGAGCTGCAATAATGTAGACAATACAGCGGAGAAAGGGATAAGAAGAGGAATGGCTGGAGAGTTTGTGAACTAATGGTGAACTCATTTTTTTACAGCTCAATTGGGAGACTGAGGACACAGTTCTGCATACTTGTGTAATCTAACAACGTAACGTCCCTGCAAGATGGCAGCGCCATGCCTGGCAACGGAAGCAATAGCTTCTTCAGTCTTACAATCCGGCCTCAAAACTTGCACCGAGTTGAACACAAGTTAGTATCTGATTGTAAAATGTTACTGGAATAACAACAGCCAAGCGGTGTGGATTAAGAAGACACGGCTTAGAAAAATGGGATGGATCAGCTTCCTGCAGAGCCACATGACAGTGCTAGCTGCGTTAGCAGGGGTGTCAAACGCCCAACAGGGGCGAGCTTATTTTGTGGCCAATGGTTAACCACAGCAATGACCACGCCATTGGCTACCACAAGGGGGCGTTCACCGTGGCCAATGGTTAACCACTCCAATGGCCACGGCATTGGCCACCACCAGAGGGCGTTCACCGTGGCCAATGGTTAACCACTCCAATGGCCACGGCATTGGCCACCACCAGAGGGCGTTCCCCGTGGCCAATGGTTAACCACAGCAATGACCACGGCATTGGCTACCACAAGGGGGCGTTCACCGTGGCCAATGGTTAACCACTCCAATGGCCACGGCATTGGCCACCACCAGAGGGCGTTCACCGTGACCAATGGTTAACCACTCCAATGGCCACGGCATTGGCTACCACCAGAGGGCATTCACCGTGGCCAATGGTTAACCACTGCAATGGCCACGGCATTGGCTACCACAAGGGGGCGTTCACCGTGGCCAGTGGTTAACCACTCCAATGGCCACGGCATTGGCCACCACCAGAGGGCGTTCACTGTGACCAATGGTTAACCACTCCAATGGCCACGGCATTGGCCACCACCAGAAGGCGTTCACCGTGGCCAATGGTTAACCACTACAATGGCCACGACTTTGGCTACCACAAGGGGGCGTTCACCGTGGCCAGTGGTTAACCACTCCAATGGCCACGGCATTGGCCACCACCAGAGGGCGTTCACCGTGGCCAATGGTTAACCACTGCAATGGCCACGGCATTGGCTACCACAAGGGCGCGTTCCTTGTGGCCAGCCATTCACACAGTGGTTTAAATGAGTGGCTAGACACTTTTTTACTGGTATTTACGTGACTGTATTACTTTACTTGTGCAGTAATTCAATTACTCGTTTATTTTCTATCCTCACAATACTTTATTCTTGTCTTTATTCCGCATTTTCAATCATTTTTAATCCTCACGCCACGGTATCGGCCACACACCATGGCATCGGCCACGGCATTGGCCACCACCAGGGGGCGGTCACCGTGGCTAGCCATTTACACAGCGGTTAAAATGAGTGGCCGGACAGATATGGCGAAAAGGTAATGTCATTTTTTATTGTAAATGGGTAAACACTGTGAGCGTGAAATGAACCAAGCATGTTATGTTGGTTTATATCTTGGTTTATTCTTGGCTGGGTAGTGTCGTATGCTGAGGGCTATGCTGCTATCCCATCCACGACAATACATTTGAAACGTGGTGCTTAGCAACTGAATTCTGAATTATTCAACAATGTTCTACTGTAGAGTTATCAGTTTCCAAGAGGCCCTAAACAACAAAGGCAGTACAAATCTACGGTTCTTCCAGCACCATCACCATCACCATGGGATCAAGGAGCTCCTGACAAGTTTTGATCCTGAAGCTTGAGTTAAGGCTCCATGTGTCCTCCTGCTGCTGTTGGGATACCTTAAGGAGCCAAGACAACAGTCAAGCTCAACAATGATGTAAGGTATTAAAATAGAAAAAACAAGTTGTGATTAGTTTAGACAATTGCATCGTATTCTGCCATTGCAAAGGAGCTGATGTCATGTTGATGTGTTTGTACTTTACGGCCGTGTGCTTCAGCTGCTGATGTGCAGACTACAGTGGAGCTACCAAGCACAACTTGCCTGGTTGTCCAAGGTATTCTTGATGTCTGGATTTCACGTTGACACTTCTAGCTGCTAGCAATGGTTCATTTCAGGTGACATCATGAAGCCATCTGCTTTGCACTGAGACAAGGAGTCAAGTCCACACCCAAACTTTGTTCATGGTGTAGCTGCAGTGTGTGCAAGCTACTACGTATTCAGTATCCTGTGGATGGGTCATGTGCACTGGAGTTCATCAAAAGGTATCGGAACTGTTAACACTGTTTTGAGCTTCCAACTCACATCAACTACTAACTTTAATAGCAGGAAAGTGTACAATGTCTTCCTCTAGAAAGCCCTCACTCCATCTCTTTGCGCTTTCAAGGAGGACATACTCTCGGGTTCACATGGAGCAAAACGTAACGCTGTTGTCTTGACGTGTTGTCTATAGATGCTTCTTGGACATCAACACAGAAAAAGGCTCCAAGTCCCAGAGATGTGCCAGAAGCATCATCTCAGAAAGGATTAGCTTCCCTCATCATAAGCATGTTGACTAACTAACTAACTATAGTTTCTGGAACTAAAATTGTGGTTACAGCTACTAACAACCTAAATGGAGTTTATTTCATTTGATTTACCTTCATTCCACTCGTTTACTGCTTTCTCCATTTCACCACGTCCTCAAGCTCACCGAGTCCTTCCCTGCATCCTTGAGCGGAGTTGCTCCTGCGTCTTGGTGGTACTGCAATACCATGAGAGCTGTCTGTTTAGCAGTTAAAGATATTCAAGTACAGAGTACAGTGGGTATTTTCAGTGTTCTGCTCGTTTATTGTACTTCTATCATTGTGTTTAAAGCACAAGAAAATGTGGATTACTGTGCATGGTGGATATTGGTTTTACTTTTTCATTTGTTGATATTATAAAGTTGTATATGTTTTTTTGAACAGCAATTAAAATGGTAAATTCAGCATTCTAATTTCACGATATTCAAACTTTCAGGGTAGTACAATAAAATAGGCAAATCACTACAGTGCTCTTCCAATTGCCTTACTCAAAAGTGTTTTAAGACACATTTTGCATGGCATGTTGGAAACACCAATTAATTTGCTTCTATGTTATAATTTATTTGTAAAATGGATGGATGAATGGAAATTTGTAAATGGATATTAAAACACAATTCTTTCAATCTGTCAATGAATAAGATAAAGTATCAACGTGCCCTTAAAAGCAAATAAATTCAGGACAATGACCAAAATATTGCTTTCAGTGAGCAAAAAGTTAGATCACCAAAATTGTTTTGAACATTATATATGTGTGTGTGTGTGTTTCCCCTTACACAACCAAGCTGTGTATCAAATCAAGCTAAACTGTAGTCATAGTTCTTTTTTTTTAATACACATGAAATGCAACCCAAACATCTCAGAATTAGAAACAATTCCCCAATGCCTCCCCATACACTCCACACCCCATCCCCACACACACAGATTAAAAAAAATGTAATGTATGGATGTAAAGTTGAGCATAGAGGAACCGGGTGAGGAGGAGAAGCCGTCTGCACCACAAAAACCCCACAATGATTTCATGCAAATAATGAAGATAATGTTTAGAGGATGGAAAATAAAAGCATAATGGAATTACTGCACAGGTAAAGTAATACAGTCAAGTACAAGCCAGTAAAAAGGTGTCCCGCCACTCATTTGAGCCACTGTGTCAATGGCTGGCCATGGTGAACGCCCCCTGATGGGGGCCAATGCCGTCGCCATTGCTGTGGTTAACCATTGGCCACGGTGAAACGCCCCAGGGTGGTGGCCAATGCCGTGGCCATTGCAGTGGTTAACCATTGGCCACAGTGAAACGCCCCCTGGTGGTGGCCAATGCCAAAGTCATTGCTAGGGTTAACCATTGGCCACAGTTAAACGCCCCCTGGTGGTGGCCGATGCCGTGGCCATTGCAGTGGTTAACCATTGGCCACAGTGAAACGCCCCCTGGTGGTGGCCAATGCCATGGTCATTGCTGTGGTTAACCATTGGCCACGGTTAAACACCCCCCAGGTGGTGGCCGATGCCATTTTCATTGCTGGGGTTAACCATTGGCCACGGTGAAACGCCCCCTGGTGGTGGCCGATGCCGTGGCCATTGCAGTGGTTAACCATTGGCCACAGTGAAACGCCCCCCGGTGGTGGCCAATGCCGTGGTCATTGCTGGGGTTAACCATTGACCACGGTGAAACGCTACCTGGTGGTGGCCAATGCCATGGTCATTGCTGTGGTTAACCATTGGCCACGGTGAAACGCCCCAGGGTGGTGGCCAATGCCGTGGTCATTGCTGGGGTTAACCATTGGCCACGGTGAAACGCTACCTGGTGGTGGCCAATGCCATGGTCATTGCTGTGGTTAACCATTGGCCACGGTGAAACACCCCCCAGGTGGTGGCCGATGCCATTTTCATTGCTGGGGTTAACCATTGGCCACGGTGAAACGCCCCCTGGTGGTGGCCGATGCCGTGGCCATTGCAGTGGTTAACCATTGGCCACAGTGAAACGCCCCCCGGTGGTGGCCAATGCCGTGGTCATTGCTGGGGTTAACCATTGACCACGGTGAAACGCTACCTGGTGGTGGCCAATGCCATGGTCATTGCTGTGGTTAACCATTGGCCACGGTGAAACGCTACCTGGTGGTGGCCAATGCCGTGGTCATTGCTGGGGTTAACCATTGGCCACGGTGAAACGCTACCTGGTGGTGGCCAATGCCGTGGTCATTGCTGGGGTTAACCATTGGCCACAAATGAGCTCGCCCTCTCTCCAAACTGGTGCCAAGGTGGGCCGAGACACTGCAGGTTTTCTCTTCTACACCAGTTCTTTATAATGATCAACACCTCCCTCAATTTGAGGGAAGGAGCTCATAAGTCAGATCACCTGCTGGAGTAACTGGTTTGAGAGAAAATCTGCAGTGTTTCGGCCCTGCGGGGCACGAGTCTGACACGTGTGCTTTAGAGGAAGAGGGCGACGCCGCCACAGCAGACGACAGCATGGATGTAGCGCTAGCTTGATGACCAGGCTGAAAGCTAGACCGTGACTCTGATTCCATCTATTCTATCCAACATCTGGAGCTTAATCACACAATTCAGATAGCTTTTGAGAACATATGTCCACAATACACTCGACAAACAAGCTACAGGTGGTCCATGGTTTACGAAGCATCGTGTTGTGATGCACTTTTGGAGCTGTCTGTGTGGCCACATGTTGCCAGGCACACTTCCTAGGCCTCACGGGCCGTTGAAAAAATTGATTGCGCAAGCCAGGCTGTTTGATGATTAGGTAACAATACAAATGTGATCATGAAGATAAAAATGCTCTAATTAAATGAGTGTACCACACCTGACAGGACAGCAACAAGTTTAGTTATCCAACTGCGGGTTTATACTAAATTTGAGATATTATACTACTGTATACATAACAGAACCAAAAAAAAAACCTCTGAAACTAGAGTGTTATTAAGTAACCTCTAAATAATTACTGCACCATAATTATAGTCTAATGTATATACTGTATATTTAAAAATATATGTTTAGTAAAAAATGCTATAATAAAAAGTAAACATACCGGAGGACAGTGAAGCAGACACCATGATGGTCTCTTTATATGTATAGCCTTCATGTAACAGTGCAGATGCATTACCGACAATGATCGTTCGACAAAAGTGAACACGCCGTTACGCGCCGTCAGGACAAAGCTCCATAAACACTAATTGGATGGAAAGAATCTGAGGGCAGGAATCATCCGGCTGTTAACTCAGCAGCTGTTGGGCTGTTTGTTTCTCAACAGGGTGCCGGTTGACCAGCATTGGAGGCCCTCCGATGAGCGTTTTTACCGGACGGTAGTTTCCAACGAGCGGTCGAGGGTTTGGCACACGTGTAATCTAATGAACAGTGACTGGAAAGCCTCGCAAGAGGTGCTGTCAACACCAGGACATAAATAAAGCTAAAGATAGGGCAATGTGGCTTCAGTGCAGCCTTCTGGTCAGACGAAGGCTTTTTATAGAAACACTCTGATTTATAAAAGGCTAACACGACTATTTTTGACTTCATGGGCTTGAGGGATAGTGATCTTGGAAACTTGGGTGCATGACTGACCCCTCTGCCTTGAATGTGTTGGTGTGGTGGCTTGTGGGAGTTGCAGCAGATTGCCGATGAGGCAGAAGCCTGTGATCTCAAGGGTTTCTCCTTGTTAGACCTGTTTATACATCATATCATGTTTTCGTGGGCCTGTCTGGGAATTAAGTAAAAATAGGTGTCTTACTCAGCGTCTGCTTCACCTCAGCTGCAAACTGACATACGTTTTCTTTTCTAAATTGGATCACGCCTTTCATAAAAAAGTTCTCTTTTCTTTATACAGTTGTGCCTCAAAAAACATTTCAGACATGAATTAATTAGTTATGGCTCCATTTTCAGATATTTTGCGGCCGCGATCGAAGCAAAAGAAAAAACTTGAGGTGAAAAACACGACTGCTGTCAATTCGATCTGTGACGATCTCGCCGCCGCGTCATGTTTTGGTCTCACATCTGCAGTGGAGGTAAAAGTACCTAACCTTAATTATTCATGTATCCCTTTAATCCATCATTTAATCCATCATGAATGCATTTTCAAAGGTTTTCTGCATATAAAATGATCATTTTAAAACTATTTAAACGTGCTTGGCTAGAACAGATTAATTGGATTGACAATATTATGGGGGGAAAAATTGTGCGGTTAGAGTACATTTAGGTTCGAGTCAAACCTTCAGGAATGGATTCATGATGGTGACCAGGGTTCCACTATATATTAAATTAAATTTTACACACACTGTTGTATTATATTTAAATGCTATTGTGTGATTTTACAACCATGTAACTTTATCATCATTTCATGTACACACGTTTCACTGCACATTTCAATTCTTAGGAACGCATTCTGTAATGTACAAGTTGCCTTGATGATGCATTCTTTTTGTTAGATATTGACTTTATAAATCTCCAAGAGAAGATCAGCATTTTCCACCATCTTGCTCAAATATACACACACACAATAAACGGCGTGCAGGCAGGTGGAATCACATTTGGGGAAAAAAATAAATGATAGAAAATGATAAAAACTGTAGTGAATAATGTTGCATTATAAAGAACAGTCAGGCGCACACTTGAGAAGTCCAGCAGACAAAAGATGTATGTATTATTATATTATTACTTGTGGAAAATACTATTTTACCTGTAAGTCACAAAGTAAAAAACACAAAAATAGAATGCATAAATCTGTTATATCCGATCCCATTTGATTTTGTACGCATTTTACAGGAAAACAAATCCACCTATAACGCTGTTTATTGCAACAATCTACCCCCTGGTGCCAATGCTGCATTAACAGAATTAGTCAAGAATGTAAATACATCTGGCAATAATTCATGTGTCAAATTCATAATCTAAATACTTTTGACTGTGATTTTAAGCAGACATGTATGAAATGAATATGCTGTGATGCAGTGGTGAGTCTGTGTTGCCATAGCGACCTGGAACAAACACCCTGGCTTCGACTTCAGAGGGCCTTAATGGTTACTCACTGAAGTTAGTGGAGTTCTCTGAAGACCATGTAGCTATACGTAGTCTACTACAAACATGTGGTGCTGGTACTCCGTGTAAACGGATCACAGTGAGATCAGAGATCAAGGGTCAGGGTGCAACTGTCACACACACACACACACACACACACACACACACATGCTGCAAGCCTACGACTCACTCAACAGTGTCTCATCAACACTGTGCCTGAGCAACCACTAAAGAGGTCAAATAAAACGCCAAGCACATATTTTCTGAGTCAAGCAGTCCATAGATCAAAATATTCGTAGTGTATGAAATGACAGTCAATACAGAATTCTAGATTGGGACCTTGACCCATGACTCTGACGCGTTTTTTTTCTTTAATCGTCCTAACAGACCACCAAGAGCGGGAGTGATTCAGCTGTGATTTACAATACATCCAGTGAACCGAGGCCTCGTCGTCAACCTTCATGCTCTTTGCTGTTAATACACAGCCACTTACTGTGGCAAGTTGTTATCGCCCTGCTGTAAACGTGACCCTGAACCTGGCCGAGAACCGACTGTCAGCATCCGGGAGGTATAAAGGCTACACGGCTGCTTGCACAGGACCAAGGCCTTTTACTGAACATCCAAACAAAACTGATAACGCTTTGCTAAATAAAGCCTCCCAACGAAAACAGCAACACGTGTCAGCGGAGGGGTTCTGGGGGAAAGAAGCGTTGGATATTTTTATTAGATGTTTTATTTCCTGACAAGGTGATGCAGATGGATCACGGGCTCAAAGACAAGTAGGGAGATATGAGTCGCACTGTGGTGTGTTACATGTGTTGTTTGTAACCACGGCAACTGCAGTGTCCATTTCCAGTGCCAGAAAGAGTTGCAGTCCCTGCCAATACTGAGAAACTAATGAACGTTTCTTGTTTTAATCTTTAAGTGAAACAGGCCATGTGGACATTGGATAAAATAAAGAATGTAATTAATTTAAACATTTTTATATCATTTCTATCCAAATGAGATTTTTCTCCTATGACCGGGCTATTATTTGCCATAAAATGTATTGTATAAAACAAATTGAGTAAACACTAACAACTGATTAGGAATGTGTGCTGATACATTTGAGAGCGTGAATGAGGGAATCGAGTTTTCTCAAACAAGTTTCTGTTTTAGTGCAGACCTGCCAACATGTACAAATTCATCATACAATTTGAGTCTGGAATATGCTTATACTGCTCTCCATTTTGTTGCATTTTCTTGGTACAGTACAGACAAATAAATAAATATTGTCCGTTTTTGATAGTGGAGACGTTTGTCGCCATGCGGTTATGTCTTTGTCCTACCAGCATTATGAAACCACTTTTACCTTATACCGGTTGACCGTATTGACCGAGGAAGGACGATTCCAACAAGCACAGAGACCTTGTGCTAAATATACATGTGACGGACTCTATTTCTGATGTCGGACTGTAATATCTAATAACATAGTCCATCGATTGTGGCTGGCATGATGTGCCTACTCAGGTATTTGCAGTCTCAATAAAGCTTCCTGGTGCTATTTTGGAAGGGTTATTTGAGAATTTGTGTTAAATATACTTCCCACACACTCCCACGCCCTCATTCTTTATTTATTAGGCTGCTGACTGAACTGTTTCCACAGACATCAGCATTTATATGCAATAATAATTTGGGTTCATGCAATACACAATGAGGTGGCAAGGTCAAAATTGGAGGCATGGCAGAGGTACATAAACTTCTAGAACTGGAAAAATTAAACTTCTCTTTGGAAGCTGTTATATACTGCTCAGAAAAATAAAGGGAAGAGTAAAATAACACAGCCCAATCTGTTTGAAGAAGACATGGGAATATGGATTTACAGTCACACTCAAATTTTTCTTATCCAAATTCTTCAAATTATCCTTATTCCATTTTAAAATGATTTCCGTTTCCATTTAAAAAGGATTCCCAGGTGGACATTTTGATGTCACACAAGTGTAACTTGAAGTTGCATTGCGCTCCCTTTATTTTTTCAACCGGTGTATATCAAATGTTATCATATCTGTATCATATTCTGCTTTTACCCATCAATTTTTATGTTTAAAGTACAGAAATCCATAATTAATCATTTTTCAAACGTCATCAACAACTTTACATTGCAGTACATCTTTGCAAAAGGTAAAGTACAGTTCACACAGCATCAAAAAAAAATAATGGTAGTGGCTGCCACCTGCAGGAAGACTCCAGCGTAGACACTGTGCAAAAAAAAATTTTTGTTAAGCTTTTGTATTTTTAACTAGGTTTTTGGTTAGTTTCTGTTCCTGCATGTTTTTTTCTAGCAGCATTTGTTCTTTTAGAGTGTGGCTTTGCCTGCTGTTTGCATTTTTTACTTACTGTACATATGAATTGTGAGAATAAATATTAACAATTACAACTTACAATTACAAAAAAACACATTAAGGAAATTTATAATTCAACAAACAAAAGGAGCCAAAAAAACATGAAGTATATAAAAACAAGTTAAATAGTTTTGAAAATGTGTGAGAAAGAATATTATAAACAAATACTAGATAGGAATAAAAACAACATTAGAGCAGTATTATTAGGAAAGACACCAAGAAAGCAGATAACCCTCAATATTTCACAGCTGGAAATGTTAATAATGATGATATGAGGGACGTAGCGTGGAAGACGTAACGTGGAAGAGGAGATCCCAAAATCCTGGTCAGTGGAGGAAGAGAAGGAGACTATAGACAGAAACCCAAACTCCAAGCTTCTCACTGATGTGAGCAAAGAGGAAATCACTGACATTGTACACTGTTGCGTTTTGGGTGTGGATACGAACCCAAGATGCGAGGCAGAGAGGGTCTGCAGCAAGTCCAAAGAATTGATTGGGGTCTTGCACAGAGGACAAGTCCAAAATAAGGTCTAGCACGGTGGCTAGAGAAAAGTACAAACTAAATTTAGTCCACAAAATAAAGAACAATGACGGGTAGAACTCAGGGAGATGCAAAGTGCTTGTACAACAACAACAAAAAATTGTAAGCAAAAAAACAGGACACGGGGAGAGGTTGGAGAAAAGCAAACATTGATTACTTGCCTACGAAGGTACCGGGAACTACTACGACGATGCTTGAGCTAGTAATCTCTGGAGACTGTCGGGTTGAAGCAACTCTGCAACTAACTCTGGCATAACTGCTGGCATAAATAGGTCTAACTGCCAATCTGTCACAGGGGTGTCTTGGCCCGACTCTACTCGGCACTTGGGTAGTCTAAGCATGAGAATAAAAACAGTGAATGCACAGAAAATAGCAATAAGACAAAAAACAATCAAACAAAACACAGAACATAACGGTACAGCAAAAACATCAACTGATTGCAATAGAATGAAAATGGAAACGATAAAAATGGTTATCGCTGAGATTACAGAACCGCTAGCGTACATCTGCAATTCATCATTCCAGACGGGCAAATTCCCAGACCAAATGAAATACTTCCAATCTTCAAAAATGGAGACAAACATCAGTTCACAAACTACCAATCAATTTCATTGTTACCATTATTTTACAAAATCATCGAAAAGTTATTCAACCTTAGGTTGGACAAATTCTTCAATAAAAATGACATCCCACGGAACACTGGGATATGAAATTCATTCGTTCCAGAAGGATTTTTGTAAGCCAAATTTTTTTGTTACTCGAACAACATTCAACTTATAAATTTGTTCCATTGACCTGGAAGACCCCTCAAACAAAGCTTTTTAATACTGTACAAACAAAGAGTATTGTAATACAAATGTAATGTAATAAAGAAATAGAATGTATATCGAGTTAAAATTGTAAATGTTTCTTACTTTTAATACGCAGCAAAGTACAGTACAGTACAGCACTGGGAGCGATAACCCATTCAGAGAACATTACGTCATACGTCCACCATGCTTCCAGTAGGTATGCTACCGGTACGCTGCAAAACATCATTTTTGCCGAGCGTCGGGAGAGTTACGCCACCGTATGTGAATAGAATGTGGATGTCCGGGCTAAGGTATCCGCTTTAACTCTTGTCCGAGCTTTCACGAAAGCCGGTATCATTGCTGAACAACCGACTGACAACGACGGCCGACAATGATGAACTAAAGTCACTCTTTTGCTTCCGTTGCCTTTTTTGTAGACCATATGTTTTAGTATGCACCTTAAAATACGGTAAATTAGGAAAATTCCCCCCCAAAAAAACAAGTTTTGACAAGCTCAACAAACTTTTGTCCAGTAATCAAATTTTTGCAGGCCAAAGCAAAAAAGAATCAGAAAGGTATTTTCGTATCCTGGATTTTTTGTATTCCGGGCCATTCGTATCCTGATGTTCCAGTGTACTTGTGGACAGTCAATACGAAAACAGAGCGAATATTTCTACTTCTATGGCACTGATTGAAATCACAGAGGAAATTACGAAAGCTATAGATAATAGAATGTTATTCATGGATATTCTTATTCATGGATTTAACGAAAGCTTTTGACACAATCAATCACAACATCCTAACTACAAAATTGAAAGGTATGGAATCAGAAGATTAATTTTGAATTTGGGTTAATAAGCTAAGAGAATATACATTTTCAAGTTTGAAGATATTTGGTCGTGTACCACAAGGGTCAATACTGGGACCAAAATTATTTAACCTATACGTTAACGACATCTGCAAAGTGACAAACACCTAAAGCTAGTACTACTTGCAGATGATACCACCGCTTTTTGCTCTGGAGAAAACAAAAAGAGCTAATAAGAAACGTTTCAGATGAAATGATTACTCTAAGGCCGCACTGTGGCTGAGTGGTTAGCACATTGGCCACACAGTCAGGAGATCTGGAAGACCTGGGTTCAAATCTCCATTGGGCATCTCTGTGTGGAGTTTGCATGTTCTTCCCGTGCGTGCGTGGGTTTTCTCCGGGTACTCCGGTTTCCTCCCACATTCCAAAAACATGCATGTTAG
>QODF01000241.1:563799-585735 GCA_024372805.1 Oostethus manadensis
GACCGGGAAGTCTGGACTTCCCTACTGAAGCTGCTGCCCCCGCGACCTGGACCCGGATAAGCGGAGGAAAATGGATGGATGTTGTGTTTATTTAGACCACATATACACACGTAATCAAGAGGTTGTTGTGATGTTTGGACTGTCCCTGAATGAATTTGTTAGCAACGTCTAATATAATGGTTACATGTATTAGTTATTTAATTTTAGTTTTGAATAATGTAAAAAAAAAAAGCCGGATTGGTGCAGCATCTGCAGTGATGCGGACTCTGCACCGGTCTGTCGTGGTGAAAAGAGAGCTGAGCCAAAAGGCTCAGATAATCTCGCACTTAACCTGAATCGAGCCCATCACCCTCGGCATCTTAAACGCGAGCAATCCCGTCACGTTGTACTGTTGCATATGAGTTGCACCTCTGGAGTGTAGTCCTTGTATTGTTTATCCTTCACACCCGCCATGGTTGCTAGCGGATGCAACGATAGATACTGTAAAAAGCTGAAGAAGTACAATGGAGGTCAAGGACAATTGGCTATGATAGATATTATAGATACATTCAGATTTTCACTGATGGATGTAAGCAACCAGAAACCGGAACGGTATCTGTGGCATTTGTGGTGCCAGAATTGAATATCAAAATTTGGGTAACAGATAATATTCCGGTATTTTCCGCAGAGCTGGTGGCAGTTATATATATTATAATATATATATATTATATATATATATTATAATGGAACTGCAGTGGGTGGAACAAAGCAAACCATTAGGAGCAATAATACTGTATGTGCAGACTCACCTTCAGCTTTAGGAAACGTTAAATCAGGTAACGTGAGTGAAAGAATGGTGGGGAATGAGCTGGCAGATAGGCATGCAAAGCAAGCTTTAGGAACACGAACAATATTAGTTCAGTGAAGAGTTGGCAAATCAGAGGCCAAGTCTATAATAAATAAATAAAAATGATGAGTATATGGCAAGAGAGATGGAACAATGAAAGGAGGGGGAGAGATTTATTTCATATTAACCCACAGGTAGGGACGGGCCGCCGGGGTGGCAGGTGCAGAAAAAGGAAACAACAATTACTAGGCTTCGGTTAGGACATACTGGACTAAATAAGACACTTTTTATAATAGGTAAACATGAATACGGAAATTGAGAAATATGCAACGTTTTAGAGACAGTAGAGCATGTACTTATAGACTGCACGAGGTATAACAGAGGAATAAATAACCTAAAGAGGCAAATCAAAGACATGGGAGAAATATTCGTCTTAAATATCCTAAGCAAACAATCAGAGCATAAGGTAACAAAGTATCTGTTGGAATTTCTAAAAGACACCAAACTTAGCCAATTTAATCGAATATATACATTTCTATTTGTTTATTTATGTATTTATTGTATTGGGAGCAATTGAACACAGCCTGTAAGCCGTAGCGGTCATTCACAACCGGAGGGTGGCGGTAGTGCGTTCTTGCAGTCTGCATCCGCCGCTAAACTACAAAGAAGAAGAAGAAGAAGACGAAGAAGAAGAAGAAGATTGCCAAAGCTAGTTGCAGTGAGCGACACCATGGCGGCCACAAAAGCCGCCAGGGAACAGAAATACGACAGGCAGCTCAGGTATTTAAACCGTGCATGACGTCGCACATGTTGCGGAACTGTTTTTGTGTTACATAGGGTTGCATGGTAACGTCCTTAACAACATTGGTAGTACGAGAACGCGAACATAAAGTTGCTAGCTTTAGCTGTGCTACGTATGCTAGCTATCAAAGTGCCCGGATAATACAGTAGTCGTGCGATGAACGCCTTGCTTTTGCTTTCCGGCCGTCCCACAAATTTGTCAACTCGCTAATGAGCCAGTTTCATGCTAATTTATTCAGCTGCTAACTCGGTCTTTTAGCCGCTCACAGTTACAGGTCAGAAGCATACACCGGGCAAAGCAGACCGGGTCTTGTATTTCTTTGTATTTGTACAGGTTGTGGGGTGACCATGGTCAAGAAGCTCTTGAGAATGCCCACGTTTGTTTGATCAATGCTACAGCAACTGGGACAGAGATACTCAAAAACCTTGTGCTTCCTGGTAAGTCAATGACATGCATTGGGGATTAAATCCATCAGGTAAAAAAGGGGGGTTTAATCGAACAACCCTAATCTCGTCGTCAGGTATTGGAGCTTTCACCATCGTTGATGGGAACACAGTCTCTGGGGAAGATGTAGGAAACAAGTAAGGCACGTTTTGTTCATTGGTCTCTTTCAATTATTTTGCCTTCTTCACCACTGTGCTTATCTTGTCTTGCAGTTTTTTCCTAAGAAGTAACAGCATTGGAAAGGTATTATGCTGAATATATGCGTATGTTTTAAACTATACACTTAGATTAGTTTAAATGTATTTATTAATGTGTTGTAGAATAGAGCACAGGCTGCCACAGAGCTGCTTCAAGAACTGAACAATGATGTATCCGGTAACTTTGTCGAGGAGGTTGGTGTTATTTTATCCTTAACTTGTGACATCCTGTGGCAACAATTTCCTATGTACAACACAGAGCACAACGCTGATTAATATAAGAAATAATGAGCAAGTAAAAATAGTGTCTGCATTTATACTGTATTTTGACCATGATTCTGTTCTTGTGTTTATTTGCAGAGTCCTGACATGCTCCTGGATAACAATCCAGAGTTTTTCCATAGATTTACCATTGTTATTGGTGTACAATTGCCTGAACGGTATTGCATATTATATATATATTTAAATATAGTATACTTTTTTACATCACTGTCACGGTTTATGACTATTGCCATATGTTAATAGTTATGTCCTTACAGTTGTGATAGAAACTGATAACTTCCTTTTTTTTTTAACCTAGTCTGTTTTTCTGAAATCCAATAGCACATGTTTAAGGCTAGGTTCAGTTCTGTGGAGTGCATCAGTACCTTTCTTGCTTTGTAAAACATATGGCCTTATTGGCTATATGAGGCTTGTGGTGCAGGAGCACACAGGTCAGTAGCCTTTGATTGATTTGCATGAACATATTAAGCCACTGTGGCTTACATTTTAGATTTACATTATTTGCATTTGACTAATGTCCACAGTGATTGAGTCACACCCCGACAATGCCTTGGAGGACCTAAGGTTAGACCAGCCCTTTGCTGAATTCCAGAAGCACATTCAGTCCTATGACCTTGACAGCATGGACAAAAAGGTGCTTATTCTGTAGGTCCTTACAGATTATTGTTTCAGTTGTGTCTGCTCCACTTGGGTAATAGTTTTTATATGTTCTCTGTAGGATCACAGTCACACACCTTGGATAGTCATTGTCGCTAAATACCTTGAAAAGTGGCTCAGTGAGGTATAGTAAAATTTGTGAAGTATATTTCAACTGATAAAAACATATTAGCACTGTGCAATTAAATGTCATTCAACTTTTTTTTTTTTTTTTTTTAGAATGACTCTCAGCCCCCCAGAAATTACAAGGAAAAAGAGGCGTTCAGACAAATTATTCGGGGAGGTATTTGTGGAGATTTTTCTTAGGTTAAATAAAAGCAACACATTGTGTAACTCATTCTCTTTCGTGTCAGGAATCCTGAAGAACGAAAATGGTGTCCCAGAGGATGAGGAAAACTTTGAGGAAGCCATTAAGAATGTTAATACTGTTTTAAATCCTACCAAGGTGCCAGTTTTCATCTCATAGTGCCANGCTATGATCCGTGTAGATAGATATTATAGATACATTCAGATTTTCACTGCTGGATGTAAGCAACCAGAAACCGGAAAGGTATCTGTGGCATTTGTGGTGCCAGAATTGAATATCAAATTTGGGTAACAGATAATATTCCGGTATTTTCCGCAGAGCTGGTGGCAGTTATATATATTATAATATATATATATTATATATATATTATAATGGAACTGCAGTGGGTGGAACAAAGCAAACCATTAGGAGCAATAATACTGTATGTGCAGACTCACCTTCAGCTTTAGGAAACGTTAAATCAGGTAACGTGAGTGAAAGAATGGTGGGGAATGAGCTGGCAGATAGGCATGCAAAGCAAGCTTTAGGAACACGAACAATATTAGTTCAGTGAAGAGTTGGCAAATCAGAGGCCAAGTCTATAATAAATAAATAAAAATGATGAGTATATGGCAAGAGAGATGGAACAATGAAAGGAGGGGGAGAGATTTATTTCATATTAACCCACAGGTAGGGACGGGCCGCCGGGGTGGCAGGTGCAGAAAAAGGAAACAACAATTACTAGGCTTCGGTTAGGACATACTGGACTAAATAAGACACTTTTTATAATAGGTAAACATGAATACGGAAATTGAGAAATATGCAACGTTTTAGAGACAGTAGAGCATGTACTTATAGACTGCACGAGGTATAACAGAGGAATAAATAACCTAAAGAGGCAAATCAAAGACATGGGAGAAATATTCGTCTTAAATATCCTAAGCAAACAATCAGAGCATAAGGTAACAAAGTATCTGTTGGAATTTCTAAAAGACACCAAACTTAGCCAATTTAATCGAATATATACATTTCTATTTGTTTATTTATGTATTTATTGTATTGGGAGCAATTGAACACAGCCTGTAAGCCGTAGCGGTCATTCACAACCGGAGGGTGGCGGTAGTGCGCTCTTGCAGTCTGCATCCGCCGCTAAACTACAAAGAAGAAGAAGAAGAAGAAGACGAAGAAGAAGAAGAAGAAGAAGATTGCCAAAGCTAGTTGCAGAGAGCGACACCATGGCGGCCACAAAAGCCGCCAGGGAACAGAAATACGACAGGCAGCTCAGGTATTTAAACCGTGCATGACGTCGCACATGTTGCGGAACTGTTTTTGTGTTACATAGGGTTGCATGGTAACGTCCTTAACAACATTGGTAGTACGAGAACGCGAACATAAAGTTGCTAGCTTTAGCTGTGCTACGTATGCTAGCTATCAAAGTGCCCGGATAATACAGTAGTCGTGCGATGAACGCCTTGCTTTTGCTTTCCGGCCGTCCCACAAATTTGTCAACTCGCTAATGAGCCAGTTTCATGCTAATTTATTCAGCTGCTAACTCGGTCTTTTAGCCGCTCACAGTTACAGGTCAGAAGCATACACCGGGCAAAGCAGACCGGGTCTTGTATTTCTTTGTATTTGTACAGGTTGTGGGGTGACCATGGTCAAGAAGCTCTTGAGAATGCCCACGTTTGTTTGATCAATGCTACAGCAACTGGGACAGAGATACTCAAAAACCTTGTGCTTCCTGGTAAGTCAATGACATGCATTGGGGATTAAATCCATCAGGTAATAAAGGGGGGTTTAATCGAACAACCCTAATCTCGTCGTCAGGTATTGGAGCTTTCACCATCGTTGATGGGAACACAGTCTCTGGGGAAGATGTAGGAAACAAGTAAGGCACGTTTTGTTCATTGGTCTCTTTCAATTTTTTTGCCTTCTTCACCACTGTGCTTATCTTGTCTTGCAGTTTTTTCCTAAGAAGTAACAGCATTGGAAAGGTATTATGCTGAATATATGCGTATGTTTTAAACTATACACTTAGATTAGTTTAAATGTATTTATTAATGTGTTGTAGAATAGAGCACAGGCTGCCACAGAGCTGCTTCAAGAACTGAACAATGATGTATCCGGTAACTTTGTCGAGGAGGTTGGTGTTATTTTATCCTTAACTTGTGACATCCTGTGGCAACAATTTCCTATGTACAACACAGAGCACAACGCTGATTAATATAAGAAATAATGAGCAAGTAAAAATAGTGTCTGCATTTGTACTGTATTTTGACCATGATTCTGTTCTTGTGTTTATTTGCAGAGTCCTGACATGCTCCTGGATAACAATCCAGAGTTTTTCCATAGATTTACCATTGTTATTGGTGTACAATTGCCTGAACGGTATTGCATATTATATATATATTTAAATATAGTATACTTTTTTACATCACTGTCACGGTTTATGACTATTGCCATATGTTAATAGTTATGTCCTTACAGTTGTGATAGAAACTGATAACTTCCTTTTTTTTTTAACCTAGTCTGTTTTTCTGAAATCCAATAGCACATGTTTAAGGCTAGGTTCAGTTCTGTGGAGTGCATCAGTACCTTTCTTGCTTTGTAAAACATATGGCCTTATTGGCTATATGAGGCTTGTGGTGCAGGAGCACACAGGTCAGTAGCCTTTGATTGATTTGCATGAACATATTAAGCCACTGTGGCTTACATTTTAGATTTACATTATTTGCATTTGACTAATGTCCACAGTGATTGAGTCACACCCCGACAATGCCTTGGAGGACCTAAGGTTAGACCAGCCCTTTGCTGAATTCCAGAAGCACATTCAGTCCTATGACCTTGACAGCATGGACAAAAAGGTGCTTATTCTGTAGGTCCTTACAGATTATTGTTTNACCTTCAGCGTTTACTGGAGCGGTTTGCAGCTGAGTGTGAAGCTTCTGGGATGAGACTCAGCACCTCCAAATCCGAGGCCATGGTTCTCAGTCGGAAACGGGTGGACTGTACCCTCCGGGTTGGGAGTGAGGTCTTGCCTCAGGTGGAGGAGTTCAAGTATCTCGGGTTCTTGTTCACGAGTGAGGGAAGGTTGGAGCGTGAGATCGACAGACGGATCGGTGCAGCATCTGCAGTAATGCGGTCGCTGTACCGGACCGTCGTGGTGAAGAGAGAGCTGAGCCGGAAGGCAAAGCTCTCTGTTTACCGATCGATCTACGTTCCCACCCTCACCTATGGTCATGAGTTATGGGTCATGACCGAAAGAATGAGATCGCGGATACAAGCGGCGGAAATGAGTTTCCTTCGTAGGGTGGCTGGACTCACCCTAAGAGATAGGGTGAGGAGCTCGGCCATCCGGGAGGAGCTCAGAGTAGAGCCGCTGCTCCTTCACATCGAGAGGAGCCAGTTGAGGTGGCTCGGGCATCTAGTCCGGATGCCTCCCGGGCGCCTCCCTGGTGAGGTGTTTCGGGCATGCCCAGTCGGGAGAAGGCCCCCGGGAAGACCTAGGACACGCTGGAGGGACTATGTCTCACAGCTGGCCTGGGAACGCCTTGGTGTCCTCCCGATGGAGCTGGAAGAGGTCGCTGGGGACCGGGAAGTCTGGACTTCCCTACTGAAGCTGCTGCCCCCGCGACCCGGACCCGGATAAGCGGTGGAAAATGGATGGATGGACAATTGCCATCAATTTTAGTTTACCAAACCAAACTGCAAAAGACTATTATTCCGCATGTTTGTTTGCATGTTTTATTGTGTATGTTGTTCTTGATGTTGGTGTTTCTTCACAGTTACAGGGAAAAGGCCCTGCAGGATGCAGAAGCCGTTGCCATTTATGTTGAAAATCTGATACAGTCTGTTGGAAAGGTATGCTGTGAAACTATGCATTATTGAAGGTTTGTTACTATTACCAAAGACTACTGCAATACCGTACTGTACTAAACTGCTAATTGCCATAGTTGGAACTGTTTCTAATAAGCAACACTAATTATCCCTCATTGCTGCGGGTAAAATGCATCTGGTGACACTGGTGTTAGAAAGTGTTTGGCCCCTTCCTGATTTATTTCTTTCTAAGGTTTGTCACGCTTATATTTTTCAGATCATCAAAAAAATGTAAATGTTAGTTAATGGCGACAAACTTTTTTCTGCTGTTGTTGACAGAAAAAGATGTACTTGGCAAAAGCTCTTGTTTCCTGTTACGATACAAGAAATTGAACTATTGAAATACAAAAAATTGAAGTATTTCTATACTGCACTTCACAAACACAAGATCAGACCAGAATGCAGACACCCTCAACTTTAAATCGGATAGATGAACGGTACATATTCCTAGAAATAAACTAGTTACAAGTGCTGACAGGTGTTAACAAGCTATGGTAAATGGCTAACTGCTGAAGTTCAAAATGGTTGCCTAGCAACAATGCCAAACACAAAGCCCTCAAACTCTGGATTCAAAATCAATCAAACCAGTTCCATAATTCAACAACACTCTCAAGAGCAATAATTGGATGTTATGACATGCCTTGAAGCTGGAGATGAGAGAGTTGCATGGGCAAACTGCAGAATATTTAACAAGGGTACTTGTAAGGCTCCTTACAAAGTTAGAACATATATTTGTGCAAAACGACACCCTCTACTACCCTGCGATTGCCTTGTGAACTGTCCAGGATGTACCCGAAGTCTGCTGGGATAAGATCCAGCATACCCCCAGGACCCTAGTGAGGATAAACTGCATAGAAAATGGATGGATGGACGGACACGTTTTACGGAATGCTCATGGGGATCCAGGATTAAGTCGGAAACATTAGGGAGGAAAAATAACTGAGCAAGGATACCAAAGCACTAAGAGGAGTTGCAAGATGAAAATGCTACTTTTAAGGAGTTTAAAAACCCTATGCATCTATTCCGCTTATCCTCATTAAACCAAATGGAAGAAAATAGAGCATCATGGAATGATGTCGAGGTTCTACAGGAGGATACCAAGGCATTGTTGGAAGAAAATGCTGCCTTGCGTGCTACTCTTACGGAGACTAAAAGCTGTATTGAAGAAAACAGGGCGTTATGTAGGGCTCTATGATGTTCGTGTTTAGCGGACGGAGTCGCGGAATTCGCCAATAAAAACGGAATTTACTGTTAAACACAAAACGCGGAATATCGCGGAATTGCCGTCATGTGAATGAAATGCTGTCATCGTGAGGAGAAGAATGTTCGTGTGAGGAACTATATACCTGGCGGACGGCTAAATTGAGGCGGAATCTCGTTACACACACTGAACCGCCCGCTCCGATGTTGAAAAGATAAACACCGGCGAAAGTTGGCAGAACCTCTTAGCTTTGCTTCCGCTAGCTTCATTCCATTCACGCTCTGTGATGGAAGCTAGCATGCTAGTGAGGTTGTGTGTCCCACTTGGGTTGAACGAGTATATTTTCCCCGTGTCGTGTTTTACCACTTTGATGTAAGGGCCGTTTTACAATGCCTGATGACGACGTGCAGGTTCTGAGTGAAACAAGATCAACACGTTTATTTTTGCAACTAGCTCGTTAGCCCTAAAGAGACTTTCTCACACACAGAACATTTTTCCGGTTTTCAAAATAAGAGCACCGTTTGATACATGTCTAACTATAAACAAAATGAGCGTGTTCTGAAAATATATACTATATGTAATTTGAATTGCATGAGTGACTACATATTCCTTAGTCATAAGCACAAACTTAAAAGATTTTGTATCAATGTGTGCAGAAGCTGACATCCCATTAGAAAAGTTAACCAGGCTACATTCATTTCTCAATTACTGGGCTAAATTGGCCATTGATGGATTGCATCAATAAATGTTTTTTTGCAATTAATTAACAGACCGTTTATTCACTACCCAAAAATCACACACACTACACTGATAAAAATAATTACAATGGAAAAATCTGAATTTGAAACTGATTTCATAGGGCCCAAATATGCAATCCAGGGTGTACCCCGGCGACCCTAATGAGTATGAGCAGCATAGAGAAGGGATGGATGAATTAAGTCGTTTGATGATCGAATAAGTTTAAAAGTGGCAAACTTGCAAAAAAAGAAATTAGGAAGGGGGAAAACACTTTCACACCACTGTATTTGGGGTGATGGAGTGACCCTTTTGGCAGTGGATGATTCCATTGTACCCTCTGAGTACTCTGGCTTTCTCCGACTGACCAAAACATTTGTTTGTTTCATTAAAGACTTCAGCATTTCCCATAGGTGTGAATGGTCGTGTCTGTCCTGTGGTTGATTTGTAGAGTGTACTTCAGTGTAGGCTTACACTGTCTGTAAAATGAATGAATGGATGGATAAATGAATGACACCAATGTAATTATAATGCATTTGATTAAAACTTAAGCTTGTTGACTGGTATTTTTTTTCTTCTAGGCACCTGAAAGCATAACTGACAAAGACATCAGACTCTTCTGTAAGCAACTGGCACTCTATGTTGCAAAGTTAATAGTGTTTTCAATATTCTTGACCAGCTGGGATAGGCTCCAGCATACCCGCCACCCTAATGAGGATAAGCGGCATAGAAAATGAATGAATGAATGAATATTCTTGACAAAAACTCAGACAAAGCTACACATAAATGTTGTCATCTCAGACTAAAGTAATACTCCAAGTAGGACAAACCTGACAATTGTTAACATTATATATCATAATTGTTATAACATTACAGTGGTTGGTTGTTTTTTGTTATTTTGATTACTTCATGACTTCTATACAGGCAAGAATGCATCCTTCCTTCGGGTGGTGCATTGCAGATCTCTAGTAGCAGAGTACAGTGTGGATTCAGTTAACAGAGATGAAATAAGTAAGCAGCTCCTCTCTGGGGTTACTACATGTACATCCTGCATTTTGTATTGCATTGTCTCTTACTATGCTTGACTATGGATTAACAATTAGTGTATGTCCCCAGCCTCGTGCATGGACAATCCTGATAGTGAGATGGTCTTCTATCTGATGCTTAGAGCTGTCGATCGCTTCTACCAACAGCACTCCCGCTACCCCGGTACTTTCCAAAGTCATGATGAAGCTGGAAAAAACTACAACCCTCTTAATCCTGTGTTGTATAATAGTAGACATGCTATCAATTTGTCCCGTTTTCCAGGTGTGTATAACTACCAAGTAGAAGAAGACATCAGCAAGCTGAAACTGTGTGTCACCAGTCTGCTGCAAGAGTACAACCTCAATGTTAACATTAAGGATGATTACGTGCATGAGTTGTAAGTCCCTGTTACTGTTATATATTCTTTTTGGCTGATTGACAACAATTGTCATGTTTAGTTCAGGCTTTGAAATAACTTTTTTTTCCCCTACCTTCAGCTGTCGGTACGGTGCAGCAGAGCCACATACAGTTGCTGCGTTTATGGGAGGTAATACAAAAAATAGACATACAGATTCACTGATTGTGTAGTTTTGTCAGTACATGCATGTTTAATTTGTACTTAATGCATTGTGATTGTTCAGGCTCAGCTGCACAAGAAGCCATAAAGATCATCAGCCACCAGTTTGTGCCCTTCAACAACACTTTCATTTATAACGCTATGTCACAGACCTCTGCTACTTTACAGCTGTGAGGTATTCATTTGGAACTAATTTACAGATGCAGCAAGGAGAAATTAGCATAACACACATCCTTTATTAACAGATTCAATTGAAATGATAAACTGTAGGTAAGTGCTTTTTTAAATGCTTTTTGGGCTTTTTTTTGCTGTTTAACGTTAAACATCAAACCTTACAAGTGGGACATAATATTATACAACCCATTGATATAGACATTCAGTATGCTATTTAACACTATAGTCGTCCCTCACTACAATGTTTGAACATAGCTTTCTTATTTTTACAAACATTAAATTATCACTTTTTTGTGGTTCACTATGCCCAAACTAAGCATTTCCAAGCATAAACATTTCTGAATTCTTCAAATATGATTACAGCATAAGCCATTAAGGCCGCAACTTGTGAATGTAGTAATTTAAATTGGTCATTAGGGATTTTTCAGTGAGACCACCGCTGAAGCACAAGACTTGAACAGCCGCCTTTTACTGCATGTTCAAATCGTCTCACAATAATACTAACATAACATCATCCTCATAACACGTCTTATTGTCACGACCATAGCCCACAACAACCTAAAACTGAACCCTGAAACACCAACGTCACTTCCTGTGCGCCATCGATTGTACACCCCCCGAAGTTAATTTGACTATCTTATGTTCTCGGATTATACAAACCTGATCAAAATCTTAAAACCAGTTGAAAAATTGCTAGAATTGACCTTTTGCACGTTTGGATCTTGATGAGGTTTTAAGTAGAGCTGCAATATGCAAAAGCAAGAAGGGGGAGTGTGATAAAAATCACTTTGACAAAGTAATTTATTGAAAACAACCAACTGAAATAGGCTGATTATCAGCTGATTCAGAGTTTAAGACCATCGCTCTAAAAATGACGAAAAAAAACTCCAAACCAGAACAAAAGAAATTTTCAGTAGGACTCAGTAACAATCCACTGTTGTTGTTAATCACTTCAAAAATGTGTTTGGGCATGCTTGATTGCTTGCGAGTGATTCCAGGAAGCTACAGGGAGCATTGCTCCAAGTGGTGACGATGGCTTCACAAAGGGCATCAACCGTCTGGAACTGATGGCCCTTTTTATAAACTTCCTTTGTCATCCAACCCCAAATGTTCTCTATGGGTTTAAATCGGGGGGACATGCAGGATGGTCCAAAAGAGTGATGTTATTCTACCTGAAGAAATCCTTTGTCAAGCGAGCGTTGTGAACTGCAGCGTTGTCCTGTTGAAAAACCCAGCTGTTACCACACAGACGAGGGCCCTCAGTCATGAGGGATGCCCGCTGCAACATCTGAAGTGATTAACAAGAACGGTGGCGCTACTCATTACTGAGAATATTTTTTGTTCTGATTTGGAGAATTTGTTGTCATTTTTTTGAGCGATGGTCTTAACCTTTTGCTCAGCTGATAAACATTTCAATTGAATTGTTTAAAAAAAAAATACTTTGTCAAAGTGCTTTTTGTCACACTCCCCCTTCTTGCTGTTGCAAATTGTAGCTCTACTTAAAACTTCATTAAGATCCAAATGTGCAAAAGGTCAATTGTAGCAATTTTTCAACTGGTCTTAGGATTTTGATCAGGTCTCTACTTACGATATTAGGTAATACAAATGTTGAAAGGTGACTACTGTATGTGGGTGTTATTCCATGTCAATAATGTTTTTTAAACATGTGAAGAAACTTGTAAACAATGTTTCTGTGCCGTAACGACGAAAATATCCCATTTATAAAGAGCAAATTGTACTTTGTGAAAATTCACTTCTGGAACCTATTAGCCGCGATAAACGAGGGATTGCTGTAGTGTACATCGGGATTTTTTTTTGTGCGTGATAGAGCAAGTTGGCCTGTTTTCAAGAACATACTTGCACATTCTTTTCACCCAATATTCTCCTCTTTCTGTCACAGAAGTATGTTTGTGTGCTGTAGACAAAACTGCTGTCATCTGCTACTCAGTCAGGCTTTTGCCCCAGTGTTTCAAATGTCCTCATAAATACAACCAGCATGAGCGTTGACTGCATTAAAGCGTTTGAGATTTTAAGTTCTGCTTTTCAACAGAAGATGGCACACTTTCATTCACTGGTCAGCATTTGGTTGAGGTCAGATTAGGTACATATATAGCACATGCTGGGATGTGATCCCAACAGTATTGTCATAAACATTGAAAATGTGAATTAAAGTTATGATTGTTTTCCACATTTTAGCCAAAGTGAGCTTTGACCTGTCATACTGTATACTGCTCTTTTAAAATGAGCACTGTTTCTACACACTACCTACTTTAATCTGCTGGATCAGTTCTGTTTTTTGTTTGTTTGTCTGTAATGGTTCATCACTTGCTGTTTAAGTCTCCATAGATTAAATCACACGTGATGTTCTTCATTCATTCATTTCCTATACCGCTTATCCTCATTAGTGTCACAGGGATGCTGGAGCCTATCCCAGCAGGTTTTGGGCGAGAGGCGGGGTACATTCTGGACTGGTTGCCAGTCAATCGCAGGGCACATATAGACAAACATTCACATTCATACTCTAATGGACAATTTATATTATATTCATATTGAAAAATGCAGTATATAGGCCTACGGGCTCCCATATTTTTTGGCGCGCATATGATGACCTCATCAAACCACATCTGAAGGGTATAAATAACCATGGGAAGGTAGTAACAAACTTGCTTGCTTCTGACTGTTATGTCTGTGGTGTCTCTGCGCATATTAAACTTGCGATTTGCATTGACTGCAAAGCGTTCGTTATGGGAGGCGAAACCGAGACTTCTTCCTTCAATATTTCCAATTCCCACGAGGGAACCCAACAATCACACCGGATAACCAGCCCTTTTCAGTCGTGTGAGACGTGCATCTAGCACTCGTGTGATTTTATTTTGATGGCCGGATTTAGGGGAAACAGGAACTTCTACGCTGACTTTTCCCCGGTTGTTGTGGAAGATGTTTTGTTTTTTGTTTATTTCTTTGGTTGACATTTTCAATTACACTTTTTTATTTTGATAAGAGTAAACATATACAACAAATATGGCGTCAATTTCAAGTACGTTTCCAAGATGAAATAGTGCCACACATGCTTTTGCAAAACAAAAAGGAAATTCATGTATATATAATTTATATACACATATATATACACACACATATATATATATATATACACACACTGCTCAAAAAAATTAGAGGAAGTCTTTGAAAACACATCAGGTCTACATGGGGGGAAAATGATCTTGAATATCTTTCCTGATAAGTAGGTGATGTATTAGTAACAAAATGATGCCACATAATTTGATAGAAATAAAATTGATCACCCTATAAAGGGGCAACAACGAGCCAGACCCCAAAACAGGAATGCTTTTCCAGGTTGAGGCCACTAACTCCTCATCTCATCTCCTCATTTTGGCCGATTTTTTACTGACTGACATCTACTGCTGTAGTTTTTCACGTGGCTTGGATCAACATCTCTGTTGATATCATGGTGCGGTACCTGGACGCTACAGAGTAGTAGTCCAACTCCTCCAGGATACGTACCATTGCAAGAAGGTTTGCTGTGTCTCCCAGCACAGTCTCAAAAGCATGGAAGAGATTCTAGGAGATGGATAGTTACTGGACAGAACCGTAAAAGTTCCTTAAAACCTGAGCAGGATCGGTATCTGCTCCTTTGTGCAAGGAGGAACAGGATGAGCATTGCCAGAGCCCTACAAAATGACCTCCAGCAGGCCACTGGTGTGAATGTTTCTGACCAAACAATCAGAAACAGACTCCATGAGGGTGGCCTGAGGGCCCGACGTCCTGTAGTGGGCCCTGTGCTCACTGCCCAGCACTATAGGGCTCAATTGGCATTTGCCATAGACCACCAGAATCGGCAACTACGCCACTGGCGCCCTGTGCTCTTCACCGATGAGAGCAGGTTCAACCTGAGCACATGTGACAGACGTGAAAAGGTCTGGAAATGCTGTGGAGAACATTATGCTGCTTGGAACATCATTCAGCATGACCGGTTTGGTGGTGGGTCAGTGATGGTCTGGAGAGGCATATCCCTGGAAGGATGCACAGACCTCTACAGGTTAGATAATGGCACCCCGACTGCTATTAGGTATCGGGATGAAATTCTTGGACTCATTGTCAGAACCTACGCTGGTGCAGTGGGACCTGGGTTTCTCCTGGTCCACGACAATGCCCGACACATGTGGCTAGAGTATAGTAGTTCCTGGAGGATGAAGAAATTGACACCATTGCCTGGCGCCCACGTTGACCTGACCTAAACCCAATAGAACACCTCTGGGAAATTATGTTTAGGTCCATCCAGCGCCGCCAGGTTGCTCCTCAGACTGTCCAAGAGCTCAGTGATGCCCTGGTCCAGATCTGGGAGGAAATCCCCCCAGGACACCATCCGTGGTGTCATTAGGGGCATGCCCCGACGTTGTCATGCATGCGTACAAGCACGTGGGCGCCATACAAACTACTGACAATCATTTTGAGTTGCGACAAAGACATTTTGGCAAAATGGGCCAGTCTGCTGCCCCATTTTTGGGGTGTCTTTGATTTCTCCACTTAATAGGGTGATAATTTTCATTTCTATCAAATGATGTGGCATCATTTTGTTACTAATACATCACCTACTTATTATCAGGAAAGATATTCAAAATCATTTTCCCCCTTGTTCAGATCGGATCTGTTTTCAAAGTGCTTCTCTAATTTTTTGAGCAATGTATATAATTAACAAAATAAATGGTAAAAATGGAAAATGAAATTGTTACCTACCTAAGATTCACCTCATGCATTGAGTGAGATAGTTCTACGGCCTACTTTGTCTGGGGGTGACAACAAAGAAAGCTACATTGTGATGTTCACCTTGCCATTCTTTTGCATCCACTCATACACTAAATACCACAGATGTGGTAGTACCAAATGTGCATGTCCGATGGCGCCCACAGAGATTCAAGGAACGCTCAGACGCTTGAAAAATTAGATGGAACATTGCGTATCGAATATGGGCACAAAAAAACCTGGCCATTTAATGTTATATTTACAATCAAGAGATTATACAAAGCTGTATTTGTTTTTATAGATACTATTTATAGATATAGGATTGTAAAAGAAAACTCAAACACTGGCATGTCTCTGCATCACCTAAAGAACAGTCGAGGGTAAAGCAATAATCTGCTTGCCCTGCTAGCTTCTTTGACATAAATGCAGATCAACTCAGGACTGGTGTTTTAACTGGTTATATTTTTATGGCTTGACTTAAAACTCTTGTGATTTTCTGTGTTGCTTCTGTACATTATCCAAATATAAGTGGAGCGGATGCGCCCCTTATAAGCAGTGTATGTGGGGAAGGCCGGGGGAGGGGCCATTAATTCTAAAATCTATCTAAATCAGAAGCACCGCCTGCAGAGTAACAACACGGCGGCCCCGAGTCTCACTGGAGGACACGAGCAATAATAAGAGGAAACGTGGGCGGGAACAACGTGGGTCAGCTGCAAACATAAAAGGATAGGAAAAGGAAAGTGCAATAAAGGTGCTCTGATTTACTTGCAGCTGAAGAACTGAAGACAGAGCGAGCCAATGATTAAAAACTTGTTTCCTGATGGCTCATCGCTGCTACTTTCAACACTTGCTTGGCTGTGGTCCAACTAGTTCAGCCCTCGCCTCCTCATGAGGCCCAGGCTGAATGGAAAGCGGCTTGCCAAAGCAGAGTAGAGTGTTTGCCGGGAGACTGCAGGAGGCCAGCATACTCTAAACCTCTCAGGGGTCGACAGAGGGCCTCTCCATTCTTCCTCCAAACAGATGGAGCTGTGACACTGGAATGTGAAACTACAATACACGCAAACCCATATGCAAGTGAATAAAACCCATTTTGCAGCAAACTAAGCACTATAAAACTCTTAAATTGTTACGCTATTGTCGATTCGTTGACAATAATGAGACAAAAATACCACAGCATGTTGTTAAAGTGAAGCTACACATCAACAGCTGCACACTTAAAAACAATGCAAGCTGACAAAGTCTGAGGCCAGAGCTGCCTCAACATTCTTAATGGTTACAGTGGTGTGAAAAACTATTTGCCCCCTTCCTGACTTTTTATTCTTTTGCATGTTTGTCACACAAAATGTTTCTGATCATCAAACACATTTTAATATTAGTCAAAGATAACACAAGTAAACACAAAATGCAGTTTTTAAATGAATATTTTTATTATTTGGGGAGAAAAAAATCCAAACCCACATAGCCATGTGTGAAAAAGTCATTGCCCCTGCACCTAATAACTGCTTGGGCACCCTTAGCAGCAATAACTGCAATCAAACGTTTGCCATAACTTGCAACAAGTCTTTTACACGCTCTGGAGGAATTTTGGCCCACTCGTCTTTGCAGAATTGTTGTCATTCAGCTTTACTTGAGGCTTTTCTAGCATGAAGCGCCTTCTTAAGGTCATGCCACAGCATCTCCATGGGATTCAGGTCAGGACTTTGACTAGGCCACTCCAAAGTCTTCATTTGGTTTTTCTTCAGCCATTCAGAGGTGGATTTGCTGGTGTGTTTTGGGTCATTGTCCTGCTGCAGCACCCAAGATGGCTTTAGCTTGAGTTGACCAACAGATGGCCGGACGTTCTCCTTTAGGATTTTTTGCTAGACAGTAGAATTCATGCTTCCATCTATCCCAGCAAGCCTTCCAGGTCTTGAAGCAGCCAAACAAGCCCAGACCATCACACTACCACCACCATATTTGACTGTTGCTATGAAATGCTGTGTTACTTTTACGCTAGATGGAACGGGACACAAAGTCTTGTCAGTCATCATTTTGTGTTCAATGATGTTATCTCTGACTAATAGTTAACTATTTTTTATGAGCAGAAACATTTAAGTGTGAAGTCAGGATAGGGGCAAATACTTTTTCACGCCACTGTTTATGCGTTCCTGATGCATTGGTAACGAGGTGATGGAAGACCATCCAATCCATCCTTTGGGTTGTAGAAAACAAGAACAGGACTTTAACCACTCAAACCTTTTTTTTTATGAGTGTAGGGGAAAATAAACAATACAAAAAAAAATATTTGTCTTTCCTTTCCTTTATAGTAAATAATGCTAGATGCTCATTTTTACATGTCTTTATTTTTAGCTGCTTTTCACTAATTTGGTACACATGCACAACAATTTATTGCTGTCCAATCCAAGAGCAGTATGAAAAGTATCCCATCGGACACCATCTAACTGTTTTACATTTTATTACATGATTTGTTGTCAAACGGTTTCTTATTAGTGGCAAAAGTAGATGACTTTTACTGTGGTAATCAGACAGCAACGATATACGAAGGACAGGCTTAGTATTGCACAGCTCTAAAGTTCAAATGAATTATTTATCATAAGTTGAATTAGCTGATGACAAAGTATCTTTTTACGGCAACCAAAATCATGAACCCTTGGAAGTATAATTAAGAATACAGTGGAAAATTTAGATGCCCCGTGTGATCAAACTTTGGTGAATTTTCTGAAGACAACCTATAATGTGCCTCAGGAGTGTGTTTGGCGTGCACGTGCCTGTGTGCACTCCCCAGGACGTATGAGCAGGATGATCTCGCGGACCTGAATGAGGCTCTTGGACGGTCTGCAGTGAGACATGGTGACGTTGGATGCACAGGTCCATGGACCCACTGTAAACTGTATATGATCTCAAAGGGTTTTTGGTTCTCATCCCAGAACCTACTAGTAGTCGGGGTACCACTGGCTAACATATAGAGATCTTAATTGAATTTGATATTTTTCTCAAACTGCTGCACTTCCCCTGAAGTCTTCTTGCACCTTCAAAGGGAGACCCGCCTCCGCTGTAAAACACTGCGGCTTTACTTGGCTCTCAAGTGAAGCTTCAAATGGGACAGAGTACAAGATCACAAGACCTCGGGGGATTAAACCACGGCAAGATTTCTTGTTCAGAAGAAAATACAAATGAACTCGATCATTTTGACGGCCTGTGTCTGTTTTCCTCGTCTCTCACCTCAAAACGGGCAAGTTCACGCCGTGCAGGGGTTTCCCAGCACCTTGGCACGTTTGTTGCATCCACAACAGTATCTGCTATGACCACCAATTCGTGTGTCATAGGAGAGAAATACTTAAGTCTAGCGTTTTAGCACAACCCATGAGAGAGTTCACGTGACTGAGTTATAAAGAAGAGTGGTGTCCTGTAATTGTTAGCTGTATGTGTTTCCCCTTTTGCCCTAACCCCCGTCCTCCCGAGTCCAACCATCCATTTTCTATACCGCTTATCCTCATTAGGGTCGCGGGATGCTGGAGCCTATCCCAGCTGACTTCGGGCGGGAGGCGGGGTACACCCTGGACTGGTTGCCAGTCAATCGCAGGGCAGACAAACAAACATTCACACTCTAATGGACAATTTAGAGCGGCCAATCAACCTAACATGCATGTTTTTGGATTGTGACACACAACTAACTAAAATATTTCACATATGCAGCAGGAATTGCATGGGTGACTACTGTGCACCCATGTAAAAAATGCATGGCAGTGGGTGGGGCAACCGGACAGACAGACCGATGGCCATGTCAACATAACATCTGACTATTCATCTGGACCAATGTTCTGCAGAGTCAAGAAGTCAGTATGCCCAGATGGGGTCAGAGGCGCACTCCTCCTCGTAAGACCCTGGTGTTGCATTACTGTTCACGTTGTACTTATTTTCACGCTTCCACCCGCGGTTCTTTTCTTCCGGTATTCCAGTTTGTTTTTGGGGAGGAACAGGAAATTAGTGAACGCCTTTTAAAAATGGCGAAATGTACGAGATTCTATGTGTTAGCCGTAATCTTCTTCTGCTTCGTATGTTTATTGACAAATACAGTGTTATCGGCAAGGAATTCTTGAAATATTTTCCGTGGAAAAAACATATCCCCGTCCTGATCACACTTAGTGCTAACTGTTGACATGTTGGTTGCCAAGCCAGCCTGCAATGTCCAGCTTGAGTGTTGGGCTGGTCAAGAGAAAGACCAAAGCTCTGATTGGTTTATATTCAGTATTTTCTTTCAAATCTATCCAAGGTGTGTGAGCGTATGCTTGCCTGGCGATAGAACAATTGACTTTGACATTCTCCAGGTTCCATTCTTATCTCTGTCGCCCCTCTCTGGCCTTTGCCCCGTCACTGAGACCAGTCAGACCCAGGCGGTGGGAATTCCGTTTGAAAAATGCCTTTGCACAATTTGGGTGTTGACCCAAATAGAACTTCAGCAGATCTGTTCTTGTGAAACTAAAGTAAAAATATATCATGATCTGCACATGTAATCATCTCTTTTCCACGATGGGCCACATTAACGTGGACAACACTCTCTCTAGTGACTCTCGCACGTGTTATTCTTTGTCTGGTCTCATTTTTCAAGAGCAGCATTAATGAAGACCACCTGTCCGTCGGGCGGAGGCATCCCATTGAAAGCACGAAGGCAGAGAACTATGTCAACAATGTGAGCGTGTTTAAGGAACTTCCAGGTGCCATTTGTGTCTTTGGGAGGAACCGCATGATGGATATTGCTGTTGTTTTATTCATTCGTCCTGGTTCTGCAGCTTGACCATCCAAATAAGTTCTGCGTGTGCGTGTGCGTGTGTGTGTGTGTTGAGAGAGGCAGAGCAATGAGCTCCACATGGGAGTGTTTACGAAGAGGAGATGCTCAGGGTGAATTCCGCAGATATGTGACACGACGTCTAGCGCAGCACTTCCCTAGATGGAGAACCCCCGAAAACTACACACAAACCAGAGCTCACACGCTTGGCCACTGAAAAGTGAGTAAGGATGTTTGAACTGCAAAAGCACTAAATTCCAGTGTTTGAATTACACAATGTTGGATGTTAGAAAACCAGTCCACAAGCAGCACCCCTAAGGTCAAAGTCTGCCATGCACATGACACACGGTGGGTAAATCAGCTGCATGGTGTTCGGCACCATTCCCACCGCAGCGTTCTTCAGCAGAGCATTTGAATGAAGAATATCCTTCCCGTATGTTGAGGCTACGTACCCTTATATAGGGAAGTTTATGCATGTATGTGTGTGTGTTTGTGGCTCGGCATGTGTGAGGGATTCAAGACGAAACGTGCTGAGAGCCATAAAAGCAGCCGAGTGGGAGGGGGAGCGGGGGAGAGCGGACAAATGTAGAGGAAGTGAACACCTTACTAAGGGGTCCTAGCAAATATGTTGAGTGGGCCTGATGTAAAACTGTGGTTCAGGCGTCCATACAAAAATGACGAGCCGGCGCTTTTAGATTTTCACACTCTGGAGGCCAATTTAAAAAAAACAGCTGGGATAGGCTCCAGCATCCCCGCGACCCTAATGAGGATAAGTGGTATAGAAAATGAATGAATGAGTTTCACACTGTTTCCATGTGGATGAATGCCTCAAACAAGAAAGCACACTGCCTGCAGTTGCTGCAGTTGGTCAGGTCTAGGTTCTTCGGGGGCCTAATCTGGTTCTTGGGACATGGAATGTCCCTTCTCTGGTGGGGAAGGAGCCCGAGCTTGTGGAAGAGGCGGAGACATTCCGACTAGATATAGTCGGACTCACCTCAACCCACATTTTGGGCTCTGGAACCAAATTCCTTGAGAGGGGCTAGACCTTGTTCTTCTCTGGAGTTGCCGCAGGGGACAGGTGGCGAGCTGGTGTGGGCTTATTAATTGCCCCCCGACTTGGTGCCTCTGTGCTGGAGTGATCCCCGGTGAACGAGAGGGTTATTTCTCTACGCTTTAGGGCTGGGGAAAGGGTCCTGACTGTGGTTTGTGCGTACGCGCCGAACGGCAGTTCTGGGTACCCAGCCTTCTTGGAATCTTTCAGAGTGGTTCTGGAGAGCACCCCAGCTGGTGACTCCATAATTCTACT
>QODF01000241.1:587197-611310 GCA_024372805.1 Oostethus manadensis
CCGGTGAACGTTGGCCTCCGCCAAGGCTGCCCTTTGTCACCGATTCTGTTCATAATCTTCATGGACAGAATTTGTAGGCGCAGTCAAGGTGTTGAGGGAGTCCAGCTTGGTGACCTTAGGATCTCGTCTCTGCTATTTGCAGACGATGTGGTCCTTATGGCCTCATCAGGCTGTGACCTTCAGCGTTTACTGGAGCGGTTTGCAGCTGAGTGTGAAGCTTCTGGGATGAGACTCAGCACCTCCAAATCCGAGGCCATGGTTCTCAGTCGGAAACGGGTGGACTGTACCCTCCGGGTTGGGAGTGAGGTCTTGCCTCAGGTGGAGGAGTTCAAGTATCTCGGGTTCTTGTTCACGAGTGAGGGAAGGTTGGAGCGTGAGATCGACAGACGGATCGGTGCAGCGTCTGCAGTAATGCGGTCGCTGTACCGGACCGTCGTGGTGAAGAGAGAGCTGAGCCGGAAGGCAAAGCTCTCTGTTTACCGATCGATCTACGTTCCCACCCTCACCTATGGTCATGAGTTATGGGTCATGACCGAAAGAAAAAGGTTGTGGATACAAGCGGCGGAATTGAGTTTCCTCCGTAGGGAGGCTGGACTCACCCTAAGAGATAGGGTGAGGAGCTCGGCCATCCGGGAGGAGCTCAGAGTAGAGCCGCTGCTCCCTTACATCGAGAGAAGCCAGTTGAGGTGGCTCGGGCATCTCGTCCGGATGCCTCCCGGGCGCCTCCCTGGTGAGGTGTTTCAGACATGCCCAGCCAGGAGAAGGCCCCGAAGAAGACCAAGGACCAGCTGGAGGGACTCTGTCTCACAGCTGGCCTGGGAACGCCTTGGTGTCCTCCCGGTGGAGCTGGAAGAGGTCGCCGGCGACTGGGAAGTCTGGACTTCCCTACTAAAACCGCTGCCCCCGCGACCCGGACCTGGATAAGCGGAAGAAAATGAAATGGAATTGAATGGAATCGGTTAAGCAACACTACGTGCTCAAAGAATGAGGTCAGCTGACTACCTGAATATAATGAATGACCAGGTTATTCCATCAATGGATTTTTTCTTCCCTGATGGCACGGGCATATTCCAAGAATGGTTCAGGGTGCAGGAGACATCACTTTCACACATGGAGTCCAGACCTTAACCCCATTGAGAATCTTTGGGATGTGCTGGAGAAAGCTTTGCGCAGCGGTCAAACTCTCCAATCATCAATGCAAGATCTTGGTGAAAAATCAATGTAACACTGGATGGAAATAAATCTTGTGACATTGGAGAAGNAGATGCCGAATCAACTGACGTGTGTCTTCGCCATGTGGACAACTCAGGGGTACGCAAGAGTGAGTTGGGGATGGACGAACGGTGTATTTATATATTCGTATGTTTGTATGTGTGTTTTGACCGCTTATCCTATTTGAGATCTAAATTAAGAAATAGCACAGCTGATAGGACGGATGCTGTGGACAGAACCTGAGTGTGTGTGTGCGTGTGTGTGCCTTTGTGCCGCATCGCCAGTAAAAGATTTGAACACGTCCTCTAATTGGATGTAACAGACAGAATTTGGACAAAAACACCAACACAATCAATTATTGATCAATCAGCTATTAGGTTTGATCCTTCATGGTGCTCTTGGAGCAAACGTCCGATTCTTGAGTTGCTTTTGGGACACCCGTGGACTTTCCAAATGTTACCGGACCTTTTGGAAGTACTTTGAAGTACTAGTATTAGGCATTTTCAAGCATAACAGTGACTAGATAACCTAAAATGCCACAAATTAAGAAGATTATTAAGAGCTGATCAATTGGTCAATAGGTATCAGTCATTGTTTGGTGAGACAAGCAACAAATTTTTTCACCGGAAAAACAGGCCTTTATTGCAGTTTAAATGAACAACAAACACTTAATAATAACACATCATATTTTCCAGGCTATAGAGTATAGAAAAAACAAATATATACAGTGTATGATTTGTACAAATACAGCATATGCTGCGTGTTGTGCAAAAAACATCTTTTTGCACCTCCTATCCTAAGCAAACTATGTTAAGTGTACATTTTTTACTCTTAACTTTTGACAGTCAGCTAAAAAACGTAGGTAAGACATTCTCTGTTGCACCGTGGGAAACGTTTGACCCATTGATTATGGATATTACTTCATTATAATTGACATAAAATGCAAACAAATCAAAGGTCAAAAAACCTTGGAACCTCTCGAGAGTTGACTGTACTTGGCATTGCACTAAACTTTTGTTATGATCCGATTTTTTGGGTCCAATTAGGAGAACTGAGGTACGACAAGGAATGCTTGTTATAGAACACGAACGCAGACTGCAGACCGCCATCTGATGCAACTGTACACGGTGGAAACGTGTTTGTCAAGAGACCAAAAAAAAACTATGTAAAGAGGTGTTTGCCGCTGCCAAACAACATCAGCGGATGCACTGCATCTCTTTACAATTGTTGATGTTTTTTCAGAAAGAGGACAATGAGCATTGTTAAAACCAAGCAAGCAGCATCTCCTCCGCAAGGTGATGGAGCCCTTTGCAGCCTGGCAGTGCTGAATGGCATTGGGCTTGATAGCTTTAGCTGGCATGTCATTAATCAACTCTATATGCGCTGAAATCATCTCGGCGCTCCGCCATAAGTTACGCTTAAGTGGCACGGGATAAAATAAGTGGGGTGAAGAGAAGCTTTTTCCAGCGACATCTTGCAGATTGTAAAGGGGGGGAAAAAAAGACGAACGCTTGCTCCAACATAAATCCAGAGACTACTACGTTAATAAAATATCAATGGTCAGCGATATGGGTAAATCGATCCTTTTGGAGCGGCACCCACGGAATGACAATGTGGCAAATGAAGAAGGTGGATGTTATCAGGCTGTGTGTGATTGCACTGAGGCTATTTATTATTGTACACCCCTGCTATTCATTTTACACAGACACAAACAACGTGATAACACAAGCGCAGCATCATTATTAACCAGGGAGGGAAGACACACGAGGATGCGTTAAGAGCACAAATTGTGATTCACTGTTGGGGAAAAAGAGACATTTTTATTTGAATTATGTAGTTACAAATAGCCCCACTATATGTACAGTATTTGACAATAGAAAATTATTTGGAAATTCAAAGGACAGTACTACAGAAATAGGTTGTATCATGGTCTGGGGTTGCACGACTGTCATTCATTGAGGGGGAAAAATAAATTGCAACATGCTCTACCACTCTCCTTCCGCTCGAGGATTCCGTGTCAGGTCTTGAGGTGACATACAGTACTTTTTCATACAGGCTTTTCCATCACCTTCAGCTTCTTGGGGGTGTGTTTGAGCTCCTTAATTTGGGAAAACTGCCATGTGACCCAGTTTCTGCTTCACAACGTCATAATCCATGTAGTACTTCATGTTTCCCTCAAAGAGCCACAACTCTCCTATAGAGTACTTATATTTTAAGTTAAATAAAGCTCAGAAATATATATATATATATATATATATACAATTTCATATTTTCTGGGTATTGCAGGATTGGGATTTGTTTGATTTTTTCACACAATTCCTATTTTTGCTTACCTTTGAGTAAGGTCTCTGCAGTAGAAGCACTTCTTCCCAACACTCCCACCAGTGAAGGATGTTTTGTTTTGCCCCAATATCCATACAGTCCTTAGTGAACACTCATTTAAATAATGCTGTGCTATAAATGAATGTGTTATGACAGATTTTTCTTACTGGGCTGTTAAGTTATGTTGTTATCCGTGCTGTCACGTCAGACTTTGGTGGATACTTTCTAAGCAAGACATGGTTCTCTCATTCAGGTAAACAAACTATTTCATTGGCTCATTTTGGGTGACATCACCGCGTTTCCAACACCTAATTGTAGTAACTGAAGTAATTACGCTTGCAACCTGCTGCTGTGAAAGGTCGGCGAGCATGATTATGTGTAAATAATAATATATTATAGTTCCCATTCACTATAATTGATAATCGGTCCCATCTCTGGGTACGTGTCCAGACCGAGGGCCGCCATTTGGTGGTGGCTGCTATAGAGGATCTTGGACAAGTGTTCGTAAAAACAGGAGAGTGTTCCTGTTATTCAGAGCCTCTTTGACTAGAGTCCTAAAAACAGGTCCTTCTTTTTTGCTGTTTCCACGGGTTCTCTCTCAGCACCACAAATATAATTAACGGCGGTGCTTCAGGGAAGCAGCCTTATAGATTTTTGATGCTAATCTTCTGGATTAATTACGTGATATATGTGCCTTGTTAAGATAATCGGGCTTGGGTAAACTGTGGCTGATAGCAAAAATAAATAAAATAAAACTGGTGTTTCTCCTCTAAATCAATTAGTGCCATTCACCCGCTCGCCGCAGGGCTGGAAAGATACAGTCAGCTGTGAAGGTTGCGCCTTTTGCTGAAACGGCAGAAAAGAGGGGTCAGTTGATTAGAGAGATTAAAATCATCAAGGCATGGTTGAAACCGTGCAATCGCTCATCGGTGGAGAAGGAGTCTTCTGAGAGATACCACCTTGCAATGCTGTGGGTTTTTGATGCGTTTATACTGTAAATGCACATTCATCTACATGGTCGATTGGATCCACAGGAGGGGGACGGGATACTGAACACCACGTATGGAACAAACAAAAGCATACCTATCATACAGCTTCATCATACTATACATAATGCCTGGCCAAAAAAAAAGTCGCCACCAAAAAAAAAGGTCATACACTAATATTTGGTTGGACCGCCTTTAGCTTTGATTACGGCATGCATTTCCTGTGGCATTGTTTTGATAAGCTTCTGCAATGTCACAAGATTTTTTTCCATCCTGAGGTGCATTCGTTTTTCATCAAGATCTTGCATTGATGAAGGTAGACTCTGACCGCTGCGCAAAGCCTTCTCCAGCTCATCCGAAAGATTCTCAGTGGGGTTAAGGTTTAAACTCCATATGTGAAAATGATGTCTCATGCTCCCTGAACCACTCTTTCACAATTTGAGCCCGATGAATCCTGGCATTGTCATCTTGGAATATGCCAAGAAAAAATCCATTGAAGGAATAACCTGCTCATTCAGTATATTCAAGTAGTCAGCTGACCTCATTCTTTGAGCACATGGTGTTGCTGAACCTAAATCTGACCAACTGCAGCAACCTTGTATCTACAGTATTTGCTATTTGCTTGACTTTTCTTTTGGGCAGGCAGTGTATATAGGATCTTTGACTGGCATTTTTGCAGTTGGTATTTAAAAACAGCAGAACGCTCATGCCATTTTGAGGATCGACTCATGGTCCTGCAGCAGATTTCTAAAAACAGCAGCGCATTCCTGACAAATAAAGGATCGTTAAGCTTTTACAGTAGGTCCCATCCCATGCCACCCCATCACTTTTACCCTCAGCTTCTTTGGCAAAGCAGTGTTTGGGGTTGTTATCATGTTGGAATAAAGCCTTGCAGCTGAGTTTCCCAAGGGAGGGCACCATGCTCTGCTTCAATAAATCACAGGACATGTTGGAATTGTGCAAGCAGAACCCATGCAGCCCCAGAAGATGCCCCTCCCACCACCGTGCTTGACTGTAGACAAAACACACTTGTCTGTGTACTCGTCAATTGGTTGCCACCACACATGCTTGACACCATCTGAACCAAATAAGTTGTATCACAGGACTTGATTTCAGTAATTCATGTCCTCAGTCTGATGGTCCTCAGAAAATGTTTTGTGGGTTTTCTTGTGCATCATATTTGGAAAACAGGATGGTAGTTAGGCAGACCATGATCTAATCACTTAAGTGAACCAACCCACCACCACCACTACCCACCATCCTGACTCCCCGCCCCTTTAACTTGGTGTAATGGTAAAGGGCTGTATGCTTTTGGCTGCCGTGCTGCACATCAGTTTCAGGGTGTTGGCAATCTTCTTGTGCCTAGAACATCTATGTAGAACAACAATTCTTTTTTTCAGCTCCACAAAGATTTGTAATGAGGTGCTCAATGTCCAGTGACCTGTATGAGAGAGATAATAGCAAATTTAACACACCTGCTCCCCATTCACACAAAAACCTTGTGATACTAAACGGGTCACATGATACCGTAGCGGGAAAATGGCTAAGTGGGCCCAATTTAGGAATTTCAACTAAGGGTGTACTTACTTTTCCCCCTTACTGGAATTTTTCTCAGCAGACACTGTGAGAGCCAACTGCATTTGAAGCATAGTCTACCAAAAGGGTCCCCAAAAAACAGGTTGTTGCTTGGTACAGGTCCACTGGCGGGGCCAAACAGGGCCAATGGGAAACTTTCAGGCTCAATGATTTTTAAAAATACATTTGTAAATAACTAAATCTAATTGTATGTAACTGCATATCAATTTTGGACCATTATTGTATTCAAAAAAAATGTACAGTTAGGAATCTCAAAGTTTTTGCATGTTGATGTTGTTTGTTGTGAGCGGTGATCGTGCTTGAACACAACATTGTCCGTGTGCTAACTTTCTCTCACATTACAGAGATAGAGCAGCAGTGTTCCTGTCACACCATATACTACACTGCAAAAGTGGGCAAATTATTGCTCACGAGTCACGTCCAGCTCATCAAGCGTTTTAATCTGGCCCACTGGAGGCTCCCAAACTACTTCACTTGACACTTGAACATACTGTATTAGACAACAACATGCCTTGCAACACTTCTGCAAGCTTCAGTGGCACAGGACATTTTGTGTTTTTTTAAACAGCAATCAGGGGAAATTTTTATTTTTATTTTTAATAAGCTGCGATCCAAACACCCACATTTCCCACAACTCCAAACTAAACACCAGAACAAGTTCTGTTTTTGCAGAAGGTTTATCAAAACAATTCTGCGTAGGCTTGCCAGTCCGCAGAGTAATTTGTGGCAGGAAGTGCTGCCAACCTTGACACTCAGCTGAATCGTTGTCCATTGACATGCCTACATTGGGCGTGAAGGAGACTCCACTCTGCCACTATTGTCATCTTTCCACGCTATGGGCCCTGCAGACAAGCTCTGTCAATGGAAGGTGCCACCACACCATCTGGTATTGATGTCAGGTCACAAGAGGAAGGCAGTAATGGATACATAGTCTGCAATACGAAGAGCTGCCAAGCTGGGAGTGGAGGGTATTATTTATTTTTTTCATCTGCTATCTGTGGAGCCGCTGGGGGGGGTCCTATAGAAAGCATCTTTGCAGTCATGTTTTCAGCCAGTGTGGGATGTCCGCAGAGGTTTAAGGTTGCTATTTCCTGGCCGTGATGGATTATTCCTCCTCCTCCTCCTCTTCCTGCTCCTCCTGTCGCCGGGCCGTGCATCTCAGACCGCCACACCAATTTGGCAAATATGAATGTACATGTTTATATTTATGGCTTTCCATATAAAAATGAGTAGGGGGGTCGGTGGAGGCGGTTTAGGAAGGTTTATCTCAGCACTTTGCTTGTCCCCTGACGCTGCCCCCAATCTGTAAATATCTGCAGACAGCCGTGTCAGGGATTTATGTGAAGGTGACAATGACAGGACGCGCTGTCCAATTGTCTCCGTCAGCTCCGCATCACAGCTGTGTGGAAACAAACGCAACAGATAAGCGCGTTTTTTTTCCACATTTAAAGCAGCTTACAATATTCAACCACTTATCTTGCATCTCCTCCAAAATGTGGAACATTCTAGTTGTTAAAGACGTGTCCAGTGTTATATTGCCTGTCAAAACACTCCTGTCACATGGAGGATCTTTCATGAGCATTTTGGAATATAATGTTAGCACAAAATGTGGAACCTTGTATCTGTTAACAGCATGTGTACAGGGTGATGCTTGCGTGTCACACTCTTAACCCAAGGTCCGGAAAAGACAAGTGGAAGAAAGAAAAGCCAGACAAAATAAAAGAACACAATATATAAACATAGGTATTGGGAAACCCGCCAATGAGGACTGTAGGAGAGAAGTGCCAAGTCAAGCCATTTTTAATTTGTTGGTTTTTGACAAACATAATTGATCCATTCAACATACAGACAGTTTACCATTTAATTGACAGCTGCCAAAGATTGGATAGAGGGTGTTGAAAAGTCATTATATTATATCATGATTTATATTTCCATGTATTATGTAACGATTTGAAGCGTGTGAGAAAGTGGAAAGCACAATGTTGCTCTCTTTGACCACATGGTATTAGGAAAAGCATATTGATTGATATAACACCGCAGCAACAGAACCAATGTTGTAAGAGCAGTAACAAGAAAACTGCTCAGCCATCATTAATAGTACTGATGAGTTAATTTAAACATTTTAACAGTACAGCAAGCAACACACCAGTTTCACAACAGCAACTAAGGAGCACCACATTAAAGCACACATAGAGTTACATAAAGAGGTAGCTAAAGCTCATGCATCTTGATGCCCACAAGAGGTTGCTTGCAGCCACAGCTGTTAGTGGTTGTTTGCTTTTGTAGACTACGCACCTGGAAACTATTGAAGAATCGGTGGTTAAGTGAAGTGTTAACTGGAGTGTTTGTGTGTGTGTTTCTTTTATAATCCACTTTGTAAACGTCAGTCTAAAACCAAATTGCACAAAAATTGAAATATTTTTTCCCATAGCAAATTATGTAAATCCAATTAATCTGTTCCAGACAGCCTAAAATGTTAACGCGAAAAACATTTTAAATGATTTGAGCAGAGGCTCAGAAGGTAGAGCAGGTAGAGCCGGTCATCCAGAAACTTCAAGCTAGGCAGTTCGATCCTCACTCACTTAGTCACTGTTGTTGTATCCCTGTGCAATACACTTCACCCACCTTACCCCCAGTGCTGCCCACGCTGGTGTCAGAATGTGAATGAATGATTGGTGCTCAGAGAGACCGTAGGCATGAATTGGCAGCCACGTTTCTGTCAGACTACCCCAGGGCAGCTGTGTCTACAGGTGTAAATTACCACCAATATGCAACTGAGGAGTGAATGAATAATCGGTTCACTTCATTGTGAAGCGCTTTGGGTACCCTGAAAAGTGCTATTTAGAATCAATTCCATTATTATTACAGATTGACATGCAAAAACAATTTAAAAAGCATATAAATAATGAATGACAGGGATAAACGATGATGACACCTTCATCTTTTGCTATAAGTTATTTCTCGAATTCATTAGTTTCACACTTGGAACTTTGGTTTGCTCCATGGGGTGTGCAGCCATGATCAATAAAAGAAGCTGAGACTTGTGGTGTGACTGTGTTGGTTTCCAAAGAACTACAGAGACAACCAGTGATAATGTCATAAATGCAACAGAGCTGAAGGACAATGACTTCCGGTTCCAGTTTCCAGTTGAGAGCAGTTTTCCTGCCAAAATTCGTCCATCTACAGTCGATCTGGTAATAACCTGACTTTAGATCTAGTATGGAGAACGGAGAGATGAAATGATTCAAAGACAGGCAAACCCAGATGGTGTTCGGCTCAAACTTCTCCAAACAAGCAAGGATATTGCCCAATTCTGTCATGTAAAAGGTCAAACTGAGTAAAACTTTGTATGTATACTGACCGTCACGCAGCAGATTGAAACACGTCGTCCCGCTGGCTCTCACAGAGGAGAGATCCGGGTACTGCAAGAAGGTGTGACTGACTACTGGCTAAGCAACACATGGTGATCTATTTCACACTACATTGCAACAAAATCACTTTTGTTTTGTAATTTCCCAAACATCTAATGTACATCCTTCCTACTGTTCTGGTCTAGTAGTAACACACAAGATTCAAAACTACATTAAATACAATAAAAGACGTAGCATTCGGCCTGGACTGTGTAAGGTTAAATGTATGGTTTTGTAAGGAATTCCGAGGTTTTTGGCCACCAAACAGTACAATCAATGACTGTCATAAGCATCAGTGATTGATGTTAGTCTGTTGTTTGCATTCATGACAGCTTCTTCAGAGATCCACATCCAGTCTGCTGATTAAGTCCTTGTTTCCAAACAAGTTTTGTCTAAATAGTAGTCAAAATATGCAACAGAGATACAGTGGTAGCACAAACAAACAAGCAGCGGCTCCTTAAATTCACTCACTTGTTAGTATTCCATGTAGAAATATATTGCCTAATTTGTGTTATATTAAATTTGTTTTTGCTTTTGCCGTCTTTATTTTTATTGCAAACCACCACAGACTAGCGCCCCGAGTGATCGGATGGGTTCGCTGAATGCCAATGCGCACAGCAAACTGTTGTTTATGATTATTGGGACCTTTTGTTGTTCTTCTCAGTCTGTTTTCTTCTTCTTCTTTTTCTACTGTTGCTCTGATGGGCTTTCTTGCTCGTCATAAATCTTTCAGGAGTGGTGTCCCCTGAGCAGAGCAACTGATCTTCTAATCCACTGTACACCCCCCCCCCCCTGTGTGTGCAACCAGTGGCGTAAAAAGCATGCAATGCTTTTATTGAGGGTACCAAAGAAAGGTCAGGATGTTTTCACGGCAAACAATCAACTCCAACAAGAGGGAATTAAATAATAAATGGTGACTGCTATTATTCACATTTCGTTGCAATGTTGAAATGGCTTGTAACGCAGCCTTAGAGATGTGTTAACCCTCTAAGATGTGGAGTAAAACCAACCAATAGAAAACCTTTAAAGGTGGACTGACGTACACCTTTACTTCTGAACCACTGCACACAAACGTTTCCATCATCTTGACCTTTGCTATTACTTTTTATGAATAAGCGACATGTGACGCTGTAGGTTAGGTTAGACTTACAGGTTAGGTTAGACTTACAATTCCTCACACAGCGCAACAAATCACCCACTGCGACTTTAAGATGTATCATGAAATCACCACAAAATTAGGTGCTTACTTTTATGGGACTGCACATGTCTGCAAAATTTGAGCAAAATTGGTTGAAAAACAACGGGCGGAACTAATTGCCCATAAGTCACCATTTGTTTACTGATTACAAAACAGAGAATATCTGTATTACAACCATTACTTCCAAAGCATTTTCACCACAACCCATGGGGGGTGGCACAAATGCCATTTAAAGGCATGTTATATTTATTTGTGTAAGCTAATTCTACTACACTTGAACCACTGAACGCAAAAGGAAGAACATTTGTAAAAACACACCAACCTACTGTGTTTCCTATGCTATTATTTTTCTGACAATTACACCACATGCTGGCATTGTTATTAAACCCCAAAGTTTGACCCACCACCAAGTTGGACTGACTTGAGATTTCAAAGCACAAATCACCTGCTGCAACTTCAGGCTGTAATGTTAAATCACTACAACATTAGGTACACACTTTTAAGGGACCGACAAGCACATGTCTGTAAAATTCGAGGTTGGATTGAAAAACATGGTCGCCACGATGCAAAACATAAGTGGGATTCATCAACAAATTGTCGATATGTTATTGACCATTTGTATAATGATTCTAAAACTCTGAGGATGTCTGCATTGCATATGTGCTGGCATCCAGTATCTTCCAAAGCATTTTGACCACAACCCAATGTCATACGCCAGACTGTAGCATCTTCTTGTCTAATAAGCAAATTGTGGGTTTGCAGTGAAAGCATTCGTCTCATTGTCTTATTTATCTGCCGACATGTGATTCACACAGCGATAATAATAATTAACTGAGGTTATTAATTTTTAATGGGACCTAAATGGTGTGCCCCCAAGGGCCTATAACCTCTGGTTTTAATTAATATGAGGTGAGTGCACATTAGGCTTTCAATTAAAGTGGGGGTAGGTGGGGCGAGGGGATTGGCAGGCAATCACTAACCGCTTTTAATCCATATGCTCATCAAGGGTCCGAGTCATGCCTTTTTAATCAAGTGCTACTGAAAAGAGAACACATGTCTATCAGTCATTCAGTGCGACATGAAGAAGAGTACTGTCTTTTCATCCGCCTGCCTTCAAGACAGTAACGTGGCATGAAGCAGCAGGCGGGGGGGGACGCTGGAAGTTTTCAAGAGAGGAGCCGCAACTGGGGGTCGGATTAATGAGATGCAAATTAGCCAGCCATTTGTTCCAAAGCGGACAGCTGAAGCGCTGCTTTGACAGGGAGGGAGGGGGGGCGTTGCTATCAGTCCAAACAAGCCCAGATAATCACATCAGTGTTTTATGACTCAATGCTACTCGGGGAAAATGAGCATCCGACGCCGTGTGTGTCCACGGCGGAGTCATTAAACGTCACAGGTGTCTTTAGAAGACATTTCCACAGGTGTCATTAGTGCAAGAAAAACATAAACATCACCAGAATTGATGTTGACCGTGAAGCCAGAACCTGTGAAGACGTTTGTTCTGTTAAGGATGTACAATTTTGGAAGCATTATTGCAGAACCGAACGACTGAGCACTAATTGTTTACGTTGAGGTTTTTGCTATTCCAATTAAGTCGTACAGGTGTTAATGTAATCGTTAATGTTTCCAGACTAATTAAAACAGAAGAAAAAAACATCTCCACCATCTGTACTATTCTGTATATGCGAATGCTTTTTTTGACAAAAGCTGTACAATTTTTAATTGCTGTTGACTGTTACGATTAGCCCGGAGCGGCATGACGAAACAACCCCGGGGATGAAGCGAGCAGGATGTCAGGCAGGTAAGTGAGGGAAAAACAGTCTTTTAATAATAAAGCTGCGAGGCAGTGGCAGGAACAAAAACAGGTCCACGGGAAAGCGAAGCACACACGACAATGACCCGACAAATGACTAGAACACACACCTGAACATAAATAGCTAGACGAACAAACGAGGAACAGGTGCGTGTGATTAACCAAGAAAAACCATGAAATTAGGAAAACAACACAGGAAAACCCCACTCAAACAAAACCCAAAACTGTCACGGGAACAACACCCGGATCGTGACAGTACCCCCCCCTTAAGGACGGATTCCAGACGTCCTAAAAAGTCACCAGCAGACGGGAAGGGCGGTGGGAGGACTGGTGGTGGGCCGACGGCGAGATCCCTCCGGGGGTCGGCCGGGACGGTGACGCAGGCGAGGCCGGTGAGACCCCTCGGGGGGTCGACCGGGACGGAGTCGAAGGCGAGGCCGACGAGACCCCTCCTTGGGTCGGCTGGGACGGAGATACCTAGACAGGACTGGAACCTTGGGCGTTGCTGGAAGCACTGGAAGGCCCTGCGCCGTGGGAGGCGCGACTGGAAAGCTCTGCGCCGTGGGAGGCGCGACTGGAAAGCCCTGCGCCCTGAGAGGCGCGACTGGAAGGCCCTTCGCCGTGGGAGGCGCGACAGGAAGGCCCTGCGCCGTGGGAGTTGCGACAGGAAGGCCCTGCGCCCTGGGAGGCGCGACTGGAAGGCCCTGCGCCGTGGGAGGCGCGACTGGAAGGCCCTGCGCCCTGGGAGGCGCGACTGGAGGGCCCTGCGCCCTGGGAGGCGCGACTGGAGGGCCCTGCGCCCTGGGAGGCGCGACAGGAAAGCCCTGCGCCCTGGGAGGCATGACAGGGGCGCTGGAGCCAACGCCCTGGGAGGCGCCACAGGGGTGGGGAACATTGGCGGCCTGATGCGTGGCGCGGCTCTCGGTAGAAGCCGCGCGTCCTCCACCGTCAGAGGCCGTACTAGCCCCCCCTGCAGAAGGCGGATCCCAGACGCCGTCCTCGACCGCCACAGGAACCAGGGAAGGGTGGAGGGAGGCTTGGACGAGGGCACGCGACTCACCCCGTCGACGTCTCCGGGTGGGCACCGCGGGGTCTCTCCTATGCCGAGGGGCCGGGGCGTATGTGTGAGGTCCAGGCCACACCAACGTTACGGAGACCAGCGTGCCGCATAGCCCCCACATCAGGCCCTCCAATTCTTCCGGCGAGTACCGAGCCGTCTCCTCCTTCATCGCCTTAAAAAACAGGCGGGACCAGTCGCTGTCCGGGGTGTAATATTGTGGTCGGTTCATTCTGTTACGATTAGCCCGGCGTGGCATGACGAAACGACCCCGGGGATGAAGCGAGCAGGACGTCAGGCCGGTAAGTGAGGGAAAAAGAGTTTTTTAATAATAAAGCTGCGAGGCAGTGGCAGGAACAAAAACAGGTCCACGGGAAAGCGAAGCACACACGACAATGACCCGACAAATGACTAGAACACACACCTGTACATAAATAGCGAGACGAACAAACGAGGAACAGGTGCGTGTGATTAAACAAGAAAAACCATGAAATTAGGAAAACAACACAGGAAGACCCCACTCAAACAAAACCCAAAACTGTCACGGGAACAACACCTGGATCGTGACAGTACCCCCCCCCTTAAGGACGGATTCCAGACGTCCTAAAAAGTCACCAGCAGACGGGAAGGGCGGTGGGAGGACTGGTGGTGGGCCGCCGGCGAGGCCGGCGAGACCCCTGTCGGGGGTCGGCCGGGACGGAGACAAAGGCGAGGCCGGCGAGACCCCTCCGGGGGTCGGCCGGGACGGAGACGCCTAGTCAGGACCGGAACCTTGGGCGTTGCTGGAAGCACTGGAAGGCCCTGCGCCGTGGGAGGAGCGACTGGAAGGCCCTGCGCCGTGGGAGGCGCAGCAGGAAGGCCCTGCGCCCTGGGAGGCGCGACAGAAGGCGCTGGAACCGACGCCCTGGGAGGCGCCACGGGGGTGGCGAACGGTGGCGTCCTGCTGAAACAACACCCGGATTGTGACAGTTGACATTTCTAAAGCTAACAATGGACTGTGTACGCTGAAATTTTTGCAATTGCATTTAATCCTGTGGATGTCTGACAAATTTCAGAGGAAATAAAAATGATCTGCCATTTGTGGACTAATGCTAAAAAGCGCAGTGTCGCCTTCGCAGCGTTGCCAAAACCCTTCAGCGCTTGTTCGACTGCAGCGGTGTGACTTTCCAAGTGTTGGTTTGTGTTGGCCAAAGCTAATGGTGATAAGAGCTCAACGTGTACAGTGGGCTCGATGTTCTACTTAAGTCCTGTGTCGCTTTTGAAAACATACAAATTCAAAAAGAGGGCCGCACGGTGGTTGAGTGGGTAGCATGTTGGCCTCACAGTCAGGAGGTTCTGGGTTCGAATCTCCGTTGGGCATCTCTGTGTGGAGTTTGCATCTTCTCCCCGTGCGTGTGTGGGTTTTCTCCGGGTACTCCGGTTTCCTCCCACATTCCAAAAACATGCATGTTAGGTTAATTGGCGACTCTAAATTGTCCATTAGAGTATGAATGTGAGTGAGAATGTTTGTTTGTCTACATGTGCCCTGCAACCTGGACCTGCGACCCCAATGAGGATAACCGGCATAGAAAATGAATGAATGAATGAAATTCAAAAATAAAAAAAAATGTGACAGCCGTCTGTGGACTTGGAAAAACTAAAAAAACAGGCATGTCAGTATATTGGCTTTTTTGCCAATATTCAATATTGTTCAACTCTCAATTTCCAATTCTGATATCAACCAATATCAATACCAATAAGCATAACATCACAAATGTCATATCTGTTGTGAAGCTAATGGATACAGCATCTGTCCAACTCGGGTACGCAAACATCTGAAAAATACTGTACGATCAGGATCCTAACGACATCCCTAATGAAAAGTACGATCCCACGAAACAGCAATCATTTATGAATGAATACATTTTAGAGTGAGGGAGTGATGTTGGAACGAGAGTCAAGTGTAACTCCCAAAGTGATCACCGTGTACTTCTGTGTCCTGTTGCTGTTGGTAACCTGCTCTTGAAAGTCTTCCAAGACAAAGCAAAAACATCAAAGCCAAATCTCTCAGCGCTTCGATTAAAGATGTACGGTTCTAGAAGCCTTCTTTTGTGGACTCCAGCTAATCTCAACTGAAATAAAAATTCGGAACTGCTCGCCCTTGTACTTTCAGGTCTCTGTCATTCCACCTCAAACAGTTGTCAACAAATTCAAAATGAGCTGCTGTATTTAGCTTCAAAATCAGCCGTCCGGATTTGGAATGCCAATGCAAAAAAGCACATTTTTCCTTGCCAAAATCTGTCTACCTTTGTTGGACCAAAACTCTATGATTTCAGCTCACCTGAGGGTGATCACCTTGTACCTTTGCGTCGTTGGTGCTGTCGTTCCACTGAAGTCGTGTAGGTGCTGGTAACCTGCCGTCCGTTGAGGGTCACTGGTGTTGTTCCACTTAAGCCGTAGGTTTTGCAAACGTGCATTTGAACGCTAAAAGTAATGCCGACAACAAAGTGTGTCCTGATCTGTGTTAGTGAGGGAGGAAAATGTAGTCTTGTTGCCAGACGTCATCAGATCAGGAACTTGCAATCGTTTTGACGTCCAATGTTACTTGTAAACAAGCCTGTCTTCTTCAAAGGCCACCTTCTGTACAACTCCTCATTAATGAAGCGGAACCCCACTCGGCATCCTCCATTATCTGAATGACACTTATCCACGCCAGCTAAATTGCCAAGTTTTCCCATTATTTTACAGGTGCGCTCCACCAGCAGTAGCAATATTGTGTGTGTGTGCGTGTGTGTGTGTGTGTGTTTGGGTGGGTGGGGATCTCATTTCTGAGCTAGTTCGGTGGTCTGATGCTCACGTGGGACTTGGAGAAGCCCACAGCGGACAGGGAAGTCAATCTGAGACATCTATTATGCACTTCATCAATCTTTTTTTTGGACTCTTGACATTTCACTAGCTGAACAAATTGTCAGTTATCAAAACTCAATTTTCAGAAATGACACCACCAAATTCAACGCGCCAACCCCCTCCCACACTCCCCAATCACCTTCCCCGTCTGCCACGTTTACCAACGTACCATCATGGACAAAATGCACATACATGTCATGTGAAAAAATTAAGATACCTCATGATGTAAGTCTTCTGCTCATGTACCACTGCACACAAATAGTTGAAAATGTTGTCCAAAGGCTCCGCTACTGTGTTGCCTGTATTTTTGTATTTTTTGACAAATACTGTACACCACAAGGTGGCACTGTTAGTAGGTCGAATTGACTTTCTCATTTGGCTCAATTTATGCTTGATTAATAAAACACTAACATGTGTGTTTTATCAAATCACTGCAAAATTTGGCTGCCATCAACCATTGGCCATATGCCAATGAACATGTGTCTATCCATCCACCCATTTTATTTGCCGCTTATCCTCACTAGGGTCGCGGGGTATGCTGGAGCCTATCCCAGCTGACTTTGGGAAAGAGGCGGGGTGTATCCTAGACTGGTGGCCGGCCAATCGCAGGGAACAAATAATAAAATATAAACAAACAACCATTCACACTCTCATTCAAACTTATGGACAAGTTAGAGTCGCCAGTTAACCTGACATGCATGTTGTTGGAATGAGAAGGAAACTGGAGTACCCGGAAAAAACTGATTGATCCCTAGCAAGACTTGAAACAATGAAAGCGAAACTAAGATGTGGTCTTATATTTAATTATAAGCCATTTCTTTTGTCCTCCAGAGCTTTTCCATGTCACTCACGCACAAAATTCATCCCATCATCAGTCCTCGTACTGTCATCCTAAATTCAGGGAATTATTGTATTACATCTATGAACCTGTCTTAGTCTTAACTCTTTTCCATTTTCTAGCACCTGTCTATCACCTAACATCCCAATTTCCACCCTGCTACCCTACTGCCTTTTGTCTATGCTTGTAGTGTACGTCTCACCCCCTACCACCCTCTGTCTTCTTGATAGTGATGGATGGGATCCCCTACGGATGAGCGGGGCCGTGATGAAGGCCGGCCTTGGAGGAGGGGTTAGCTCGAAGGGGGATAGCCGAGAAGTAGGGTATGCCGCAGGAGATAGTGGAAAAGGCAATGAGAGAGGATATGAAGACATGTGAGGGATTGAAGGGTTAGCATCCAACATGCACATGCACTGACACTGGAAAACAAGCTAATCCCTGAAATAAACACCCAATTCCAGACATCTCCAAGGCTACTCCTTCCAATTCCGAATGTCTGAAAGTCTATGACATTGTTGTCAGTTAAATATATGGTGCACAAGCTTGCCCAAAGCAGGCATACAATTGATCGAAATTCTTGAAAATGGTCATGCTTTCTCAGCTTTTGATCCATTGATTCTCACTTTTAACTGTATAGAATACAAGTTAGAAATTTAGCCATAAATGGGTGGTGTTTCAATTGGTACATCATTATAAGTAAGAAATTGAATTGAACTGGATTGTGTGGCTATATTTATTATTTGAAAACCATTTACAGACCAGCCTCAGAAATTGTGATTCAAATTATGTGTGTATACAGGTGATCTGTAAAGCCTATTTTATGCTTACCGCGTCCGCGAGGTAATCGTGGCTCCGTGCAGACAAATGACGTCATTTTCGTCATTTGTCCCACGCGCCCTCAAGTGGCCCTCTTCATGTGGTAAATTCTCTCTCTGCGCACCTCCAAATCATTCTAACTACGCGGACGGAGACGCGCAGAAAAAAATGGCAGTTGAAAAATTGCTAGAATTTACCTTTTGCAAATTTGGATCTTGATGAGGTTTTAAGTAGAGCTACAATATGCAAAAGCAAGAAGGGGAGTGTGACAAAAAGCACTTTGAAAAAGTAATTTATTAAAAACAACAAATCAACTGAAATATCATCTGATAAACAGCCTATGTTGCAGCATTGTCCTGCAGAAAAACCCAGCTGGTACCACACAGACGACGGCCCTCAGTCATGAGGGATGCCCGCTGCAACATCTGCACGTAACCAGCCGCCGTATGACGACCCTGCGCCACCTGAAGCTCCAGTGTTCCACTGAATGAAGAAGCAACACAGATCATGATAGACCCCACTCCACTGTGCCGGGTACACCATATGGACCGTCAAGGTTCAATTATTTCTCATCAGAGAATAAAACTTTTCCACCTTTTAATGTCCCATGTTTGATGGTACCTGGCAAAGTGTAAACGTCGGCTGGTTACATGCAGATGTTGCAGCAGGCATCCCTCATGACTAAGGGCCCTCAACTGTGTGGTAACAACTTGGTTTTTCAACAGGACAGGTCACAATGCTCGCTTGACGAAGGACTTCTTCAGGGAGAATAACATGGCTCTTGTGGACCATCCTGCATTTCCCATGATTTAAATCCCATAGAGAACTTATTGTAATTTCACAGCTGAGCTTGTACAGTTGATTACAATACAGTTACCATTATTTGCTGTAATTTCACACCTGTAATTTTGCAGTTAATTACAGTGTTGTAGCTGCAGAACTACAATGCCTTGTTGTACATAAATCAGAGTAAATGGCCTGTAGTTGTACATATTTCCTGAAAGTAATGCGAATATTAGCCAGTAATTAACTGTGAGTTTACAACGCTGAAAATTTGACATGTTAACTGTGAACTTTGCTTACACTATCTGAAGAGTAAAAAAAAAAACAATGCTGAATTTACCATTTTTATTGCTGTTCAAAAAACAAGTTTTGAAAATATACAACTTCATAATATCAACATCAACATATAAAAAATAAAATAAATATCCCCCACGTAGAGTACTGCACATTTCCTTGTGCTTTAAACAAGATAATGAGCAGAACATTCAAAATACCCACTGTTAGACAATGTGGATGTAGACAACCTCATATTGACTGTTTATTTACATAATAACAGTGTAGAACTACACCACTCCACCATACGTCATCAGCCTTGTTTTATTAAATTACCCTGAAATTTAAAATGCAGTGGAAATGAAAAGCACACAGGGCCACCACAACCTTTTAGTTCCAGAAACGAATGTTACCGGGAACTAAAAGTTCCTGAAGTCGACAAGCTTATGAAGAGGTGAGCTCATCACTTGTGAGATGATGCTTCTGGCACATCTCCTCTGCGACTTGGAGCCTTTTTCTGTGTTGCTGTCCGAGAAGCATCTATAAACTACAAGTCAGCGTTACGTTTTGGTCCATGAGAACCTGAGAGTATGTCTTTCTAGAAAGAGCAAAGAGATGGAGTGAGGGCTTTTTTAGAGGAAGGAATTTTACACTTCCCTGTTATTTAAGTGAATAGTTGTAGAGTGAATAGAAAGTGAATAGAAACAAAGTTAACTGTTCCAATACCGTTTGATGAACTCCAGGTTATATGACCCATCCACATGATACTGAATAGATACTGTAGTAGCTTGCACACACTGCAGCTACACCGTGAACAAAGTTTGGGTGTGACTTAATGTCTGTCAGTCCAAAGCAGCTTTATAATATCACTTGAAACTAACCATTTTTTTTCATTAAAAGCAGTGTATGGTTGATTTCTAGCAGCTATAAGTATCAACATGAAATCCAGACATCAAGAATACCTTGGACAACCAGGCAAGTTGTGCTTGGTAGCTCCACTGTAGTCAGCACATCAGCAGCTGTAGCACACGGCTGTCAAGTACAAACACATCAACATGACATCAACTCCTTTGGAATGGCAGAATACAATGTAAGTCGGCCGCACGGTGGCTGAGTGGTTAGCACATTGGCCACACAGTCAGGAGATCTGGAAGACATGGGTTCAAATCTCCGTTGGGCATCTCTGTGTGGAGTTTGCATATTCTCCCCGTGCGTGTGTGGGTTTTCTCCGGGTACTCCGGTTTCCTCCCACATTCCAAAAACATGCATGTTAGGTTAATTGGTGACTCTAAATTGTCCATAGGTATGAATGTGAGTGTGACTGGTTGTTTGTCTATATGTGCCCTGCGATTGACTGGCGACCAGTCCAGGGTGTACCCCGCCTCTCACCCAAAGTCTGCTGGGATAGGCTCCAGCATCCCCGTGACCCTAATGAGAATAAGCGGTACAGAAAATGGATGGATGGACAATGTAAGTCATTCATTCATTTTCTATACTTTGGGCAAGAGGCGGGGTACACCCTGGACTAGTCGCCAGTCAATCGCAGGGCAGACATACAGTCATTCACACTCAATTTCATGCCTATGGACAATTTCGTGTCGCCAATTAGCCTAACATGCATGATTTTGGAATGTGGGAGGAAACCAGAGTACCTGGAGAAAACCCAGGCACGCACGAGGAGAACATGCAAACTCCACACAGATACACCCAACGGAGAACCGCCTGACTGTGAGGCCAACGTGCTACCCACTCATCGACCGTGTGACTACAATGCAATTGTCTAAAGTAATCACAACTTGTTTTTTCTATTCAATAACTTACATCATTCTTGAGCTTGACTGTTGTCTTGGCTCCTTAAAAGTACTCCAACAGCAGCAGGATGACACATGGATCCTTAATTCAAGCATCAGGATAAAAACTTGTCAGAAGCTCCTTGATCCCATGATGATGGTCAAGGTGCTGGAAGAACCTTACAATTGTACTGCAGCAGAACATTGTTAAATAATTCAGAATTTAGTTGCTAAGCACCATATTTCAAATGTATAGTTGTGGATGGTACAGTAGCAACTCCCTCAGCATACTACACTACCCAGAAAAAATGTACCTTGCTGTCTGAAAGGACAAATAAGTCCTAAACGAGAGCAGGTTACATAGAGCAGTATAGAAACTGGCATCACTCGAAATTCTGAAATTGTGTAAGAAATTGTTACATCTCAGCCAGATATTTTCAACTTATTTTGGTTGAAGGAAATGCCAGTCGTGTATTTACAATAGGTTATTTTACTAACTTTGACACTATCCAGCTAAATAATTAATATCATTCATCAATGTTAACTTCATAGTGTTAGCAACGATGCTAACATTAGCTACATAGCACCTAGCTTAGCTCCTCTCTCACACACACAATGCAAATAGCTGCTTAGCTAACGCTAGCAAGAAATAATATTGCTGTTAACAAGATAATGTTACTATTAGCTGGCAGATATAAACCAACATAACACGCTTGGTTCATTTCATGCTTACGGTGTTAACCCATTTACAATAAAAAAATGATATTACCTTTTCGCCATATCTGTCCAGCCACTCTTAACCACTGTGTGAATGGCTGGCCACGGTGAAGCGCCCCCTGGTGGTGGCCAATGCGGTGGTTAACAACTGGCCACAAAAATGAGCTGGCCCTTGTTGGAAAGAAAACATGTATCTCAGCATAAGCTGCTTCTTGTTAATATGCTGCAAAAGTGCTACCAAATGCTACCTTGACACAAGCAGTTCTCTGTGAATGTTCTTGCTGTATATTTAGTCTTGGCTCTACAGTCAATTAACAACAATTTTAGAGCAAAACAGTTCCTACCTCCTCTCCGGCAGAGCTTCAATAATGGATGTTATCTAATTTGTACAAAGCAATGTTTTAATATTGGAGGAGCGAATGTGTCACATCTTTATACATCCCAGTGCATCCTCACCATAAACGTCAGTATCATGGGATGATACCTACATTGTAAAGCATGGTGATTTCCGACCGGCGCCATAAATAAGCCACATCCTATCCTGCCAATGACACGCCTTTCCCCCCCATCCTATCCATCCATCTGCACATTACATTCTATTACCAAGCAACGGAAATAAAGGGTCCCCTTGGAGAGCCTTGGGGCGGGTGGAGGAGGGGTGAGGTTGGGGATTGCCCCTATCCTGCAGCCGGCAGAGCTCTGGGGTCCAGCTACCTGCACGGCTTCTTTTACAACATGATGAGAGAGGGGAGCGCTCCAATGACCATCCTCTATACATGTAATGTGCATCATTTCTTGGAGACATTCAATGAGAGAATTAGAATAAAATGGTTTTTTCCAAGGCTGTCAAAAGTAGGATCTTAATAGGAGCCCGTTCTTTTCTCTTAAGGCAGACTACATTTTGGGAAATTTATTGGGCTCCAAAGTACCTTTACCAGTGCCAAAAAGCTGGGCTTTAATGGTCCATTGTACAACTTAATGTACTTTTTTCCAAAGTGGTCAGAAGTAGAATTGCCTTCTTCTCTCTTCATGTAAAAAACATTTTTTTTACCCAGCAGACATGCTTACTGTGCTCCAGTGTGCCATTAAGGCACCTGGTACTACCACTGTAATCAACCACTATGACCCTAAACATACCTTTTTATTCTTAGGGTGTCCCATTTCTTAGCGAGATCAAAGATCACCTATATGAGACTAGTGCTCGATTTCAGAAGAACTGGCGGATTATACAAGTTATGTCACTTATCTCACTCTCTCTAGAGTTCCTTGTGAAATCAGTTCATGCGGGTCCCAAGCAGCTTGAGTAACTGGTGGCGAATGCTAGTGCTCATATTGAATTTTAAATAAAACTCCATGCAATACACTTTCTCTCATGTTTGTTTATTGTAAGAATTATAGTTCAGAAATAAATTACAAGTACTTAGAAATAGGGAATTACTTCTCAATCACCCTGTATATGCTGGGTACAGGTACAAACTACATAAATAACGAATTGTTTTTGTTTACTAAGCTTAGTTATGCTTATGTTTGCACGCAGTTGTGATCCACCTTCTATATTATCACACACAAAAAAAACAGTGCATGTATGATGGTAATTAGGATCGCAAAGTGAAGCGTGTTTGCACATAACCTTGCAAAGCGTTGCATATCTGTTTGCATGCGGCAACAAATAAATTATTAGAATATGTAAAGAATATGAGCTGCAAAGACAATAAAACGTCATTAAATGAGGTCAATGTGGAGCATTCTGACGCCTTCCCAGCACACAGGTAAGCTCATTAGCATGGGGAAAAGGTCACTTTGGGACGTGGAAATCAAATAGAGGGATTTGGGCAGGGCCATTAAGCCACTAGGGGTCATTAGTATTCATGTGCCGCAGATTAATGGGAAATATGAGCCGTACAGAGCACACCAAGTAAGTATTAAACTGGCTTGCACACACAAACACACCTTATCCCCCCTCTGCTCTGTATTATAGGTGCTGTCTTTCTCTGGTTCCAAACTACAAACAAAAAATATAAGAACACAACCACGGGCCAGCAGATGTTGCCAATAATAGCGGATTAAAAGCAGATATTAAACAATAATGTCTATACTTGTTTTTATGATTGATGATGATAAAATGTATATAAAGTAAAATGTCTTCCTGTCAACTTATCAATGATTGTGTCAAAGCAACAAGCAAAAACTTATAACATTCATGTTTATGAACTACCATTGTATATATCTCTGTGATTGATGGCAGATGAGACTTGTTTCACTCAAGTTAAGTTCCATCGGAAACATATTTTAAAGTAATGTTGGCTTACATTTGTAAGGTGGGTGGAAGTTGAAATCAGGGGAGATCGGACCTTTTCTGTAGTCGGACCCAATCTGTGGAACTCTCCGCCCCCTCATGTAAAAACGGCCCCTCCTT
>QODF01000241.1:615663-737376 GCA_024372805.1 Oostethus manadensis
CCATAAGTGCACTTGGCACCAGGACACCCTAGGTCGCAGGTCTATGATCGACTTTGTGGTCCTATCATCAGACCTGCGTCCGCAAGTTCTGGACACGCGGGTGAAGAGAGGGGCTGAGCTGTCAACTGACCATCACCTGGTGTTGAGTTGGATTAGATGGCGGGGAAAGATGCCAGACAGACCTGGCAGACCCAAACGCGTAGTGAGGGTGTGTTGGGAACGTCAGAGTTGGCAGAGTCTCCCGTTCGTCGAGTCTTCAACTCTCAACTCCGGCAGAGCTTTGCCTGCATCTCGAGGGAGGACCGGGACATTGAGTCCGAATGGGCTGTATTCCGTGCCTCTATGGCTGAGGCAGCCAGTTGTAATTGCGGCCGCAAGGTGGTCGGTGCCAGTCGTGGTGGCAAGCCCCGAACCCGATGGTGGACACCGGGGGTTAGGGCTGCTGTCAAGCATGGATGGCTTGCGGGACTCCCGAAGCAGCTGACAGGTACCGGCAGGCCAAACAGCTCGCGGCTTCAGTGGTGGTCGAGTCAAAAACTCGGGTGTGGGAGGAGTTCGGTGAGGCTATGTAGCACGACTTTCGGTGGGCCTCCAAGAGGTTCTGGCAAACCGTCTGACACCTCAGAAAGGGGAAGCCCCCAGTTCACATCGTTTACAGTGCGGACGGGGGCTTGCTGACCTCGACTGTGGATAAAGTTGGTCGGTGGAAGGAATACTTCGAGGCCCTTTTCAATCCCACTGACATGCCTTCCGTAGAGCAAGCAGAGTCTGAGGATACGTACGTGGACCGTTCTATCACCGTGGCTGAGGTATTTGGGGTAGTTAAATCACTCCCCAGTGGCAAGGCTCCGGGGGTAGACAAGTTCCCCCCGGAATTCCTCAAGGCTCTGGATGTTGGGGGACTGTGTTGGTTGACACGGCTCTACAACATTGCATGGAAGTCAGGAACAGTACCTCTGGACTGGCAGACTGGACTGGTGGTCCCCATTTTTAAAAAGGGTGACTGGAGGGTGTGTTCCAACTACAGGGGGATCACACTCCTTAGCCTACCTGGGAAAGTCTACTCCAGGGTGCTGGAGAGAACGGCACGATCGTTAGTCGAACCTCGGTTACAGGAGTTGCAATGTGGTTTTCGGGGTGCTCCGGGAGTACGGGATTGGTGGCCCGCTACTACGTGCCATTCGGTCTTTGTACAATTGAAGCAGGAGCCTAATTCGCATTGCCAGCAGTAAGTTGAGCTTGTTTCCGGTGAACGTTGGCCTCCGCCAAGGCTGCCCTTTTTTCACCGATTCCAAGATTCCACCGATTCCAAGATTTCATGCACGTAATGATATTGTCATTACGTGCATGAAAAAACGGTCTCAAACTAATGTTGACAATAATATCATTTACCGGCAATAATTTCTAGTAAAATTATAGTCCACCAATTTTTGTCATCGTGACAGGTCAAGTTTAGGGTCACCAGCTAAGACCGGCCCTTTTAGCAAGGAGAAGCCCACCCAGATTATTTCACTGTACCAGCTGTGAAATAATGCTGAGTCTCAAATAAGATTTACAATCTAATATCAAAAAGAGTAGATACAAGCAGTTGTAATGCCAGCGCTGGAGAGAATTAGTCAGCTCATCAGCCAATCCTGAGGGCGGTCCAAGTGATCCCGTAAATTAAACTGAGTTCCTCTTCCTAGTCTGCCTGCTATGGAGATGGTCCCATTGAACAGGAAGACTTCCCATTAACTGTTTATTGGTGCACTGGTCTGATCTGGTTTCAACCAATCCTTTGCAAAGGGGATGAGGGCCTTAGCCAGGAGCACTCATAATAAAACTGTGTGTGTGTGTGTGTGTGAGAGAGAGATTGATTAAAAAACAGGAGGCCTTTTGTTCCAAGTGAAAGGTTTTGCAATTGTTTATTGTCACTTTTGTAGATAACAATATGCAGAAAAGAGTGGGGAAATATAACTACATACACATTTAAAAAAAATTAATGGAACACTTTGAAAACACGTGGATCTAAACGGGGAAAAGAATGATCTTGAATATCTTTCCTAATAATAAGTAGGTGATGTATTATTCACAAAAGGATGCCACATCATTTGATAGAAATCACCGTATAAAAGGGGGAAATCAAAGACACCCCAAAAATGAAAGTGAAAAAATGATGAGCAGACTGGTTTATTTTGCCAAAATGTCATTGTAGCAACTCCAAATGATTCTCAGTAGTTTGTGTGGCCCCCACGTGCTTGAACGCATGCCTGATAACGTCGGGGCATGCTCCTAATGAGACGACTGATTGGGTCCTGGAGGATCTCCTCCCAAATCTGGATCAGGGCATCACTGAGCTCCTGGACAGTCTCAAGAGCAACCTGGCGGCGCCGGATGGACCTAAACATAATGTCCCAGAGAAGTTCTGTTGGGTTTAGGTAAAGGTGAACTTGGGGGCCAGTCAATGGTATAAACTCCTTCATCCTCCAGGAACTGCCTGCATACTTTAGCCACATGAGGTCAGGCATTGTTGTGGACCAGGAGGAACCCAGGACCCACTGCACCAGCGTAGGTTCTGACAATGAGTCCAAGGATTTCATTCCGATACCTAATAGCAGTCAGGGTGCCATTATCTAACCTGTACAGGTCTGTGCGTCTTTCCAGGGATAGGCCTCCCCAGACCATCACTGACCCACCACCAAACCGGTCATGCTGAATGATGTTGCAGAAGCATAATGTTCTCCACGGCATCTCCAGACCCTTTCACGTCTCTCACATGTTCTCAGGTTGAACTTGCTCTCATCGGTGAAGAGCACAGGGCACCAGTGGCGTAGTTGGCAATTCTGGTGGTCTATGGAAAATGCCAATCGGGCTCTACGGTGATGGGCAGTGAGCACGGGGCCCACTACAGGTCATCGGGCCCTCAAGCCACCCTCCTGGAGCCTGTTTCTGATTATTTGGTCAGAAACATTTTGTAGTGTAGTGTTTGAGCAGTGTCTAACTAATGTGTCAAAGGGCTAGTGTTAGCTATTAGTGCTTGAGGTTAGGGTTAGTTACCAGTGTTTAGGGTTAGAGTTAGCGATTACTGTTTAGGGCAGTGGATCCCAACCTTTTTTGCAGCTGCCCCATTTTGGACAAAAAATGATTTTTACGAGGAGCCAGCTAGCTTATCGGAGCTAGCGACAAAGAGCTTTGTTCTGGCAAAATTTGGATATACATTATGCAAAAATGCAGTAGGTCCAAACATCCATGATTATTGGTGAGCCTTAAATCATTCTGCTGTAGAGGCACCAAGGGTCTTCTCTTGACACCAGTATTCAAATTAGTCATTTTATGACAAACAGGGCTTTGGCAATGTTTCCAATAGTAAAGGCTAAGGGTGTGTTGAAGGACATGCTCCGGGCGTGCACGGATACACACGGAAACTTAATAAGAGTGTTGTTGGAACACTCGCCCTAAGTCAGCGGGGAGTTTGAACACACCCAAAGTGGCAATGTCCTCATGACACCGCGGGCTACTAAGGAAAATGCGACGAAAGAAAACGTTGATATTTATTTATAATGAGAAAACATAAAGCTTGTTAGCCAAAGAAAAATCCATAAACAAGGCGCTTCGTTATTAAAGCTGCAGGGTTCTAAGGGATATAAAAAAGTAGCAGCCTGTAGTCCAAGAAATACGGTAATATTGAAAAGTTTTCACGGTAGCCCCGCTTTCTTTCTGGCCTACATCATAAATGTGTTTATTTATTTATATGTAAATCCTTCGTTCTAAGGCGTTTTTAACAAAGAAAAAGTCTCAGGATCAGTTCAAAACAACAGAATGAAAAACTTGGAAATTCAAAAAGGGATTCCGCCTCAAACAGATCATTCAATCATCATGCAGCAAACAGATCATTCAATCATCATGCAGAAGCCGAGCCTCTGGGCCAGCCCACTGCCCCATAAGACTGCCAAAGATGCAGAGCGTCCGATGAGTGGGACAAAGCCCAGCATTTATCCAATAAGCATTCAGTTTTGCACGGTGGAACCACCCACTATACACTTCTCCATCAAAGTCAGTAGACGTTCAGCATCCGACACTTGACATATGCCACACGATTGAATACTTTCTCTGTGCCTGTTGTGCATAAAAGACAATATGATGTCAAACCCAGCCCTATTTTGTGACAATGACAAGACAATGAAAAAAATAATACAAAATTATGATTCAGCCGCCATGATTCCCAAATCAAAACACCTTGTTGTGCCCCAACCAAACTGAACACATGCGCTTTGACCAAACTCCTACAAACCTTTAGGCATCAACAGTGTATTCCACACACATAAGGAAGTGTATACGCAATGACTGTTTCGGACATACTGTACAGTACAAGGGAAACTACGGCTCGCAGCCCGTATGCTTTACAGCCCATTAAGGTGTTTCCCAATTCTTGCTTCGCCAGCATACCCGACATGTCACACATGACGCATGTTTAGGATGCTCTGGATCGGCGTATATGGTATTTGTCCTCTTACCCAAAGACAGCTGGTATAGGCTCCAGCATACCCGCAACCCGAGTGAGGACAAGATGGATGGAACACGTGTTTTGGTGTCGTGAGCACTTCAAGGCAAAGTGTAGAGGGAGTGTGAAGGGCTTTGACGAGTCGTCTTTTTTCATAAGTGATGGATCACGGACTTCCATGGTTTCATCAGGATGATCCCATGATGTTCTCCTCCGTGTAAAGTGACCCCTGTTACACTGCTCATGTGTCTTAAAAAGCCCTGAGAGATGGTCATGAGAGACAACGCTCTGCATTGATAAATGGAGAGGCTTTCAACCGTTACATGCTAATGGATGCGAGATAAAGGGAAGGAACTCTTGAAGATGTTGTTAGGTTGTCGTCATGGCGGGGAAATGCTTATAGCACATCTTTTGGACAGATGACTTAAAGAGAATGAACAAATTAACCAATTTTTTGGTACGCAAAACATAATAGTGATTTCTTGTTGTTATTCCACTCAAAAGGAAAAGAGGTTCATGTGTTCATAGCAATAAAAATAAATAAATAAATAAATACATTTAACTAAGAGTAACTGGCAATTTCGGTTAATTCCAATGCGTATTTAACAGAAATATATTTATTTATACATGTGTTCAAAAGGGAATTAATTCATTCATTCCTTTTCTATACCGCTTATCCTCATTAGGGTCGCAGGGATGCTGGAGCCTATCCCAGCTGACTTTGGGCAGGAGGCGGGGTACACCCTGGACTGGTCGCCAGTCAATCGCAGGGCACATATAGACAAACATTCACACTCATATTCATACCTATGGACAATTTAGAGTCACCAATTAACCTGACAAAAGGGAATTGTCTTTGTTTTAAGTGAGTAAGTTTAGTAGGTATAGGTAAAAAGGTCCGACTTTGCTGTGACAGGCCAGACAAAGTCATTGAGATGAAACATCAAAGAAAAAATATTTCTTAGGTTGTAATATGAGAAACAGACAGAAGTTAAAGTTGTCATTTCTGGAAATTAGGTTGGGGAAAACTAACAATAAAAAACAAATACCAAAGGAATGCATTTTTTTCTTATATATTTGTGTGTGTTATTTGTGTTTATATTTGTTAAAGTGGCCCTTACATCCTTTCATTTTTCAGCACTTGGTGGAAAAAGTACCCTGTGAGACACAACAAAAGGAGGCGAGCCCCTAGTGGTCGCGAGATGCTTTGCGTTGGGAGGTGGTCAAGGGCAGATCCCTGGGCAACATGATCTTTGACGGCCAAATCTAGTTCTTTGGGACATGAGACATCAACTCTTTGGTGGGGAAGGAGCCCGAGCTTATGCTAGATGTTGAGATATTTTGATTATCAAAGTCGGACTCACCTCCACCTACAGTTCCGGAACCAAACTCCTTGGGAAGGGCTGGACCTTGTTCAAAGTGGCAAGCTGGTGCAGGCTTAATAATAATAGTATTAATTATTAATAGGAGGGGCTCAGAGTACAGGCGCTGCTCCCTCACATCAAGAAGAGTCAGTTGGGGTGGCTCGGGCATCTAGTCCGGATTCCTCCTGGGCACCTCCCTGGTGTGGTGTTCTGGGCATTCCCACAGGAGATGCCCCGCGGGAAGACCTAGTAGAACACGCTGGAGGGATTACAGTATGTCTCACAGATGGCCTGAGGACATCTTTGGTGTCTTCTCAGTGGAACTTCTATGTAAATAGTTTTGCATGTTTGAAATGAACCAAACCATTACTATTACATTTAAAACTGTCCTTTACATTTCCTGTTATTGCTATTATTATTATTGTCATTACTATAATGGCAAATTAGCCTTTAATATTTATATTCATCATATTGGAATCCAGACATCAAACCTAGAAGACCTAGAATAAAATCTAGAATATTTTAACATATACATCTGTCTTCTGGCCGAGTGGGTAGCACATTGGCCTCACAGTCAGGAGGTTCAGGGCTTGAATCTCCGTTGGGCATCTCTGTGTGGAGTTTGCATGTTCTCCCCGTGCGTGCGTGGGTTTTCTCCGGGTACTCCAGTTTCCTCCCACATTCCAATAACATGCATGTTAGGTGAATGTTTGTTTGTTTGTCTAAATGTGCCTTGTGATTGACTGCCGACCGGTCCAGGGTGTACCCCGCCTCTCGCCCAAAGTCGGCAGGGATAGGCTCCAGCATACCCGTGGACCCTAATGAAGATAAGCGGTATAGAAAATGAATGAATGAATGACATCTGTGTTCTCATGGCATTACAGTGTTTTAATGTGACCTCCAAGCCTCTTCACCGCCACACATCTGCCCAGTTATTAAAGATAAATAAGATGGGCTCAATATCACCTTTTTTTGTTACCGAACAACAACTCTGTCTTCTTCAAGGCCAGCCTCTTCTTTTTCTTGAGATGATTCAGGGTTCTCTCTAATATTCCACTTTAAGATGCAGAGTACAGAAGAAAACTGCATGAGTGCATTTATAATTTACCAATGGGCACGCTCCACTACATGTACGGCTGCAGTCTGGCTTTCAGGCGACCTCGGGGAAACACATTTATATACCCAAATCCTCAATGTTCCCCATTGGAAAGCATTCAAGTGAAGGCAAGCTCCTATATTACACAGGAAACATGGAGGGGGGGTGTTACCAGTCACCTTTAATATTTGATCACAGTGGACAGGAACGAGTAAACAATACAGAGAAGACAACTGGGGGCAAAGGTGAAGGTCAGTGCATGCAAGATGCTTATAAACCTTAAAAAAGTCCTTTAATTGTTGTCACACGTTTGTCCCTAATGACAAAAATGTTTTGTTTTTAAGGACCTGCTGCTATAAAATGCAATATTTGACAGGCATGCTCTGCTGTTTTTTCGGGACTGACTGCAAAATGCTACACAAATAGCCTTAATGTTACAGGAGTATTGTGCTGTTTTTAATTGTAAAACTTATTTTTACACTTGCGTGATGATTAGAAATGTTATATGTAATGCAAGTCACTTGCACTTGGTTAGCTTGTTTTTTGCTTTTTCGATTCATAAGTAGGGTTTACATAAGCGCTTTAGTTCGAGTCTAACAGCTGTTAACTTCTTTTTACACTTCTATTCTTAAGAATGTTCAACCCCTGTATGGTGTTTGGGTCTGTGAGACCCGTTTTCAGTTTTTTTAGAAAGAAAAATTAAACAATTATTTTTTCAACCTGAAATTGATAGTCTTTGGCTTATTTTCTGTGAAGAACATAAATCCGAACAAATTTTCAATGACCGCATACTGCACCTCCGCCCACGCATTTACAATACATACAAGGTGTCCGGGTCCATTGGACCCAGGTCTACTAAAAGCGTTGAAAGTGTAGGTCCAGTATTCCTACACTCTGTCGTCCTCCTTCTGGTGCTGCTGTTTTTTTCCCCTCGCCCTCCTGCTCCTGCACAAAGGTGCAACATTGTTGAAAATTCAACTATCAACACTGTCTGCTCTTACATTCCCGCACATTTTACCCTTTTGCGGGAACCAAGCTTTATTTTCTCATACCCTGTCCCACCTGCAAATAAGGGGCATAATACTATAAATAAGATTTTGTCAGTGTGGTTCCTTATGACAACTGATCAAGATGGCCAAAAGATCATCTGCTGCGAGGGCCTTGCAATTGATTTTGGAAGAGAGAGGAGGTTCTGATGATGATGTCGAGGAAGAGGTTTCAGAATATGAAGATCACATTTCTGAAAATTTAGAGTCTGGCAGTGACTTTGAAGAAGAGGATGAGGTTAAGCATCATTTAGTAACAAATCAAAGACGAGTACCCCATCAGCAGCCAGGTCCAGGACCAGCTTGTCAGCAGCCATCTTCAAGACCAGGGCAAGACCACCAGACAGCAAGTGAAGAAATATGGATGTCAAAAAATTGTGAAATTCAATGGTCTTCTTGCCCAAGAAATGAGCTACCCTGCAGAGCTGCTAATGTGATAAGGATGCAACCAGGGCCAACACAGCTGGCAGTTACTCATGTGAGGACATCAAGTCTTCATTTGAGCTTTTCATCTCAGATTCCCTTCAGAAAATTATTCTGGATTGCAGTAATCTAGAAGGAATGCGTGTTTTTGGAGAGAGGTGGAAGGTGTTGGACTAAATTGATTCACAGGCCTACTTTGGGGTTCTTATCCTTGCTGGAGTTTTCAGGTCCAAAGGGGAATCCAGAGAATCGATGGGGATGCAGAAACCGGCAGAGAACTTTTCTGTATATCAATGTCTCTAGAAAACTTCCACAAAATTTCCAGGATTGTTAGTTTTGATAACCGAGATGACAGAACAGCTCGACGGCAGAGAGACAAGCTAGCAGCCATCAGGACAGTGTGGGAAAAGTGGGTGCACCGCCTCCCCCTGTTTTACAACCCTGGGCCTAATGTCACTATTGATGTGCAGCTGATGCCATTTAGAGGCCGCTGCCCATTTAGGCAGTATATACCATCGAAACCTGCAAAATATAATATAAAGATCTGGGCTGCCTGTGATGCCGCTTCCTCATATGCTTGGAACTTACAAGTCTACACAGGGAAACCTGATGGCGGAGCCCCTGAGAAAAATCAAGGGATGAAAGTTGTCCTGGACCTGACTCAGTGGACACATTATCACATGTGACAACTTTTTTACCTCACACAAGCTAGGACAGAAGCTTCTAAAGAGAAATCCGACCATGGTGGGAACAATACGAAAAAACAAATCTGAGCTCCCACCCCAACTGATGACTATAAAGAACAGGCCTGTCAAGTCATCCAAGTTTGTGTACACAGCTGACACGCCCCTGGTCTCCTAATAATACATATGCAACACACACACAGTAAAACTTTGCCCCTCATTTTTTGGATAGGCTGGTGAAAACAGGCAAAGAATTCAGTGGAGCTTGAGTGTTGAGACTGATGTTTTTACTGTATGTGTTCAATTTGTACTATGTGAAATGTGATATGAGTTATATGTCTAATGAAGATCAAATAAATAAAAATCAATATTTGTGAAACATATTACTTCTTACTACTTTTTTCTTTTAAAAAAATGAGAAACACCTCATTTCACAATTCATCAATGTGATCTAACAAAGGTAAAGGGGGAAAGTAACCATGTTTGCTGTCCATGTGGCTTGTAATTGAGATGAAGTAAACATTTGTTAAGTAATTTAACATAAAATTGTTTGTTAGTGTTAATTTTGAAAGCCAAAACTCTAGCGGGTCCACCAGACCCATTAACACTGGCTGAGTAACACAAATACAAACACCACACATGAGCTGCACAGTTAATAAAGGTGACGTGATGGAGACAGTTTGATGCAGATTTTTATTTTTATTTATATTTGCTAAGAGAAATATAGTAATATACAAGAATGTATTATTACACACAGTGCTTTATTAATTTATATATTATTATTACACAGTTAATGGATCATAGCTGTCAGGTTGTTCAGGGTCGCCATGACAACAACAGAGATGCCAACTGATGGTTCTGTCCTTTTTTTGTCCTTTTAGCGGTCGCCACAGTGAGTCAATTGAATGACTGCTTTTGCTTTGTTTTTATGCTGGATGCCTTGCCTGATGCACCCATGGCCAGGAATCGAACCAATGCTCTCTGCCATGAAAAGAGGCTACGTACACCATTACACCAGCAGGGATAACCAGGTGTCAATGGCTTATACTACTCTAATGTCTGTGTCTGAGTAACATGCGAAGAAGTATATAGTGATGGGAGGAGGCAAGTTAATCATCTCAGAGAATAGCTTCTCCCATCAAGTTGTAGTGACTTTAATCAAATTATGACCTTGTAAAGCATGCGCTTGTCATTTGGGAGCCTAATCTCCTCACTAATGACTAATTAGCCCCATCACCTGTTTCTCCAAGCCTCCATTACAACCACGACAAAGCTTGAAGATAATGGAATCATCACAAAAAGAGAGTGGATGAGGAATGGGGGCGGGGGAATCCTTCTTTTGCAAAAACAATAGCAAAGTGGAGCAGAAAGACATCAATCAAAAGTCAGGGAAGATTGATGAGACTATATTTTAGAGGACAATGAGGATAAATAAATTCATTAGGGCTAATTAACCAAAAATAGCAGCTTTTCTCATCAATACCTGACATTGTGACAAAGCCCTTTAGATCCCACTTACCAAATCATAATAATATAACTCTTTAAAGGCCAATGTATGTAGATACATATAGATACGATTTATATATTTGAGTATTGAATGTCATTGTTGAATTCAATTGGATTCTATCCATCCATCATCTATGCCGCTTATCCTCATTAGGGTCAAGGGTATGCCGGACCCTATCCCAGCTGACTTCAAGCGGGAGGCGGGGTACACCCTGGACTGGTCGCCAGTCAATTGTATTCTAATACTTGTACAAAGAAATCAAAATACATACAGCTAAAATGAGACAAATAATTCCAGATAAATAGGCATTAAATGGTGTGTGTGCACATGTGATTTTCTTTGTTACACTTAAAGGACGTTATTGTTTGTTAAAACACTGTCATGGATTCATCCAAGAGAATGAGAAGGAAGAAGGCTTCCTTCAGTGCAGTTGCGGTACTTGGCGGCAGGCTTGCAAATAGGCGGCCCCCATTCATTCATCCCCATTTTTATACCAGGCACTCTCCCTGAGCAGACCACTAGCATCTGCTTAAACTACGCACCCAGACTCCACAAATCTTGGAAAAAAAGGCCTTGAGGGGGAGATAGAATCAACTTATAGTAAAGTGACAAACTAACGCGAGTGTAAAGGGGGGCAACATCGGTGTGCTGCTCATTCCTCATCCTCTAATCATAAGAACATCTGGCTGGGAGAGGATGGAGGAAAAAATAATAAAATCCTGCCTCCGATTTGATACACATGATCACCTCAATTAGTTCCTCAAAGATGCCCACGGGAGAGCCTGAACACAGCAGCTGTGATGCAACTACAATATCAGTAAAAATACATTGGAATTTTAGTAGTTTATACCTAAAGAGAGAGAAATTGGTTCCTGTTGGGATCCAACTTCTAAAATCATCTGAAAGGGGCATATTTAGGGGCTTGCCTCAAAGGTAGTGATTTTAAAACATAACATAGGTTTTTGGCAGTGAACACGGCGCACAGTAAATGACCCCAGTAATGTAGTTTGTACACAGTTTGCACTACAGTAGGGATGTCCGATATTGGCTTTTTTTGCTGTTATCCTATCTGCAGATATTGTCCACCTCTCAATTTCCAGTTCCGATATCAACCAATACAAATATGTGTAAAATCACCAATCTCCTGTCGTGGATTTAACACATATCTGTTGTGAAGAATATCAATCAATCAAACTTTATTTTTAAAGCACTTTTCATACACAGGTGTAACACAAAGTGCTTTACAGATTAAAATCGTTCCTGCCTAATCCACCCTCCTAAAACTCCCATCCCCAGTATACACATGCATAACCCCCACCCCTGTACCAAGCAATCCCACCCCCGCCTGCCTCAATATAAATAGAATAAGAAAAATAAAAATGAGGTAGATAAGTTACATAAGGCTGAGTACAGATGAACGGGAGAGGAAAACTCCATCAGAGGAGCCGTCTGCACCGAGAGCAGGGCATCGACCACATCCTCCACGACATCGCCACAGAGCACCCAGGGAAGGCGAGGCAGGGACGCCCCGCCTCCACCGGCCTCCCTCAGGGGAATTACCCGGAAGAACATAAGAGTAATAAACCCAATAATGAAAAGCAATTAAAAATTAATAATCGATAATCTATGACAAAATATCGGGATTAAGACAAAAATATAAACAAGAAAATAAGATAGATAAATAAATATTAGCTAAAGGCTGAACTAAAAAGGTGGATCTTGAGCCTGCTCTTAAAAAAATGAACGTTTTCTGCAGCCCTAAGTTCCTTCGGCAGACTGTTCCAGAGACGAGGACCATAGAAAAGAAAAGAAGCCTCTCCATAAGTGTGTCCTGACTTTGGGAATGACTAGGAGCCCGCTGTCGGAGGAGCGCAGGGACCGTGAGGCTTCATAAGATAAAAGCAGTTCGGAAAGATAAGAAGGCCCAAGACCATTAGGACACTTATAAACTATTAAAAGAACCTTAAAATGTATCCTGATGCACACAGGGAGCCAATGCAGTGATCCTAAAACTGGTGTAATGTGGGTCCGCCTCCTGGTCTTCGCCAGGACATGTGCAGATGAATTTTGTAAAAGTTGTAAAACTGATGTAGTCTTTTTGGGAAGACCAGAAAGCAGGGCATTACGGTAGTCAATATGACTGGTGATAAAAGCATGCATGAGCGTCTCGTGTCGGCCCGAGAGAGAATGGGGCGAACTCTGGCGATGTTTTTTAGATGCATTTCTGCTGAAAAAATCTCTTACTGTTAATGATATGATTTTAGACCGAAAACTCGACTGTCTGTTTTTAACTGGAACCTGGCTGGGTGCAGATGCAACTGCTGTTCTGAGACCTCACCGCGTAATTTTGACTTTGCATTTTCAAGTGGTAAAAGGGGAGGTGGCATTGCTTCAATCGCATCCAAAACTCTTTTCACCAAATCTATTTTATTTCAACAATACACCACCTTCGAATTTCATGCAATTGTTTTTAGCAACTCCACAATTTTATGCGTTCCTATTTATCGTCCACCCAAAATTTGCAGTTTAAAATTGCTTCCATTGGCCTGGCGTCGTCAGGAAACATGGAGATGTAGAACTACAGTATATATCATCAGCATAACTGGTAAAGTTGACTCCGTGTCTCCGTAACTGGTGGCCCTCACTGAGGAGAAAACATTATGAAGGCCCTCAGCATTAACCAGGACAAAACTGTCCAGTGTTTCCTCTGTTCAAGACAGACACTCAGATGTATTTAAAACTATGTTACTTTGAGAGGATGAAATGTTACATCTGATAGTGTCCATCTTTCCCCTAAAGTAGTCTGCAAACGACTCACAAAGAGAGTCAGTGGGTGTAAAAAGACGTTCGTTATAATCGGGGTTTAAAACCTGGTCTATTGTGGAGAATAGGACTTTTGGGTTGTTTTGTGGTTATTGATTATGTTGGAAAAGTAGTTATTTCTTGCGTTCCTAATTGAATTATTGTGTATTTTTTGTTGTTTTTTAAGAATTCGATAATTTATTGTTATTTTGTTTTTTCTCCATCTTCTCTCTGCCATCCTGCAATTTATTTTTTGTTGTTTCAGCTCTTCATTAATCCATGGGGCTGTGTGTTTAGTATGGATGGTCTTGGTTTGAAAAGGAGCAAGAAGGTTAAGAGCTGACTATAATTTACTGTTACAATTTTCAACAATAAAATCACAGGAGGTAGGTAAAACCAGTGGGGGATATTTGTTTAAAATATCAATAAAATTTTATACAATAAAAAGAGACTTCAGGGGTTAGATGACGTTTCCTCACAATTCTCACAGAGGTCTCCTGCTGGATAAAACTGGTGATGGACAAACACACAGTAGTGGTCAAAAAAGAAATGGCCAAGTCGACAACAAAAGGCACACCAATGGAGAGGCCATACGTGATGACCAAGTCCAGGGTGTGCCATCTGTTGTGCGTCAAGTGACAAATGTTGAGTAAAATCCATATTATTAAGTACATTTAAAAGTTCAATTGAAAGAGGATCTAAAATATTGTCTATGTGCAAGTTAAAATCATCGGTTAAAATAACCATGCCATGTAAAATTTATTAAAAATTCTGAGAATTTACTGATAAAAATAAAAACACTTGATTTTTTGGGTGGATGATAAGTAGTAAGACATGATCACATCACATAAAAGTCCAGTTTGAGTTTTTCTGACAGCTGTAGTTTGACATCATTGGTACCTTTGTGGATGACGACTGTTGATGCTGAGGGGTGGAGATGGAGGATGTTGGGGGCGGAGTCGTTGATGTCCAGCACAGACGCACCCAGGTTGCATAAGGTGTACGAGCATGCGGGCTCGGAATGCACAAGGGAGGTCTCCCGGGTGGTGTCGACGTTGCATTCCCGCCAGGCGGGGGGGTTGGTGACCCGGCGGCGGAAACTCACTCTCATGCAGCGGAGAGAGGAGGCGGTGATGCGACCAAGCTCCGTGACCTGTGGTCCTTGTAGCGCGGGGCCCGGGTAAAGTGCAGTTCTCCACGTCGCGTTCTGACAGACACCGGTGGACCGTTGCGACTACCAGAGCGATGTGTTGGCGATTTTGCGGTCTGTGTGAGGCCACGATGTGCATAAGGCAAAGGGGGAGAATCCTCTTGATCCAAGACACCAAACCTGTTGCCCAGCGCTATGTCTCCGGTGTTGTGGGGGCCACGCACATGAAGATTTCACGCCCTGGAATTTCTACTTGGACCAACAGTTGCCCACAGGTCGTCCTTCCGTGGAGTGGAACTAACCGAACCTTTGGGCTTTGTATTGCGTTGGGAGCCAGTAACCCTAATCAGCTGCAGCCTCAAAGGGAGCTGATAATGCCGGCTGCATGGGGCAGTTAGCTTTGTTGGTGAACTGGTGCGAGGCCTCTCAGGAGTAGCGCTCTGTATCGGCTAGCTGGGAGCTGGTGGCAGTGGCTCTGTTTTGGCCAACAATAATGTCCAGATCTCGTTCCTCTTGGATTCTAAACAAGAGTGTAATCCAGGTTTCGAGTTTGGAAACCTTCTGGCTCAGACTGGCACAGCTCCCGCAACTGGGTGTGGAGGTGAGTAGTGACATAGCTCACCTGGCTTGCTATCAGGTTGTACGTTATAAAAGATACCAACCATGCATCAGATAAACCAGTTGGTCCAAGTAAACACAAGCTTAAAAGTGGGTACAATCCCCAGTAGTTAAAACCAAAAGTGATGTTAAAATCAGTTAAAATAGCTTTTGTTTGGGAGTCCGTCTTTGCAGCAACAAGGACGCAGACGCATGCGCAAAAGCTCGCATATACAGACGGGGGGTGGAACAGCTGATGAGTACAGCATCAGCAATAAGCTTCTCTTGTACAATACAGTACAATATTGTACAGCATCTGAACTCCACAAGTGTGGTGAATCCGGTGTCTTGCTTTTTTTTTTTTTTACCGGCACCACCATTAGTGACTACCTTCCAATCGAGACTTGTTTATTCAAGCACATTTTTACGTGACATGAGAGCTAGGTCCCGCATCGCTGTGATTCCCTGTTTACCAATTGAGGTAAGCGATATCGAGGAAGCAGATACGGAAGATACCTAAAAAAAGCATTTGTAGAAGTAGGAGTACTGCTATTGGAGTAATACCCTCTAAAGGAACTTATCTGTAGCTTATCTGTGCAAGAAAAGGTACATTGGAATTTAGTAGTACATTAAGAGAAAGCAAAAGGCTGCTAATGTCATCCTTGTTCTGACACGCATTGAAAAAAGACCCACTAGAGGTAGCTTGGGAAGCCACTTGACTTGACGCTGGAGTCCAATCAATCGCCCACTGAGCACAACGTAGCTCGAAGAAAGAGGCACCTACTGGGATCCAACTTCTGACACCACTGGTTTCTGTTTCATTAAAGACGACGTGCCATTGGGGGATAAACAAACAAAACATCAGTTCTTAACTTTGCACTAATCCAATTTCATGTTGTACACAAAAACAGTTGCACCTGTCAAATCTCATTTGGCAAACTTTGCACTTCAACTGATGCCATGGGATCCATTATTATTATTCTTCCACCAGAAAATTAAAAATCAATTCATTGTTAAAAATTCAGACTGCTCAACTTAAATGCTGCATTCAAAGACTGTGGGAATGAGAAAACTCTCTACATGTTGAAAACACATTGTTTGGTTTCTGCGGTCATAATCATTCTACCCCATGTAGGTGCAGGTGGGTTTGACAAAGATCCAATAATTTTGCTCCCAGCCAACCCGGCAACTTGGAGACAAGCCCAGAGCGTTTGTTTTGATGACAACGCTATCATGCCCCTGCACCTCAAATGGCTAACATGGGAGCGCAGCTCTGAACACTCAAGAGGTAAAAACAACATAAAAGTCAGTATTTGCCCCACAAAATGCCGCATAAAACTTTGCCATGGTTGCTTTGTACAATATGGCTAAATTACTACTAAAACTGTATCACGAGAACAGCCTAACCAACTCTGGCTTCGCTACAATGAATGATAATACAGGAATATACTGTAGTAGGAGTGTGTGAGGGATATTGGAAGTGCACTTTATTGGATATTGGAAGTGCACTAAGTACTTAATGAACACCTTGCAATCCAGGCTACTTTGGTGCACCCAGCGTCACCACGTGTGGCTATTTTTTCCATTAAATGAGTACTGCTTGCTAAATGAGTACTGTTGATGTCCAACCGACGTTATGGTTGTTGCTATGTTGTCGTTGTGATACTACTTTCGGCGCCAAAAAATTCCTGTTTTGCCTTTGCCCCATGATGTAGGTATTGTTATAAGAGCGAAATAATATTTTTACATTTTTAATGGTATAATAAAAAAAAAATCAACAAAATAGTTTAAAGTTGATTAACTGTCATTTACTGAATCATTGTAGACCTCGTATTTGTACCTAAATCATACACTGTTCTGTAAAACACTGACATCTTAAGTGCTTCCTGCTAACTGAGGCTTCTTGTTTTAAAGTAGCGATGTTCCAAGACAAGATGCGTGCTGTAAAGTGCTTCTTTGCTAACTGGCTTGATGGAGCGCCATGTCTTGTAATCTGGGATTAATTTTACCGGAATTCACTGCTGATGTCTTCTCCTGGCTGCTTTTCCAGGTTAATCTGGATGACAGTGGATTTGCATGGCAGCTGGAGGGAAGAGGGCAGGTACCACTTGATTGAGAGAGAAAAAATAGATGATGAAGGGGTGCAGGCTAATTGTTGTACAACATATTTATGCATGTCTGCTTTTTAATACAAAATACTTGCAAGTGGGAAGCTTGACAGAGGCTGTCGGGTGTTTACAGTTAAAATATTTGCCTGTCTCAGGGATCTGAGAGGTGCGAGATAAGGCAGAGACGGGTCCTGTCACTAGCAGAACTGACTGCCTCCCACCTACAGTCATTTTTATTAACACAACATTGATTTCTCACAGCTATTTTTTTTTGATTAGCCAACCACCACCTCTACCACCACAGGGGTTTAATCAAAACACATCAAGATTTATGCCAACCATCGCCAGCACTTGCTGCATTGTTTCCTCATTATGGAGGAAGTGGGGACTGCATTATAAGGAATCTACAAGGACTTCCAGTTTGTTCTGATTTAAAATTAGTGCATAATGTAAATAGAATGAATCCGTTCCAGGGTCAAGTTGCCCCCTTGTTTAACATATTTAGAAGTGCAAAAAGATGTTAACCACTGTGTGTTGTCTTTGATGATGCATGACAAGAAAGGGATTTTCCGTAATTTTTCCAACATTTCCCTTTTAACATTTCCCACCTTGCTCGAGCTGCCTCATCTGGCTCCTCTCAATGTGGCGGAGAAGCGACTTTACCCAGAGTTTCTTCTGGATGACAATGCTCCTCACCCTATCTCTAAGTGACAGCCCAGCCACTCTACACAGGAAACTCATTTACGCCACTTAAACCCGCGATCTTGTCCTTTCGGTCGCTACCCGAAGCTCATAATCATAAGTGAGTGGTGGAACACTGCTTGACCAATACATTGAAAGATTTACCTTTACTCTCTCACAGAGTATGCTGTGCCAATCCACCTGTCTTGTGTTCCATCCTTCCCTCATTTGTGAATAAGACCCTAAAATACTTAAACTCCTTATTTGGGACAGAATCTCATCCACGACCCAAACATGGCACTCTACCCTTTTCCACGCGAGAACCATGGACTCGGAGTTGGAGTTGCGGATTCTCATCCCAGTTGCCGATCCAGTAAGAGCTGAAGATCCACCAGCAACACCACAACATCTGCAAAAAGCAGAGACCCGGTCCTGTAGCCACCAAGCTGGATCACCTCAGCATTGTGGCTGTTGGCGGAGTACAACCCTCAATAGAAATGAGGAAATGGCTTATTGCCCTGACACCAGTAACGGGAGAGAATGACCCAAATTAGGTGGTCAGTTGCCCAAACACTCTTGGATCACGGTTAAATGTCTTCTCCAAGTCTGGTTGGGCAAACTCCCATCCACCCTCAAAAGACCCTGACAAGAATGTAAGGTTGTTTCACAGTTCCACGACCGCTCCTCCTGAATCCGGACTCAACTATCCGGTAGACCCTCCTCTTTAGAACCTTGACAAGACCATACCAAAAAGGCTGGGCAGTGTGATCCCATGATAGTTCAAACACACAATTCAAGTCCCCTTTCTTAGGAAGAGGAACCCCCACCCCGGCCTGCCAATCCAGACGCACCACTCACAATGTCCACGCTATGCTATAGAGTCGTGTCAACCAAGACAACCCCACAGCATCCAGGGCCTTAAAGGCCACCCTCTGGGCTTGCCACTGAGGCGCTTTTTCACCATCTCGGCAACGTCAGCAATAGAGATAGGAGAGCCCACTGTGGAGTCCCCAGACACCGCTTCCTCATTGAAGGATGTGTCAGTGGGAATGAGGAGGTCTTTCAAGTGTTTGTTTGGTCTACATCAACTTCTCGAAGTGACATCAGCAGCGCATCATCCTCACCACATATGGTGTTGACAGTGTACTTATCCCCCCTCCTGAGACGGCGGATGGTGGTCCAGAATCTCTTCTAAACTGGGTCGAATTAAGGTGCATTTAGTTCTTATAAAACAGATTATAAACATATTTCTTATTAAACTTCACTTTTTTTACAACTTTTGTCTAATTTATAAGAAGAAAAGAATCAGAAGTCACATGCAAAGACATGCCGAGAGCTCTTCGCATTATGTTAACCATTTAGTCGTGACAAATTAATTAAAAAGAATAATTAAATAATGAACACATTAAATATGGCAATTAGAAATCTTGTCCTACATGAGTGAATTGGAGGGAATATAATAAGGGGAAGCAAACGATGCGATGGAGTGTATGAAAACAATTTTTATTTAATGCCTTTTTCCCCATCATAATAAAATGCACGAGGGGGGAATGCTTGCAATAATGTTATGACTATAATATTAAAAGGCAAAGTAAGTAAAGGATTAAAAACCTGCTGTACACGCTTGCTTGAGTATAGTCCTATATGTTGTCAAGGGCTCTGGCCACTCCTCTGCTTATTGCCTAGCAACATGGGGGAATGCACACCAAGGAAGAGATGATCAGGTTAATTCCAAACTAATTCCTTCCGTACACCCAATGATGCAAGCACATTCAAGGACCAATCAAGTTTACAGGAAGTGATGAGGTGACGCTACATTATCTCAGCCTACTTCAGCAAACAGCATCACTGCTTTTATCCACTGTCTTGACCATATTTCTCACAGTTTCCCAGAAAATTCTCAAGGAGAGTATTGAGCAACTAGGGAAATTTTTCCAGAACTAGCTCACATATTTTTATATAACTTTAAGGGAGTGTAGCAAAGGGGCAAAGATAGAATATACTACTAGGTTCCATTCCTAGACTGTGATGTAAGTCAAGTCTTGGTGTAAGTCGGATCTTATACATAAATTAACATCTGAAATTCATATACACTACAGTAATAAAAATATTAAATACAAGAATTAAATGAAACAGTAACAAAAAAAAAATTCCATTGTTTATCCACCTGGCTGTCTTGCACACTGGGGGATGTAACAAGAAGTGAGAGACTAGCTTTTTGGAGGGAGGAAGTGCTAATAGGGAAGAATAGCCTCAGAATGACACCTACACCATTCATTCCTGTTTCTGTAGTCCAAGGCAACATGCCAGCGTCAAGAGAAAAACATGGCCGACAACTGCAATCAATTAGTCAAGTATAGCCAATAAATGCAGCTTATAAAGCCTCTTAGAGCGATTATTATATTTCTAAGAAATCAATATGCACCAAATTTATGATCAGGCCTTGGCAGAGGTACGCCTATCCAGCGAGTGCCACTCTATTTCCATTCTGTGATCCGTAAGGCACTCCGAAGCGCCCCTGGGGAGAATGGGGTGCTCCGCTATATGAAAAATTGCCTCCCATTTGTCATGCATAAGTAAATAGACAGGTGCCTCTGCCTTTATCCACCTGTCTTCTTTTTGCATCAGCATTTATGTGCTATTCCAAACATCACTGTGTGAATGTCTTCATGGAAATTTACATCTCTTCATCTCACAACACCATCCAGGAGTAGTATAGCAGTAGTCGAACTCGGGTGCAGCGACTGTTAAGACTACAAATAAGACAAGAAGACACTCCAACAAACAAGAAACCAGATAAAAACTTGGAGGAAAAATTGACAATTATGCTGGCCTGGCCCATAATAATCTACATTCTATTTCATACCAAAGTTCTTCCACAGGAACCATGTCGTCAAGAAAGAGAAAAGGGCCTTACCCAAAGTTTTTCCACAAAATTGTGATGTGTAGAATTGAAAATGTGGAAGATTTTGGAGGGCCAGGTCCGTAATATCCTTTATAGTTTATCCTAAAAATCTTAAAGTTCTTCCTTACTAATAACATTTTATGGAAGAGAAAAGGGATTTGTACAAAAGTCTCTCACACGTTGGATGCCTAAAATCAAAACTAGAGGAAAATATTAAGGCAAAATAAGAGAAGGCCAGAAATCTCCATTCTAGTTTATCCCAAAGGTGTTTGAAACGTTTATCTACCCCAGCCACTGTTATGAAAGAGAAAAAGGGTGTCGTCGTCACTTTTACCACAAAGTTGAATGCCTGGAATTGAAACTTGAGAAAAATATATAAACAGAATGAATAATTGGTGTCTTAATTGAAAGCTTGCAAACGACGCATTGTCAAATGCTTCAAAAGACAGATTAACGATTAGAATTCGGCACAAAGTCGCAAATGCTGCAGGTTGTTGCTGCTGGGAAAACTGCATGGCAGGGCAGATTGAGTTGATATGACGCATTAGCATAGCTGTAAGACAACTCTTTTTGAACATACCAAGGGTGGGTGGAACGTGCGTTAATATTAGCACATCCTGGCTTTAAAGCGGTCTATGCAATTCATTGTTTGATTACGCCTCCGTGACCAGCAACAATTTGTGTGACAAAATGCTATTAATATGCTTATGAAGGGCCAAAAGGCATCGCACAATTAGAATAACAAGCCGCAAAGCTAATGTATTCAGCATCTTTGAAGTAAAGGGGTTAGATAAGGATTTTATTTTTATCATAAAGAGCAGTGCAACACTATCCTGTACTCCTGTTTGCATTGCAAACAAAACAGGAGCACGACTCCACATGAGGTTTACCTTATAATAAAGACACGCTGTCGCTTTAACACCGTGCTTGTTTACCATCAAACCTAGCTAATTAGCCTTGCTATTATGTCATTGCAAGACATTAACATTGCATCAACACTCACCTCGTACAAGATAACTAATGGGATCCAATAAGAACGCGCACAGTGTCACATTTGTCTGCTTCCCGGACCGGCCGATATAATCGATGCCTTTCTAAAAATGTTCATACTAGAGAAGATCAATTGGCATTCTCCTCCCACATGTACACAAATAGAGCCATTGATGCTATTGAGTACCCCCGGGACTCGCTATGGTAATGTTTCTATATCTGCTTCCGTCTTTTACATCTCATAATGCAACATGGAGCTGCTCTGATGGAACATAACACCTCAGGCTTTGGAGTAATTCGCACTATATATGTATATACTGTGTGTGTGTGTGTGTGTGTGTATATATGTATATCTATATATAGATATATATAGATATATATATAGATATACATATATTCATCTACAGCTTTTCAGGACAAACTTTCCAAACGCTGCTGTTGTCGAGTTGTTTGCCTTTGAGCTTCCACTAAAGCCTTTTGATTGCTATCTGTCTGCAGATATGGAGCTTTGTTAGTGCCTGATTCCCGGCCTACCCGTAGCTTCTGTGACTTTAAATCCTTCCAGAAAATATTCATGAATTGCATGGATTGTCTTGGATTTTAGTAAAAAAACAAACAAACAAACAAACAAAAAAACTGCACCTTTTTAGTACCCTCACAACTAGTTTTGCACCAGGAAAATACTTCTTTGCATCCCTTTGACTATCATAGTCCCCATGAGGTGTGATTTGGAATTTGACTGTGATTGGTGGTTCGGCAGAATGGGCGGCAGCTTAATATGTCAGTCATATATACAGTCATCCTTTGTTTAGAAAGGTTGGTTCCACACCCAACTGCAATAAATGACTATCCATGGCAAGGCTTTGAGTATTGATATAGACTGACGCACCTTCCTTTATCAATTCAAAAACAACATTGTACACAGTGCAGGTTAGTGATAAGGGTTCTTATGAATTAAAAGGTCAGTAGCACCAGCCTCATTTTCACAAGCAGTGAGGGAAGTGTGGACATCAGTGGCCTGATGTCCATTTTCTGGACACCTGCTGGGGGCCTTATTCCTCCGTTTTGCCCTCTTATATCTGACACACAGCAAAGAGAGGATTATTACAGTACAAAGCAGTTTGAACTATTACCTTCTATAATATTCTGTATAATGGTAATAAAAAAAAATAACAGTTGTTCTCTTATCTACTTTTGTCAATTTACGTCAGGGCTGTCCAGCTGTCCTTTGATATTTATAAAATATATTTATATATATTTTAAATATATATTATTAAAAGAAACAACATATACATACCTTATACATATAGTGTACACACACATTTGAAGACAAATCTTTGTGTTTTCATTACGTATTAGTACATGTTACCTTTTTTTAGTTACATTATGCTCTTTTGCTCGATTTTTCCATTTTGTCAGCTTTTTGATTATTTTATTTTTTGTTTATTAAGTTCCACAGCTGGCCCCAGTTACATTGTGGAGTTAGTTTTTTTATACCTTGTAGACCTGCATTGCATGCATTTACAGAACTAGAGTTCACGCCGGCTCGCCTGCTCTGACAATTCTTCACCTTTTGTTGATTGCTTGTACTTAATCAAAAAAATCAAAAAGCAAAAAACACTTATATGCACACCCTTACTTGCTCAATCTAGCTGCCATGTCTCTGTATTGTCAACCTGGATCTCTTTTATGTATGAGGTGTGTTATGAACGAAACTGAAAGTTGGGGTTGACCCAAATGCAATGAGCGTCAATAGAACTGCTCAGCGACCAAAATACTACATATCACTTGTATGTCAATATGTCTAGACTAGTATTACCCTACCACAAAACAGCAATCATTTATTAAATAATACATTTCTAAAAGAACAAGGAATAGCAAAGGAGACTATAATCACACCACAATATTGTGAGGGACATCTCACAATATAGAGACACACCTCTTACATCTGAATAATAAATCAGAGGCCAAAGTCTCACTTGGTAATGGTTTAATTTTATTTGAACATGCATACGTTATATATTATGTGATGTATTGGAATACATCACATCACATAATACAATTCTAATTCCACATGTCCAAAAGGAGTAGAAAGAAGAAAAGTTTATTTATTTTTAAGTTTTTATTTATTAATTTATTATTATAACTTTATCCTACCCCTCATCGGTTTCACACCAATTTCAATACATTTGTTCACTTCATGTATTCCAGATTAGATCTTTGGAGTTAGGTAAGGTAATGTGACATTGTGATAAAATAGTAGTCAAAGTTTGTATCATGGTAAATAAATTATATAGCAGCCATAGGAATTATAAAAAAATAGACACAACAGAACATAGTTGGATTGTGGGTGAGCACAGTCAATGCTCATTTTTTTCTATTTTAGGATGGGGGGGTTTAAATCTTTTTTTATTTCATTTATTTCATTCAAAATCAAAACAAGTTATTCAAAACAACTACAATAAATTTAACACAATAAATGAATGAAAAGGAGCAGAAAGAAGAACAGTCTTATAATATCTGCCCCTTTTCAAATTAACAATCACTTAAATGTTCAGTTTTATATCATTTTTATACATATAATATCCTTAATTTAGTTGCAAATAAATGCACAATTTTAACATTTTGATTTTTCCAGTCTTTTAGATTTCCCAACATACATCGCTAACATTTGACTGAAATTTTACAATTTATGAAGCTTCTAACTGTTCATACATCTTCATTATTGCAGCTTTTATGAATTTCTTGAACAACAGGATCTTCTTTTATTTCTTCCTGAAGCTTGTTCCATAGATGAATTCCTTTTACTATGACAGTCTGTTCCATTGCTCTGGTCCTGAACCGGGGTTTTTAAAAATTTCTTTTCCTTTCAGATTGTAATGACTAACTCGTTTTTCAAAACCTTCCTGAATGTTTGCTGGTAACATATTGTTATTAGCTTTGTCCAAAACCTGAAGAATTTTTTGCTCAACTATATCATAAAATGTTTAAGTCTTACATTTAATAAACAATGGGTTTGATGGCTCTCTATATCTTTTGTTATTTATGGCTTTCATTGATTTTTTTTTGTAAAATAAACAATGGATTTGTGAATGTTTTACAATTTGTTCCGCAAATTTCTACACAGTATGTTAAATATGGCAGAATCATTGTGTTGTATAAATTGAGCAGAGCTGAGTGAGTCAGAAAGAATTTCACTTTATGCAAAACAGCAATAGATTTGGCAACTTTACCCTTTGTATAATTTATATGTGATTTCCAGCTCAGGTCCTCATCAATGGTGACTCCCAAAAATTGTGTTTCTTTTTCTCTTTCTATGTTCATCCCATCTAGCCTTAGTGATATATCAATATTTTTCTTTCTATCATTGAATATAATATAGTTTTTTTTTTTAACACTAAGTGCTAATTTATTTTGGTCGAACCAAAGTTTTATTTTTTTTTAGCTCCTTGTTCACTGTATGTTCCACTTCTTGCATAGTTTTTGCTGAATAGAATAACGTCGTGTCATCGGTAAACAGAACACTCTGAAGCACATCTGAGGCTTTTGGAAAGTCGTTCATGTATAATATGAATAAAATTGGTCCAAGTATTGAGCCCTGTGGCACCCCACAACTGATGTCGCAAAGGTCTGACTTGGTGTTGTGTATCTGAACATACTGTTTTCTGTTCTCTAAATAGTTTTTAATCCATTTTTGAGCCAATCGTCTTATTCCATATTTTTCAAGTTTCCAGAGTAATCTTGAGTGATTTATTACATCAAAAGCTTTTGTAAGTCAATGAAAATGCTTACAAGAATGTTCTTTCTGTCAATTTGTCTTACTATATTTGAAGTTAGTTCCATTATAGCCATCGCTGTTGAATGGTTTGCCCTAAAACCATACTGAAAGTTTTTTTAAAATATTTTCTTTTTGCATGAATTGCAAAGTCTGATTGCAAATACCTTTTCTAAGATTTTTGAAAATTGTGGAAGCAAGGAAACTGGCCTGTAAAGAGAAAAATCATGTTTGTCTCCATTTTTGTAAAGGGGAACAACTTTAGCCACTTTTGTTTTATCTGGAAAAATTCCTGTTGTCAGTGACAAATTACAAATATATGTAAAAGGTTCAGTAACAGATTCATTTATATTTTTTACAATTGTCATATCTAACCCTTCACAATCTGTGGATCTCTTGTTAGCACAGTTTTTTTTTACAATTTTAAGTATTTCTTCTTTTTCAACATTTGTAAGAAAGATACTGTTTACACAGTCATCTACAATATTTTCTGTGTTTTATAGTGTTGTTAGAATCTTTTTTGCAATGGTGCTACCTAGTTTTGCAAAATAATTACAAAATTCATTGGAAATTGTTTTCTCACCAGATATCTTACAATTGTCTCTAAAAAATAATTTGGGTATACATTTTTTGTTTTATTACTTTTAATAGTTATCTTTGGTCTTGGTCCGAAACAACGAGATCGTGGATACAAGCGGCGGAAATGAATTTTCTCCGCAGGGTGGCTGGACTCACCCTAAGAGATAGGGTGAGGACCTCGGCCATCCGGGAGGAGCTCAGAGTAGAGCCGCTGCTCCTTCACATCGAGAGGAACCAGTTGAGGTGGCTCGGGCATCTCGTCCGGATGCCTCCCAAGCGCCTCCCTGGTGAGGTGTTTGGGGCATGCCCAGCCGGGAGAAGGCCCCGGGGAAGACCTAGGACACGCTGGAGGGACTATGTCTCACAGCTGGCCTGGGAACGCCTTGGTGTCCTCCCGGTGGAGCTGGAAGAGGTTGCCGGAGACCGGGAAGTCTGGACTTCCCTACTGAAACTGCTGCCCCCGCAACCTGGACCCGGATAAGCGGAAGCAAATGGAATGGTTTTGCTAAAAGAGTAAATCATTCATTTTAATGGTTTTTCTATTGTACTTCTTTTTCTGTTTTTGTTGAATAAAACATAATTTTCACATATTACATACATTCACATATTTCTCTGTTTTGTTCTAATTACCTTGGCTACATTGTAAATCATGCCGCTACACCAGTATACTTTGGAGTTTAAAATAAATAAATGAATAAATAAATAATTCTGATGTCTTGTATGCTTTATGCTATGAGCTGTGATTTCAAATACACTACTTTTTAGTTCTATTTGCACAATGTCTCAATATCGGATCAGCCTGAAGTTTATTCAGGAAATCAGTGGTATCGCACATCAATATTAAAAACAAAATTGTGGTCAAACTGAATTGTAAAACCTCCGGGCTATTGAGCTTTTACGGTTCCACTGAATTCATTAACATTGTTAATTGTGGTTAATTATGGTTGTATATTGCAGAAAGGGGGGTTATGGGTGTTGCATACAGGTACATATCAACTGTAATTGTTTTGGTGGTGTGCTATGAGAACATACTGTAGCTAACCTACACACACGCACACACACACGCACACACACATACAGTTAGTGCAGATATCTGAGCAGCGCACTGGAGGTAGTAAACTAGCATAGAGCAGTAATGTCGCACAGCCTCCGGGGCTTATTAGGAGGCATAAAAGCCGTACGCTGCCTTCATTCATATTCCCCATAAACACACCATGGCGCCACTGCTCCTTTTGCGGGCCAAAACATAAGCCAGTGTTTTGTGCTGCATGATTGATTTGCAAAGTAGGCCGACACTGCAAAGACAGCGAGGATTTGCCTCTTCTGTGTGCAAACGCAAATTGCAATGTCAGATCGCTGCATGGATGTTGTTTGTCTGGCACAGACTCAGCATGGTGCCAATTTTTTGGGCCTTTTTTGCTTTACAACTGACGTAATATGCAAAAATTGGAACTGGCGGTGATTAAAGCAGTCAAGGAGGGACAAAAGGCTGAGTACATGGACACTGCCAAAGTGGAAATCATGCCCAGTAATGAATAGCACAATGGAATTAAAGGTAGAAGAAGAAAAGTAGCACAGAATCTGAGGTGCTCCCAATGACAATTTATAACAGGCTAGGACTACCAACATGAAATTGAGCTTATTTATATATCTATCATCATCTTTTATCAACTCAAATTATATAACTACCAAAAGGAAGTTAGGTAGTGAGGAAGACAACATGACACGGGTGTTTGCTTTGAAATGCTCATGCACAGCCAACGTGCTGCCGTGAAACATAAGTTCAGCTTTGCAAAGTTGATATGTCAGGCATTGAAATATGTTAACACAAATTACTATTTATGGACAATAAATAGAGTTATATTTGCAGAAAAATATGCAAAAAAAATGATGACAAATTAATGGACAACTGAACATTTAACATAACTTTTACCTTTATTTTTTTTAACTCTCTTTTAAACCAACAACTAGGCAATCCTTTTTTTAACTGTTGCTCCACTCATGTGGCACATGCAGAGAGGTCTGTTCATGACTTTTTCACATTCACAGTTTGACATTCAAAAAACAATGTCACAAACATGACATGTGGAATGGAAAATTAACATGTAATATCATTTCACTTGTAGTGGACACCTTTGCAAAACAGCAACTGGAAAGGGAAGTGATGGAGTGGTTTGGAAGCACGTTTGGAAGCACTTGTAGCCTCACCATGTCTAATGATGTATGGCTGTTCTTTTTTTTTTACATTTTGAACAAACCTCTACTAGACTTGAATTCCTCAACAGACTCACTCGCTGCTGAAATTTTCTTTGTTAAATCCACATGCTTTTGAAACAGTGTCTCCCGCTAGCTGTTTTCTGTTGATCCACACCAGCAACTTCTCAACATCTCTGATGGTTTGTGGTCTCTGATTTGTTAACACCTAATGCACAGCATAGGACACATAAAATAGCCAGATTAGCCTTAGCCTTCAATTTGTATCCATTAGTGATAAAGAATCCAGACACGTGACGGTCAATCATGAAATCCCACAGGCTTCTGTGCTAGGACCAGTATTATTCAGCCTTTATTATTTATCAATAAAACATAACCAAGCTAGTCAGCTGTCCAAACTCCAGGTGTGCATAAATTACATAAAGAACTGGATGACTTCAAACTTTTTACTATTAAACTCAGGTAAAACTGAAATCATAGTCCTTGGTTCCCGGCACCTCAGAGACAAGCTTGCAAATATTTGTTACTGCTGGAGATGACCTTGTACTCACCGCCCGCAACACAGTCAGGAACCTCGGTGTCATCTTCAATCAGGACCTTTCCTTCAGGTCCCAAATAGGACAAGTGTCAAGAACAGCATTTTTTCCATTTACAAAACATAAAAAAAATCAGAAAATGACTGCAACTAAAAGATGTAGAAAAACTTGTTCATGCTTTTGTGACCTCCAGCCTGGATTACTGTAACACTTTGTTAATAGGCTGCCCAAAAAAATCTTTAAAGATCCTTAGTCCAAAATTCTGCCGCACGAGTTTTAACTGAACTTAACCAGAAGAAAATATCATATCACACCCATATTAGCTTCACTGCACTGGTTACCTGAACAATTTTGAATTGAGTACAAAATTATCCTTCTTACATATAAAGCACTACACGATCAGGCACCAGTATATATTAAAGAGCTCTTAGAACCCTATCAACCAAAAGAACACTATGCTCAAAGAATTTACAATTACTTGTCACTCCTAAAATTGTTAGATCTAGAATGGGAGGTAGAGCCTTTAGTTACCAGGCTCCTCCGTTATGGAACCATATCCCTGGCACAATTCAGGGGGCAGACACCCTCTCATTATTTAAAAGTCAACTCAAAACGCACTTCTTTGCTAAAGCATACAGTTAAAATTGAACCTTGTTATGCTGATATGTATCAGACAATTCTCAATGTTCCTTTGTCTAAGACTAAGGCTTCTGGCTTGATCTCCTATGTATCCCTCATATTATTTTTATATCTCAGCCCAACTGGTCGAGACAGACGGCTGCCCCACAGAACCTGGGTTCTGTCCAAGGTTTCTTCCCCAGAGGGAGTTTTTCCTTGCCTCCGTTCCCAAGTGCTTGCTTATGTGGGGTTTCAGTTGGTTCTGTCCGTGACCTTCATGGGTAATGTGATGTGATATGAAAAAAGTGATATGACTGCTGTTGTGATTTGGCGCTATACAAATAAATTTGAAATTTAATTAAGGCAAACAAGTGTAGGCTCGCCTGCAGGAGATCATTCATCTTTTTGCAGCATACCTCCAAAATCATGTCTCTTTTAATGCACAGCATAGGACACTTGGCCAAGAGTGTTCGTGTTGCTAGAGCACAGTCTCTATCAATCAACAGGTCTGCAAAACTCTTGGTCTCTCTTAATGCCTGACACATTCTATCCAAACTAATTATTATTACCATCAACACTAATAACAATTATATGTATTCATCAAAATTCTCTTGTATGGATAAAAAAAAATATATACTGTACAGTAAATCCAAGAATTAGAATTGTTGATATGATGATGATATAATAATGAGTAATGTCACATTAGTATTGATAAGATGTACAGGGTATAACAGATTGATAATTAAACATATATATATTTATGTGTGTGTAGGTGTGATATCTTGTTTATGTATTATACAGTAATTTATAAAATGCTGCATATTGTGTTAATATAGAGTAACTGACTGTAGTGTTATGAATAGGGGGTGGGTATAATAAGCATGTCTTTTTCCAACTCCTTTTTGAGCGAAATTGTTTTCTGTTTATATGTGTATTTTGATTATGTTCTGTGTATTTTGTGTTGCTCGAAATAAACAAACAATAAAATCATTTGATTGATGTTATTCTTCAAGATGGTACTTACTGTTGATTAGCCTCCAGTACATCCTGGCAAAATCAGTAACACGGTCTTCAAACTTTGTAATGACTTCTTTCTTGATTTTAATAGTGGTCTTCACCCTCTATGGCAGGGGTCTCAAACTCGTGCCATGGAGGGCCGAGACCCTGCAGGTTTTCTTTCCAGCCGGTCACTAAACCAGGTGATTTAACTGATGAGCTTCTTCCCTTTCTGTCGATCGCAACCTCAACTCATAGCATCTTATTTAGAGTTTGTTGCACTCAATGAAAAAAATGTACAGTCAGGAGTCATCAACGCCAAAGGTCCATTGTTTGGCCACTTGATTCAGAATGCCTTAAATGTATGTGCCCCTCAGGCTTCCGTAGTAAAGTGTGAACTAAGAGCTCATCTTGGGCGTGCAATCCGAGATGACTGCGTAAGCAAACCAAGCACAAATACAACGGCTTGTTACGTGCGCTAAATTGCACAAAATTTCGGATGTTAACACGCTAATGTTAACCAAAATACATGATAATGAAGTCAACAATGCACAGTACAATAATACGGCATTCATGTTCGTAATTGTGTGATGTGTGTAAATGGCAGCGCCCTGTGTGGTTGCAACAGCACAGTCACAATCTGGCCTTTGAACTTGCAGCCATGTGAAGACAAGTTAATATCCTATAGGATAGTAAGCCACTTCGGCAATTACGACAGACAAGCAGTGTGGATTACGTCAACGCGGGTTGGCAAAGCCGAGGGCACACCGTCAGATGGGAGCGAGATGCAGGTGGCAGCACAATAGACGGAAGTGCGATGGTTGTGCTAGCTGGACGACCACGTTAAAGCCAAGACCATGACTCAGATTCTCAGATCTGTCATATCACCCATCTTTCCTTATCATTCATTAGCGGTTAGTACCTATACGTTTTACAAAAATCAAATTCATTTAATCAGTGTGTGAGGCAAAGTGTCAAAAATCTGCATTTTTATGGATGCCTTTATTATTCCTGTTTATAGGGGGGATTCACTGTTCTTCAATCATGTACCTTTGTTATGTATGTCCTAAACAAATCACATATAGCACAAAGCTCCATAAGTATATTATCAAGCTGTAGCAAAAAGCTCATGATAGTAAAAACCTGCCAATAACACCCTACTGACATCTGACTGACAGGTATCATCATCAACAGTCCAATGAAACCAAACAAACCCAATCACTTCAAAGCACCCAAAGCTGCAATTAGCCACCAACGTGTGGGCTGAGCCTGTCACATCCTCGACGGGATGCGCTTTGCTGCTACCAGCGATGCAAGCAGCGACGGTAAGAACATTCAAGCCTTGTTAAACATGTGCCCACCCCAGGCAGCCAGCAGATAAGATGACAGATATCAAAGTCCTACTTGTCGCACAGAAAATAAAAGAAAAAGTTTACCTCTTGACAAGCTGGCATAATTCCTGGATGCAGTGACAGGACGCCATGGGATACCGCTGCCCTTGGCCGTATGGAAGCGCTCCAAACACGGAGGTTTTGACAACTTGGGAAACAAACCACAAAAGTGTGTACAAATATTCAAGTAAACTGTGACAACTTCACTAAATACAGCACCAAGAAGCAGCAAAGTTGCTGTATATTAGTCAACATTTTGCATTCATAAAGGATAATCGCCCTTTGTTTGCAATGTCTCAGGGTAACAATGGTTGTCGTTAGCATGCACGACTAGCCTCTCACTCTTACACCACTTAACCAATTCCTTTTGGCCAATATAAAATGAGTGTCACAATAAAACGGTGGCAGTTGGCTGCTAATAGCATGCCAAAGCAACAGAGGGCGCCATAACCTCTCACTGTTAGGCCATTTATTTAAAGTTAGCCACACCTTGATACCACAAAAGGTATTCAAATTGAAATAGACTTACACGTCATGTGATTTTTCACACCCAAATATGTTGATGCATTCCATTCCATCCCATTTTCTTCCGCTTATCCGGGTCCGGGTCGCGGGGGCAGCAGTCTCAGTAGGGAAGTCCAGACTTCCCGGTCTCCGGCGACCTCTTCCAGCTCCACCGGGAGGACACCAAGGCGTTCCCAGACCAGCTGTGAGACATAGTCCCTCCAGCGTGTCCTAGGTCTTCCCCGGGGGCCTTCTCCCAACGGGGCATGCCCGAAACACCTCACCAGGGAGGCGCCCGGGAGGCATCCGGACTAGATGCCCGAGCCACCTCAACTGGCTCCTCTCGATGTGAAGGAGCAGCGGCTCTACTCTGAGCTCCTCCTGGATGGCCGAGCTCCTCTCTTAGGGTGAGTCCAGCCACCCTACGGAGGAAACTCATTTCCGCTGCTTGTATCCGCGATCTTGTTCTTCCGGTCATGACCCATAACTCATGACCATAGGTGAGGGTGGGAACGTAGATCAATCGGTAAACAGAGAGCTTTGCCTAACGGCTCAGCTCTCTCTTCACCACGACGGTCCGGTACAGTGACCGCATTACTGCTGACGCTGCACCAATCCATCTGTTGACCTCATGCTCCAACCGTCCCTCACTCGTGAACAAGACCCCGACATATTTGAACTCCTCCACCTTAGCCAAGACCTCACTCCCAACCCGGAGGTTACAGTCCACTCGTTTCCAACTGAGGATCATGGCCTCGGATTCGGAGGTGCTGAGTCTCATCCCAAAAGCTTCACACTCAGCTGCAAACCGCTCCAGTAAATGCTGAAGGTCACATTCGGATGAGGCCATAAAGACCACATCGTCTGCAAATAGCAGAGACGAGGTCCTAAAGTCACCAAGCTAGGCTCCCTCAACGCCTTGACTGCGCCTAGAAATTTTGTCCATGACGATTATGAACAGAATCGGTGACAAAGGGCAGCCTTGGCGGAGGCCAGCGTTCACCGGAAACAAGTTAGACTTACTGCTGGCAATGCGAACCAGGCTCCTGCTTTGATTGTACAAGGACCAAATGGCACGTAGTAGCGGGCCACCAATCCCGTACTACCGGAGCACCCCCCACAGGACACCGCGAGGGACAAGGTCAAATGCCTTTTCCAAGTCTACAAAGCACATGTAGACCGGTTGGGAAAACTCCCACATACCCTCCTGTACCCTTGTAAGGGTGTAGAGCTGGTCCAGTGTTCCGCGACCAGGACAAAAAACACATTGCAGCTCCTGTAATCAAGGTTCGACTAACGGTCGTGCCCTACTCTCCAACACCCTGGAGTAAACTTTCCCAGGAAGGCTGAGGAGTGTGATCCCCCTATAGTTGGAACACACCCTCCGGTCGCCGTTTTTAAAAATGGGGACCACCACCCCGGTCTGCCAGTCCAGAGGCACTGTTACCGACTTCCATGCAATGTTGTAATTGATGTTGGGGTTATTGGACCCCAACATCCAGAGCCTTTAGGAATTCAGGGCGAAACTCATCTACCCCTGGAGCCTTGCCATTGGGTGTTTTAACTACCCCAATTACCTCAGCCAGGGTGATAGAACTGTCCAAGTACGTATCCTCAGACTCTGCTTCCTCTACGGAAGGTATGTCAGTGGGATTGAGAAGGGCCTCAAAGTATTCCTTCCACCAACCAACTATATCCTCAGTCAAGGTCAGAAAGCCCCGTCCGCACTGTAAACAGCGTGAACTGGCGGCTGTTTCTCTTTTCTGAGGTGTCGGACGGTTTGCCAGAACCTCTTCGAGCCCGACCGAAAGTCGTGCTCCGTAGCCTCACCGAACTCCTCCCTCACCCGAGTTTTTGCCTCGACCACAGCCAAAGCCGCGTGCCGCTTGGGCTGCCTGACCTGTTATCTGCTTCGGGAGTCCCGCAAGCCATCCATGCTTGATAGGTCTTCAGCCTGACAGCAGCCCTAAACCCCGGTGTCCACCATCGGGTTCGGGGCTTGCCACCGCGACTGGAACCAACCACCTTGCAGCCGCAACTACGACTGGCTACCTCAGCAATGGAGGCATGGAATACGGCCCAATCGGACTCAATATCCCGGTCCTCCCTTGAGATGCCGGTGAAGCTCTCCCGGAGATGAGAGTTGAAGACTTGACGAACAGGAGACTCTGCCAGACGTTCCCAGCACACCCTCACTACGCGTTTGGGTTTACCAGGTCTGTCTGGCATCCTTCCCCGCCATCTACTCCAACTCATCACCAGGTCTTGGTCAGTTGACAGCTCAGCCCCTCTCTTCCTATCCTTTGGGTCCAGAACATACGGACGTAGGTCTGATGATAGGGGTCTAGGGGTCTTCTGAATCACTCTTAGTCTGGCCCGTCACCTAGAACCTGTTTGCCTTGGGAGACCCTACCAGGGGCATAAAGCCCCCGACATGCCGTTTTTCCAAAAAGTCATCAACCTGAAAGTTGTGCCATGTAAGAAAAAAGTTGATTTTTCTATTCAAATGTTAAATGTTGTGCTGTTCTATCAAGAGATTTGATCACTGTACATAGTTTTGGTCGGTTATTGTCAACATTGTGTTCTTGTTCCTTAACCTTTTCGGGTTATTCTCTGTCTCTTCACGGATCACATCAGTAAAGCAAAGTAAAAATGTAAATATAATTCATCACACGCTATTTATAGTTTTACAATTACAGTTTGACATGCACACTTTGAAATGCATATAAATACATACAAATAATGAATGAAAAGGATAAATGAACATTTATGGTTATTTTTATGGTTACCGTCATTGAAAACATGATTCTTGACATGACTGTCCCTAAAGATGCGACGTGGCCACGAGATTAGCCATCACCACCTTCCTGTTTTGACATGAGTTGTTTCTTTGATTCAGCGTTCTTCAATACTGCGATCCGAAATCGAGCCAAAGAAACTTTCACTGCCACATCGTGTTTTTGGGAACAGTAAAACGAGCCTTAAATGTTCACTCATCCCATTTACATGCATTTAGAATTGTTTTATGCATGACAAACTGTAATTCTGAAAATATAACAATGTGCTTTGTGGTAACATTTGTGATAGACACTCGCTGATGACGTCAACGTAACTTCTGGTTGCCATTTTGTTTGCACGCTTATCAACAGGATGATAAACTAGAAAATTTGTTTTCTGATATTAAAATATGATATAATAATATGATATATTAATACATACAGATGGGCTCAAAAAGTGTATTAATAACACATCAAGACCAGCGCCATATTGTACGCCAAATGAAGAACGCAGGGATAATATTGGTAAAGTCAGTGGGTGGATTTTGAGTGACACTTAAACAAGGATGTCCATGAAAAATGTTATCTAATTTTAGTTAACTTTAGCTTTTGTTTTTTTATTGGCCCACAGCACATTGTTGAAATAAAATTAAACCACAAAAACCCCAGCAAAAATGGAAAAAATAGAACAAAAAGGTCAACTGTAGAAAGAAATGAATGAAATGTGGTTATTAATGATCAATAATGAAAATATTGAAAGTGTCTTTAAATATATGTGATGTGCCGCTGCTTTTTTTTACATCATTAAAAAAATACATGCAATTATCAAAGTGAACCGCGCATTGCTTGATTTTTAATATGCAGCCCTTGATGGAAAAATGTTGGACAGTCCTGGCTTAGTGTGACATTTTTCTATAGATTTCTGAATACAAATTTTGGCAGATATTTGTTTACTTTGCTTTGAAGTGACAAATAAAAAAAGAGGCTCATGTCTTTTGCGTATTGAAACACATTGAAATGCGTCTTTTTTCCCCTCTGTTTTCTTCTCGCACTTCTTCTGGGACAAAAATAATGACTATTAAAAATTGCAACCTCCCCTTGCGATGTTCTACTTGCAGCACTTTCTGCTGTTAAAGAGTAATGAGCAACAGAAGGAGTGTCTTTGTCGTCTTCATAAACCGTCCTAAACTTTGGGGACTGCATGTATTCGGAGCTGGATAATTAATGGCTGCAGACAAATGGCTGCTTGATTGAGCGACTCATCCTTCTATTTTCAATCACCATCTGCTGCGTGGCGCAGCAAAAAAAAAAAAAAAAACCCTAAAAAAACCTTAATTACCTCAAGCATGCCCAAGACGTATTAATTAGAGCAACAGCAACAAAAAGGATTGATTTAGGGATGATGTCTGTAGGTTTTAGTTGATTAATTATCATGCGGAAGCTTTGCTAATGTGTTGTTTTGATGGCATGTTAATGTCTTACCTGCCTGACTCCAGGCCACTGATGTCAGGCCTTTTTTACCACATAGAAAAATGGCGGCCATGTGTGCAACATCCACGACGCTAATTATTTAGCTTTATTTATCTGTAACAATTCCAACAACTCAAAGCACAAATGAAATATGCATATTTCGGTGACACAAATAGGTCATTTAGAGTCAATTAGGCTGCGCATAGAGACTTGCACTGCAAATAAAATACATGTCAATATCTTGTTTTTAAATGCAGGAAAAATGTAATAAGACCTTTATTTTTCAAGTTGTTTTTAAAATCAAAGGTTTTAATTGCAGACAAAAATAAAGCCCTGAATAAAAGAACACCTTGGTGACATACAAGAGAGCCTCCCACTTTCCTTTCTGTGTGTGCTCTTTATATATATATATATATTTTTTTTTTAATCAGTAAAATAACAACTGATTGATTGCAATTAAAATACACTTCTTTGAAGACTGCGCCATGGTTTGTTGTTTTACATGTATGAATCTCTAAATATAAGACGGCTTATATTCTTGTCAATACGATTTACATTATGAGCATTAGAATAAGACGGCGGGCTCAAACGCATGCGCTTGCAGGCCACATTTGGCCCACATGTACTGCACACCCTCTGTACTTGCAGTTATAGCTAAAGAAGTCAACAATATTGGAAACACCTCACATAATGACTTAGAAAATAAAATAATAACACAAATTAAGTTTAAAAAATACACAACAATATCATCAAATAAAATATATAATTGTGCTTGTGTTGAAGTAGTGTCCCTGAATGGATGTTTCTAGATGATCTATTTCTATTTTGAGGACTTTTGAGACATAAAACCACCTCCGGCTTGAATCTACTTCTATTGAAATTCCAAAGCTCGCAATCCTGCTTCGTTTTCTTCACATTTGTGGGATCAAGGCGCCATAAAGGCTCCGTTTGAGCATTCCTGATGGCTGCGAAAGAGAGAGTAGCTGAATATTCTCTCCTTTTATTTTCTAAATCCTGGCCCTTCTCCCTTCCTCCAGACCCGGGCTTGAACCCACGACTCACACACAGCGAGCCATCATGCCGTAATAGACACTTCCACATGGACAGTTATTGTTTGTTTACCACTATTTATGTCAATGTACAGTCTGTGGAAAATGGCTCCATAATGTAATCAGTCATCCCCTGCTGTCCCTCTCTGCCGTCCATCAGGCTAATGACCAGCCGGAACTGCTGCTCCGTCTTCCCCGCCATCACAAAGCTGTGAGCTCATCCTCTGTCTGGAAAACTAAAGGAGTAAAGTCAGTTCCTGGTAAACAGTGCTACTTTTATCTACAGCATTGACTATCAAATTTATTGTTGAAATGCTTATTTTTCAGAAAGGTACAGACCCACTTTCATTCCATCTTAGCTGCCGAGACGCCGGTAAGCACCCTTTTGTAAAGAACAATCACTTGGTGGCCCCCCAAATGTGATATCTCAAATAGATAAGTTCATCGACAACATCAAAAAGCTGTTGATAGTTTCAATACAGAAATACTGCTTAGCTCAGGGATGTCCAAACTGCGACTCGGCGAACATTCACAGCCTAGAGTTATTTTTTGTTAGCCCTTGGCACATTGTAATAATACAATTACACGAAAAAAAAAACCCAGGAAAAATTGGGAAAAAGAGAGCAGTAAAAAAATAAAGTCAAAATACAAAACAGTTAAGTCATAAAGAGGAAAAAACTGCAAATCGTTGTAATATTAAAGTAAAAAAAGCTGCAAATGAGAAATAAACAAAACAAATAAAGTGTCAGAAAATTATTTCGGGTATAATTAATAATTTTGCAATAATAACGTCAAAAATTTGAGAATAAAGTCACACTATTACAAGAAAAATTAGAAGAAGAAAGAAATAACTAAAGTTGAAATAGCAAAAAAAACCAGCACAAAATGTGATGTAACATACGACATTCTCAACAGACAGACACTTTATTCATCTCCAAGAAAAAAACTGTTCAAAATAATAATGCAATTGTCACTGATAAAATGAATATACATTTTTTTATTTAACATTTTTTACACATAAAAAAACGCCATGGGTTGGTATAAAAAATTGTGGCCCTGCATCCTTTGATTTTTCCTTATGCGGCCTTTAGTCTAGCTGAACATTGCAGCGACAGAGCTTTGCATGAAGAAAATGTCAGAGACAAACTTGTCGTGGGCTTGAGCGACAAAAAGTTTTCCAAACAGCTACAGATGGACCCTGCATTGACCCTGGCAAAAGCTAAACGGAGGCCAGGTACAGCAAGTGTAAGGCAACTTTTGAGCTGGCAAAGGCAACACGCAGCTTGACACGGCTGCCGTGTGGCGGACTGGAGGCACGATGGCGAGGCGGTCAAAAGCGCTTAAAGAGCAGATGCCAAAGAAAACAAAATAGTGCCTACGGTGTGGTGACATGAAGTTCACAGCGGTGTCCTGCAGGAGAAGCAGTTTGTAACAACTGTAAAAAAAGTGGAACATTATGCCCTCTTACATTATGTGTGAGTCTAACACGTGCTGGCGTGATTGCTACTGGTGGATGTGGGGATAGCGATGAGGAGGTTTCATTCTTAGGACTGATCTTAGATGAAGCAAGAAGCAATGGAAAACATGAGTTTTCTCGAAGCAAGATGAAATTCTTGGGGCAAATTATCAAGACGTCAGGGGTCCAGGCCAGATCCTGATAAAGTCACCGCCTCAACAGCCACGACACGGCCAACCTATGTGATTGAAATGAGGTGGTTCCTGGGCATGACAAAACACTTTTTGGGAAATTCCTACCACACTTGGCATAAAAGAAACATCAATTTGAAGATGTGGGAAACACCCCAGTAACAAATGTTTGGAAAGCAGTTGGGTACTCTTCACGAGCACTCAGCAGCGTAGAACAGCGGCATGCCCAAATTGAGAAAGAAGCCCTCACTACTAACTGGGCCTGTGAGAGGTTTGCCAAGTTCCTTATTGGAAGACGCTTTCATATTGAGACTGACCACATATTGAGACTGTGCGACTGAACCATATCCGCCACGGATGTCGGATGTGCATGAAACTCACGAGGGAGTCACGTGTCAGGAAAATACATTGTACTGGGAGATGTGTTATCTAGAGCTCCACTTGCAGTGACAGAAGTACAATCGTAATTCCACCAGTGCTCAGAGCAGAGATATTAACATGAGGACAGACTAAATGTGGAGGAAAGGCTGAGCAGGAAGTTTGATGACCAGGGTTTAGCAGTAAATTAACCAAGCAGATGGAAATGTGACTCATTTATCTGTGAAAGAACAAACATCAGAGAGATACTTAGACCATCAGAGTGTCCTTCAAGACCATGGTTTACAGACCTTTCCAATTAGAGAACAAAAAAAGTTATTGGAGAACTACAAGTACCTGGCACTACACATGAACAGCAGACTGGACTGGAAGGATAATAGCAATGCAGTCTACAAGAAGGACATGAACAGACGCTACGTACTTGCAGAGATAGGTCCTTCAATGTGTGCAGCAAGCTACTAGAGATCTGTGACCACTACTTTACAGTGACTTGTTGGGGAGCAGCACCAGCAAAAAGGACATACACCAGATGGGTACACTGATCCGAAAAGCAAGTTATCGGCACTCTGTTTTATATTATTTCTATTTATTATGTGTACATGTATGTGTGTGTGTGTATATTATGTTATATATGTTTGGCCCCCTTTTGATTTCCTATTTTTTGCATGCTTTTCTTCAGACCATCAGATACATTTGAATAGATAGATACTTTATTAATCTCAAAGAGAAATGTAACATTATATAATACATAAATATTGATAACACAATTGAACACCAAATACAGTTTTCAAACATTTTTTTTATTATTGAGGGAGGAACAAAATCCAAACCTACATGACCCTGTGTGCCCTCCTCCCCACTTCGCACCAGAGCTTTGCAAAGATTTTTTCTAAAAGTGCGGATTCAGCCTTTCCACTTTCTACACAGTAACGGTGAGGCGGAGGGTTGTAAGATCAGTCAAGAATCTTCTCAAAAAAGCAGAGGATCCCAATCTTGCACTAATGTCCTACTGAACTGCTCCTCTGCTAAATGGTCACAGTAGTGCCAAACTCCTCATGGGGAGGAGGATAAAGACGAGTTTGTATTTTAGCTCAACCCAGGATGGACGAACTGAAAAGAAGGGGGCTAAGAAAGCAGAATTTGAACTACTGTACAACCGCTGAGACCTGGTGCCTTTGCATCCAGGCATCAAAGTGTGGGTCAAAGACGCGCAAGAAATAAGAATGCACTGATCCCCTCAGCAGGTACTCCAATATCCTACATCACTGAAACACCCAGAGGCACCCTGTGGAGGAACAGACACTGCCTCTCACCAAACACAAGAATGCCTGATACATCCACAGCACACTGGATTTGGAGTTCCGGTACTGCTTTGGGCACAGCAGAGTCCGAAATATCATATGCAGCCACAGCAACATCTCGTACAAATCATGAGAGTCCAAAGCAGGTTCAGAAGGACTTCCAGCACAGGATCGAAGACCTCCACCTGAAGCGCTTTGTGTCGCAACGGGGCAGAATACCCCCCCACACCAATAAGGGTTTAGCGGGTCTACCCCATCCTCTAATTCACACACGCACATTCCAGACTGCTATAGACAAAAGACAAAAAGTAAGAAAAAAAGATGTACGCATTGTTGTATCACATTGCTTGCTGCTTTTGAAATGAGAATGTAAACGCACAGTCATACGCTGAAAGGAGATTTTCATACCGGAATGAGGTTTGTTATGCAATTAATGCAAATGTGTTGTTTACATTTGGTACTGACTTTGGTAGCTTATGCAACCTGCAATTAGAATAATGCAGATGAGTTTAAATGTTTCCTGTACAGTAGACAGATGAGAAGAGCTACATTTCCTCCTGCAATATTTGGAGCATGCTCAGATGCTGGTATTTCAAAAAGGAGCATGTAGCATGGTGTATGTTTTCTACAATGTACGAACAAACCTTTGTGTTGTAGTGTGTTACTGGAAAATAGAGGGCAAAGGCATCTTCATCTCATCTCTTTCTGGCAGTCTGGTTTGCTAAGGTAATACGACAAAATGGTTTTTGCTCTGACAAAGACACATATCTGCTGAAAATCAATTAAGAAATGATGAAAAATGTGTCACTGCACCCGATTCAAAAATAGAGAGGGTTCTTTTGAGACACACAGAAAATGTCGGAATGTCTAATGCTGTCGGCTTCTTGTTTAAAACTCATATGAAATGTCAATCAAAATTGCAGAAACACTTTCTCATGTCATAGCCTTATGTATTGTTAATACAGTTAATACATATGTAACAGTTTGATTTGCCGTAATTTGATTTGTCATGCCTGTGCGTGTGGGCGACTGTTATGGTCTGAGTGTGGTTTGCACTTGTTGAGTTGAATAGACGGAGCCAACTTGTCCGCTCCAAAGAGCACCAGTTTGAGAGTTTTTCTCCTGCAAAGCGTGACTTTAGTCTGCGTCTTGCCATGAACTAATTAAGTACTAAACTTGTCTGCACAGTGGATGAGTAGATTGGCCACACGGTCAGGAGATCTGGAAGATCTGGGTTTAAATATCTGTGTGGAGTTTGCATGTTATCGGGTACTCCAGAGAAAACCAGACATGCATGGTATGTTAATTGGTGACTGTAATTGGTATGAATGTGAGCATGAATGGTTGTTTGTCCAGTCCAGGGTGTACCCCACCTCTCACCCAAAGTCAGCTGGGATAGACTCCAGCATACACTTATCCCTGTGATCCCAGTGAGGATAAGCAGCACAAAAAATGGATGGATACGTGCTAAATATTTGGAAAATCCATATGAAACAGGTCCTCGAAAGCTATCTTAAGCATATTGAAACAAAAACACAAACGGACAAAACAAAAACACTGAGACTCAACCTTGACTTAAAACAACTAAGGTGAAAACCCTTGTTTTTTTACGCCATCTCTGGCTCTCAAGGTAATCACCTTTTTTAATTACTCCGATAAGATCTGGATGTCGCTTCAATGTCACGTTCCCAATTAACGCTCCAGGCAGAAAAAAGTACGGGGACGACACTGAAGAAATGACAATTTATTACGATGTAAAGTAGTCAGTGTACAGCTTATATTCGAATGTAAATGTATTGTCCCCTCAAAATAAGTCGACACGAAGATGCTGTCTGGCTCGGTTTGGCGCTAACTTTCAAATGGGTATATTCCGACACGCCAGACGTAACATACAAGCATACGCTTCGTGTTTGTTGTCAGCCAATGATAGCAATTTGTTTAGCTACTAACATTAGCTGCCGTTGAATGCATAGCCTATCATAACCAAACAATGACTCCAAATCGTTTGTCGCTTCTCTGTGAGACTGCGTTTATGTGAATGCCAGACAAAGCTATGAAAGCCAAACACTTCCATTGGTAACATCTGCTAGGTGTCTCACACCTTGTTTCACTAATGATTCACATGACAATGCGGGGGAAAAACGGCGAACTGGTCCCAATTTGGCCATTTTCAGTGACGAGTATAGTCACTTATGGTTTTTTCTTTCTTATTTTTCAGTTTTGTCCAGTGAAATGATGTAATAAACATGAGGGGTACGCTCACTTTTGTGAGGAACTGCATGTGTAGGCATTAGTTCAACAAAGCACTCTAATAATAAATCAATGGCATTCAACCTATGAGAAATAGATATGAAAAATATAATACAGGTCTTGTGACTGTGATGGAAAGAGAAGTGAGATTTCCAGGGATGTTTTCATTGTGCCAAAAGGCCAAGCAGAGTGAGACCTCCCGCTGAAATGAAAGCCAGTCACCTCTCTTCTCCGCAGGGCCTTAATAAAAAACACAATCACACACACACTTCCCCTCCTTAAAAGTTTAATGTACATTTTCACATATCTTCTCTTGAAAGTAGAATGAACCATTGCATGTCTGCTATTTTTTTTTACATTAAAATGCATATATATATATACAAATATATATATATATAGAGAGATATATGCATATATATATATATATATATACATATATATATATATCTTTTATTTTAGTAACACACTTTTAGACAATTGCTTCTTTAACCAAATGGCCTTCTGGGCATTAAAACATATCATATCTACATAAAATAGCCTATTTATGGTAAATATAAACACAACAAAATATAAATAAAATACAATAATATATAACACAAAATATACCTTGTGGACTTTTGTGCACAAATAATTTGCTACAGAATACAAAAATACTTCTTTCTGCTATCGTACATGACCATACCTGGCAACCTTACTGTAAAAAAATATCTTTTTTGCCCCTTCGTTCCTTGCATCCTTTTGTTTTAGCAGTTTGCGGAAAAGTTGGTGGAATATCAGAATTCCTTTATTTTTTTCAAACATTTCCCTCATCTGCCGCTCCAAGCATGCTCTGTTGTTTTTAAAAACCTACTGCAAAAACATAACTTAAAAGGTCACAGACATGATTTAGCAACTTTGCTTAAATATGTTCTGTATTGTTTGTAATCTATGTTGATAGTTTTATGAAACAGACTGTTAAATTTACAGCCGGTTTACCGATCGATCTACGTTCCCACCCTCACCTATGGTCATGAGTTATGGATCATAACCGGAAGAACGAGATCACGGATTCAAGCGGCGGAAATGAGCTTCCTCCATAGGGTGGCTGGACTCACCCTAAGAGATAGGGTGAGGAGTTCGGCCATCCGGGAGGAGCTCAGAGTAGAGCCGCTGCTCCTTCACATCGAGAGGAGCCAGTTGAGGTGGCTGGGCATCTAGTCCGGATGCCTCCCTGGTGAGGTGTTTCGGGCATTCCCAGCCGGGAGAAGGCCCCGGGGAAGACCTAGGACACGCTGGAGGGACTATGTCTCACAGCTGGCCTGGGAACGCCTTGGTGTCCTCCCGATGGAGCTGGAAGAGGTCGCTGGGGATCGGGAAGTCTGGACTTCCCTACCGAAACTGCTGCCCCCGCAACCCGGACCCGGATAAGCGGAAGAAAATGGAATGGACTGTTAAATTCAGTCAAAAGTGCATTTATTGTACATAGCGGAACACTGTGGACGTCGATGAAGGTAAAGAGACACGGCGGCGAACCGGACACAGGACATTTACAATCATTATAGCAAACATTTGAGCAATGTGTCAATAGTTTTGATGGAGGAAGAAACATCTGGAGATGAAATACCTAGAGAGCATGCAGAACAGAAAATTTAACAGCCGCACAGTCAACATCCATCCATTTTCTATGCTGCTTATCCTCGCTATTGCTGTGAAAGCGTTTGGTAACATGCTTTCAATGCTTGTCGCTCTGGTGGCATAGTGTTTAGAATACAACATGTAGATAAGACATGTCATGTGGCAACTTTGATGTGGTTCATCTTGTCCCTTTCTGTGTAGAGTAGCATCGAGAATAGCATCCAAAATGCATTTATACCATACTTTCAAGCCAAATGCTTCTTGTAAAGCTTTCCTTCAGTCCTCTGTGAAATGGTGGCTGCAAAAAAGACAGCGTGGCCATTCCCCGCACTTGCTTTGTCCATTGTTGCCATAAATCTTTGTTTTTTGGTAAAGAAAACAAACTCACAGTGTCACTCGGACACTGTGAACAGCCAGCAGCAAGACAACAACTTTTTTGATTAAAAATAAACCAAACCAAGTTGACGAGCTGCCTCTAAGAAGCTTACTTGTCCCATAGACATACCCTCCTTTGCTGACGTCACTTCTGGAAATGCCCCTTTTCTGAGCAGATAATCGACAGTGGCCGGTACTTTTATCATATTTCATAGCCTGTTTCATAAAACAAACAATGTAGAACATAATGACAAAAACTATAGAATATACAGTATGTAAGCAAAGTTGTTCAATCATGTCAGTGACCCTTTAAAAAGCCCTTTTAGACAGGACCGATCTGTCTGTTTTTCAAAAACTCTGGTCAAAGATTCTCTATGCATACTGTATAAGTACAGTGTAATACACTCCTGATCATAATCTTAAGACTAGTTGAAAAATTGCAAAAATTTACACTTTGCACTGTTGGCTCTTAAGCAGGTTGTAAATGAGAGCTTCAAAGTGCAAAAGGAAGAAATGGGAGTGAGACGGAATATTTCGGAAGACTTTTTGTTCTTAAAATCCTTTGCCCGCAGATGCTGTCTGATGGTTATTGGAATGCACACGGCACCAGTAACAACTTTCATTTGGGCCAAGGACTGTCTTGCTTTTTGATGGACAGTCAATCAGACCCTCCAGCTCTGGGCCAGTGACATTTTTGTGACATAACCTTCAAGATCACTGAAGAAGTTTAAAATGACTCTTACTGCCTCCGACCTCAGCAGCAATGGCGTGCTGCAAGAGGCCTTACTTATGCAGCTCAACAATCTGACTCCCAACCAAAGAGAGACAGCTTCTTTGCCTTTGCCATCAAGAGATGATGACAGTGTGAATAACTGACAGTAAATGACACTGAATCCACATACTGTATATACACAGACGTACACACATAAATATATACAGTATATATATTATGTGTATAACATACAGTATTTACTGTATATTAGGACTGTCAAATGAATGTATATGACATATATATACTGTACACACTACATATATATACATACTATGAGTAACTATGAGTGAAATATGCAATTTTTACGGTAATTTATAAACAGAAAGATAAATGACAGGACACAATTTTATATATATGTAAGGTATGTATGAATAGCTCCAAAGGAATTGAAAATGTATATCACACTAAGAGATACCACACATGAAAATGCATTTGCCTAAAACTAGTTTCCTTAACAGAAGCAGATCGTTCGAATCCCATATTTTAATTGCATTTAATTTCATTTTGGGCAATGAGGGGTTGAGGTCAAAGACACCACGTAATTTAAGATGATTTTCCATGTTTTGAGTATACTGTACATGTATTTTCCGGGTTTTCTGAGCATACTTACATGCAGCAAATTGTACTTTCATACTAAGTATTGCGTTGACAATATCTACCTACTGCACTTCTTTGTTTTTCTATTTATTTATACCGCACATGAGCTGACTGTAGACGTGTTTATAAGTTACGCACGCTTTTAAATCTGTGTGCAATTGGGCAATTAGTTGAAAGGGGGGTGTTCAAAAAATAGCAGTGTGGCATTCAATCAGTGATTAGTCCTCAATTTTGTGAAAAACCAGGTGTGAATCAGGTGGTCCCTATTTAAGGATGAAACCAGCACTTGTTGAACATACATTTCTCTTTGAAAGCCTGAGGAAAATGGGTAATCTAAGACACTGTTAAAAAGAACAGCGTATTTAAAAAGTTGATTGGAGAGGAGAAACTTATGAAGAGGTGCAAAATATTTTTGGCTGTTCAGCTAAAATGATCTACCCTAAAATGGAGAGCAAAACCAGAGAAACGTGGCAGAAAACGGAAGACAACTATCAAAATTCATCAAAGAGTAACAGGAATGGCAAAGGCTCAGCCAATGATCAGCTCCAGGATGAGCAAAGACAGTCTTGAGTTACCTGTAAGTACTGTGACAGGTAACAATCTGTCTGTCTGTGACAGACAACGCCTTTGTGAAGCTAATCTATTCACAAGAATCAAAGCAAAGTTCCTCTGTTAAAAAAAGGCATGTGCAGAAGAGGTTACAATTTGCCAAAGAACACATCAACTGGCCTAAAGAGAAATGGAGGAACATTTTGTGAAATGCACACCCATCCATTTTTTTCCGCTTATCCGAGTCGAGTCGCGTGTGCAGCAGCCTAAGCAGGGAAGCCCAGACATCACTCTCCCTGGCCACTCTGTCCAGATCTTCCCGGCGGATGCTCATTTCGGCCGCTTGTACCCGGGATCTTGTCCTTTCAGTCACTACCCAAAGCTCATGACCATAGATGAGGGTAGGAACGTAGATTGACCGGTAAGTTGAGAGCTTTGCCTTTCGGCAGTAGTTAAACTCCTGCACTTGAGGCAGGACCTCATCCCCAACCCGGAGATTGCACTCCACCCTTTCCCGGGCGAGAACCATGTACTCTGACTTGGAGGTGCTGATTCTCATTCCAGCCGCTTCACACTCAGCTGCGAACCGATCCAGTGAGAGTTGAAGGTCACTGGTCAATGAAGCCAACAGGACCACATCATCTGCAAAATGCAGAGATCGAATCCTGTGGCCACCAAACTGAAACCCCTCAATGCCCTGGCTGCGCCTAGAAATTCTGTCGATGAAAGTAGTGAACAGAATCGCTGACAAAGGGCAGCCCTGGCGCAGTCCAACCCTCACTGGAAACTGGTCCGACTTATTGCCGGCAATGGAACCAAATTCTGATACCGTTCATACGGGAAACGAACCACCTGGATTAGGTGGTCCGATACCCCATATTCCCGGAGCACTCCCCACAGTATTCCCCGTGGAACACGGTCGAATGCCTTCTCCAAGTCCACAAAACACATGTAGACTGGTTGGGCAAACTTCCATGCACCCTCAAGGACCCTGCCGAGAGTATAGAGCTGATCCACAGTTCCACGGCCAGGACGAAAACCACACTGATTCTCCCGAATCCGAAATTCGACTATCCGGCGGATCCTCCTCTCCAGAACCCCTGAATAGACCTTACCGGGAAAGCTGAGGAGTGTGATCCCACGATAGTTAGAACACACCCTCCGGTCCCCCCTTCTTGAAAAGCGGGACCACCACCCCGGTCTGCCAACACTTTCAACTAATTGCCCAATTGCACAAACCTTAAGAGCGTGCACATCATGAATGCTGGCTCTTGTTTGTTTTCTGAGAATCTACTGCACCTACTGGTAACTTGTTGACATGTAGCAATAAAATTTAACTAATAACAGTGATTAATCGGGTTAGCCATATTGCACTGATATACAGTATATACAGTATATATATACACACACATACTGTATATATTATGAGTGTAACGATTCATGTTAACGACGATTCCATTTGTATCGTGATTCAGGGTTGCCAATTCGGTTCAAGGATGATATTGCTTCATTCAGAACAATACAATCAAAACAATTCAGTAACTTTAAAATTGATTCAGTAACTTTTTCAAGTAGTGTAACAGAGAAAAAAATAGCTGGATACGGGACAGTGCAGGTGAAGTTTCCTAAATTCCCTTTTATTTTTGTAAGAGAACCAGGTACACATTAATTATGGATATAAACAAAAAGGTAAAACAACAATTCATGGCAAATGCATTCATGTTTTATTTGAATAAAATCCAACCAACACTTCAGGTTGAATTAAAACTAAATTAACCGGTTGAATGATTAATTCTATCTGATAAAACATGACTAACTTTAATTTGATACACTTCTCTAACCAAAGTATTAAAGAAGATTAGAATGAAATGTCATGTGCAGATAGATAATAAAGTGAATGACTATCCAACATACTGTAACGTTTGCAAAGACGCTATTAAAGCTACAAGGAGGCGTTTGATCCACAAGAAAAAATGGAAAATACGCCAGAAAAACAGTGTCTCTTAAACGACAAGCCACCATTTAACCAGAAGACAAACTTAATGCTCGCTACGTACCTTTTATCTTGTCCTGACGCTCCCATCCATGAGTTTGAAAGGCTTCAAGTTGGACTTAACGTTGGATGTGGTCCAACACTCAGAATAATACCCCATACCAAAGGGAAGAAGAAGAAGAAGTCATCTAACAAGCATGTATACCAATGCATGTTTTAGGACAAAATCCAATGCTTTATTGCCTAGTATCAATTAAATCGATTGATCACCTTTCAAACGATTGTTAACATAACACATATAAATACATAGCCTTGGGTATTGTTATTCATTCATTCCAAAAGTTCAGATGGAAACGCACAAGTGAGGTTTGACTCCATGCATAGACACACTACATAATAAGTCTAACATTTCACCTGGAATTATTTGTCTTATTTTAGCTGTACAACTAAAGTGAAGGTGCAATCTGCTAATCTGCTAAGTACATCACACCATTATGATAAAAAACTCACCTAGAAATGAATGATAGAACACTAAAAATGTAATGACAGACCACTTCAAGTTAGATTTTACAGGTTTTAGTTATTAAGACAGCCAGAATGGTCATCCATAAAAAATAAATATAATAATACAATAAATATCAAGAGCATGTGGATGTCCGTCCTTTACTTCCCCTCCACAATGATCCCCCACATTGTTTTGCGGTCAAGCAAAAATGCAACAAAAATGCAACAAACACGACCAAACTTGAAAGCAAAGGCTAGAAAAAACACCCCAAAATCAGATGAAATAACACTCTTCTGCAGAACTTTGTCGCTCAGTACACACCTTTCGTTTTGTGCATTGCTTTGACTTCCTCAAGATGGTTCGATGCAGCCCTATGATGACTAGAAAGCCACTTTCTCGCTTCAGAAACTATTGGAGTAATGTCAATACTTCAATAGTTAAAATAGCAAATTTAGTAAAAAACAAACAAAAAATAATATATATATTTAGTATATATAGTATATAACAAATGTAATGTATATATGTATAATGTATATATTTTTATAAATGTAAGCTGATGAGCCATACAATGAAGTTATGGGAAAGAGTAGTTGAAGCTAGACTAAGGGCAAACGTGAGCATTTGTGAGCAGCAGTACGGTTTTATGCCAACAAAAGAGTACAACAGATGCATGATTTGCTTTGAGGATGTTGAGTTGTACAGTACAGGGAAGGTCAGAGGGAGCTGCATTGTGTTTTTGTAGATCTGGAGAAAGCTTATGACAGGGTGAGGTGTGCTGCAGGTGTGACACAGGAGTTCCGAGTGAAGGTGGGACTCCATCAGGGATCAGCTCTGAGCCCCTTCTTGTTTGCTTTGGTGATGGACAGGCTGACGGACGAGGTTAGACAGGAATCTCCATGGACTATGATGATTGCAGATGACATTGTGATATGTAGTGAGAGCAGGGAACAGGTGGAGGAGAATCTTGGAGGTGGAGGTTTGCCCTGGAAAGGAGAGGAATGAAGGTCAGCCGCAGCAAGACAGAGTACAGGTGTGTGAATGAGAGGGACCCAAGCGGAAGAGTGAGGTTACAGGGAGAAGAGATAAAGAAGGTGGAGGATTTAAAGTACTCAAGGTCAACAGTCCAGAGCAATGGAGAGTGTGGAAAAGAGGTAAAAAAGCGTGTGCAGGCAGGCTGGAATGGGTGGAGAAAAGTGTCGGGTGTGATGTGTGATAGAAGAGTTACAGCTAAAATGAAAGGAAAGGTGTACAAAACTGTGGTGAGACCAGCGATGTTGTTTAATTTAGAAAGAGTGCCACTAAGGAAAAGACAGCAGGCAGAGCTGGAGGTAGCAGAGATGAAGATGCTGAGGTTCTCTTTAGGTGTGACCAGGATGGACAGGATCAGGAATGAGCACATCAGAGCAGCACATGCTAGAGGTTTTGGAGATAAAGCCAGAGAGGCCAGATTGAGATGGTTCGGACATGTCCAGAGGAGAGATAGTGAATATATTGGTAGTAGGATCCTGAGTTTTGAATTGCCAGGCTGGAGGCCTCTTCCCTGAGTCACCACCTTATCGTGGTGGAGGAGTTTGCGTGTCCCAATGATCCTAGGAGCTAAGTTGTCGGGGGCTGTCATGCCCCTGGTAGGGTCACCCATGACAAACAGGTCTTGTCTGGTCTTAGGAGGGACCAGACAAAGAGTGGCTCAAAAGACCCTAATGATAATGATAAATGATACAATTGGACTTCGTTTTCCCTCGCCCGGACGCGGGTCACCGGGGCCCCCCTCTGGAGCCGGGCCCGGAGGCGGGGCACAATGGCAAGCGTCTGGTGGCCGGGCCTGCACCCATGGGGCCCGGTCGGGCACAGCCCGAAAAGGTAACGTTGGCCCCCCCTCCCATGAGCTCACCACTCGTGAGAGGGGCCAAAGGGGTCGGGTGCAAAGAGACCTGGGTGGCGGCCGGAGGCAGAGGCCTTGGGGGTCCGATCCTCGGCTACAGAAGCTAGTTGTCGGTACGTGGAATGTTACCTCTCTGGCGGGGAAGGAGCCTGAGCTGGTGCGTGAGGTGGAGAAATTCCGGCTAGATATAGTCGGACTCACCTCAACGCACGGCCAGGGCTCTGGAACCAGTCTTCTCGAGAGGGGCTAGACTTCATTCCACTCTGGTGTTGCCAGCAATGAGAGGCGACGAGCAGGGGTGGCAATTCTTGTTGCTCTCCGGCTCCAAGCCTGCACGTTGGAGTTTAACCCGGTAAATGAGAGGGTAGTTTCCCTACGCCTTCGGGTGGGGGGGACGGGTCCTGACTGTTGTTTACGCTTATGCGTCAAACGGCAGTTCAGAATACCCGCCCTTTTTGGAGTCCTTAGAGAAAATACTAGAGAGTGCTCCCCCGGGGGATTCCCTTGTTCTGTTGGGTGACTTCAACGCTCATGTTGGCAGCGACAGTGAGACCTGGAGAGGTGTGATTGGGATGAACGGCCCCCCTGATCTTAACCCGAGCGGTGTCTTGGTATTGGACTTCTGTGCTCGTCACGGATTGTCTATAACAAACACAATGTTTAAGCATAAGGGTGTCCACATGTGCACTTGGCACCAGGACACCCTGGGCCGCAGTTCGATGATTGACTTTGTGGTTGTGTCGTTGGACTTGCGACCACATGTTTTGGACACTCGGGTGAGGAGAGGGGCAGAGCTGTCAACTGATCACCACCTGGTAGTGAGTTGGTTCCGATGGTGGGGGAGGATGCCGGTCAGACCTGGCAGACCCAAACGCATTGTGAGGGTCTGCTGGGAACACCTGGCAGAATCCCCTGTCAGAAGGAGTTTCAGCTCCCACCTGCGGGAGAGCTTTGACCATGTTCCGAGGGAGGCAGCGGACATTGAATCCGAGTGGGCGATGTTTCGTGCCTCCATTGTCGATGCGGCCGATCGGAGCTGTGGCCGTAAGGTGGTCGGTGCCTGTCGTGGCGGTAATCCCAGAACCCGTTGGTGGACACCAGTGGTGAGGGATGCCGTCAAGCTGAAGAAATAGTCCTATCAGGTCGTCTTGGCCCATGGCACTCTGGAGGCAGCTGACAGATACCAGAAGGCCAAGCGGTCTGCAGCTCTGGCGGTCGCTGAGGCAAAAACCCGGACATGGGAGGAGTTCGGAGAGGCCATGGAAAACGACTTCCGGATGGCTTCAAAGAGATTCTGGACCACCGTCCGCCGTCTATGGCGGGGGAAGCAGTGCACAGTCAACACCGTGTATGGTGGGGTCGGTGTGCTGCTGAACTCGACCCGCGACGTTGGAGGGAATACTTTGAAGACCTCCTCAATCCCACCGACACGCCTTCCAACATGGAAGCAGTGCCTGGGGACTCTAAGTCGGGTTCGCCTATCTCTGGGGCTGAGGTCACTGAGGTGGTCAAAAAGCTCCTTGGTGGCAGGGCCCCGGGGGTGGATGAGATCCGCCCGGAGTTCCTTAAGGCCCTGGATGCTGTGGGCGTGTCTTGGTTGACACAACTCTGCAGCATTGCGTGGACGTCGGGGTCGGTGCCCTTGGACTGGCAGACCGGGGTGGTGGTCCCGCTTTTCAAGAAGGGAGACCAGAGGGTGTGTTCTATCGTGGGCTCACACTCCTCAGCCTGCCCGGTAAGGTCTATTCAGGGGTTCTGGAGAGGAGGATCCGCCGGATAGTCGAATCCCGGATTCGGGAGGAGCAGTGTGGTTTTCGTCCTGTCCGTGGAACTGTGGACCAGCTCTATACTCTAGGCAGGGTCCTTGAGGGTGCATGGGAGTTTGCCCAACCAGTCTACATAAGTTTTGTGGACTTGGAGAAGGCATTCGACCGTGTTCCTCGGGGAATACTGTGGGGAGTGCTCCGGGAATATGGGGTATCGGACCACCTAATCCAGGCGGTTTGTTCCCTGTATGACCGGTATCAGAGATTGGTTGCATTGGTTCGCATTGCCGGCAATAAGTCGGACCCATTCCAGTGAGGGTTGGACTCCGCCAGGGCTGCCCTTTGTCACCGATTCTGTTCACTACTTTCATTGACAGAATTTCTAGGCGCAGCCAGGGCGTTAAGGGGCTTCAGTTTGGTGGCCGCAGGATTCGATCTCTGCATTTTGCAGATGATGTGGTCCTGTTGGCTTTATCGAGCTGTGACCTTCAACTCCCACTGGATCGGTTCGCAGTTGAGTGTGAAGCGGCTGGATTGAGAATCAGCACCTCCAAGTCCGAGTCCATGGTTCTCGCCCGAGAAAGGGTGGAGTGCCATCTCCGGGTTGGGGATGAGGTCCTGCCTCAAGTGCAGGAGTTTAAGTACCTCGGGGTCTTGTTCACGAGTGATGGAAGGATGGAGCGTGAGATGGACAGGCGGATTGGTGCGGCAGTGATGCGGACTCTGCACCGATCTGTCGTGGTGAAAAGAGAGCTGAGCCAAAAAGCAAAGCTCTCAATTTACCGATCTACGTTCCTACCCTCACCTATGGTCATGAGCTTTGGGTGGTGACCGAAAGGACAAGATCGCGGGTACAAGCGGCCGACATGAGTTTTCTCCGCAGGGTGGCTGGGCTCTCCCTTAGAGATAGGGTGAGAAGCACTGTCATCTGGGAGAGACTCGGAGTAGAACCGCTGCTCCTCCACATTGAGAGGAGTCAGATGAGGTGGCTCGGGCATCTGGTTAGGATGCCTTCCGGACGCCTCCCTGGGGAGGTGTTCAGGGCACGTCCAACCGGTAGCAGGCCTCGGGGAAGACCCAGGACACGCTGGAGAGACTATGTTTGGCCTGGGAACGCCTCGGCATCCGCTGGGAAGAGCTGGACGAAGTGGCCGGGTAGAGGGACCTCTGGGCTTCCCTGCTTAGGTTGCTGCCCCCGCGACCCGACCTCGGATAAGCGGAAGAAAATGGATGGATGGATGGACAGGCAGGAGGCCTAGAGGAAGATCAAGAAGGAGGTTTATGGATGTAGTGAAAGAGGACATGAAGGTAGAGAAGAGAAGAAGATACAGAAGACAAGGTTAGATGGAGGCAATTGATTCGCTGTGGCGACCCCTGAAGGGATAAGCCAAAAGGAAAAGAAGAAAAAATAAATGTATGTATGTGTGTGTATATATATATATATATATATGCCGGGCTACAGCTTCAATGATAAAGTTTGGAAAAGTCCATGGGGGGGGCCATGGCTTAATGTGCTCGCTTGCTGTAGTTTGCAGAGGTCTGACCAATAGGACTGCTGTTTTTCAGAACTTACTGCAAAATGCTAGTCAAAAATCCTCAGTATAGCAGAAGCGATCTTCTGTTTATGAAAATGCTCCCTTTTTGAGGACCTACTCCAGCCCGTAATGGGAGAAAAAAATTGATTTAAAATGTCGAGAATGAAGCACAACTGCTCTTGGGGGGGAAAGCAAGAAATTGTTGATGATGGAGTCACTCTGCTTGTCTGCATGAAACGCTTCCCCTGGACTTCCTAATGAACTGGCAGGCTGGCAAGGAGTCACGCTGGGGACACCAAAGATGGACCAATGGAAACTTTCAAACACGTTTTCCCTTTATTGGCATGGTGAGGCGAATGAGAATTGCACATTTAAAAAAGAAAACATGAAAATTGACAAGAAAAGTGGAACAAGAACAGGTAGAACCACAAAAGGCATTGGTAAGAACTTGGCAGAAGGCAACGTGGATAAAACGCACACACCCTCTTAACACACACACACACAATCAAACATATTGTCCTTCCCAAAAAAACATGGACACCAAAGCATTGACAAAGTCCTCGGGTCTCAATATTACAAATTAGAATCTTAATATTGCTAATCTACACCATTTACAAAGCTCTTTTTTATTATTATTTTTAATACATTTATTTAAAGCCAAATCTACACAGTGGGTCACAATCACCCAGAAACGCTATACAAGATATAAACAAAAACAACAAGACAATGTTCTTCTTCCCTCTTTTTGCCTTACCTCGGACGGAAGCCTCGTGACTTCATGAAATGAGATATTTAAGTATTTTTTTGTTTTGTTTGTCCATTTACTTGAAACACTTTCATGTTTCTTAAAGCAGGGGTGGGGAACAGCTGTTTATTCTAATTTTACTGGCATAGTTGAACCTGTTTTTCGCACAGTTTTTGAATTTGCATGGAACAAGATAGAATACACAAGCGTACCACATTTGTCCCACGCGCCGCAGCTTCCAAACCCCTGTCTTTAAAGGGAACAGCAATGTGGTCACAAATAGGAAAACAAATACATTAAACAAAACCAAACAAAAATCACCACAATCAGCGCTTAAAAGACAATTCTGAAAAATAATTATTGCTTTTCTATATATATTTATATATATCTGACAAAAGTCTTGACGCACCTGATTTATAGCAGACATTTATTTGACTGCTACCGTAATTTTTAAAAAAAAAACATTTTTAATAGTGAAATTTACAGTAGGAGTCAAATGTGTGGACGTACTTACTGCTATAAATCACGTCGGAACTTTTGACTGGTAGTGTGTGTGTGTGTGTGTATATACATATATACATATATATATATACACACACACAAACACACCACCCTCTGTTTGTATTATTACTGTGAATAATATTACTAATATGTTTATTATTGTACATCAAATACTTTGTAAAAAATTCAAGAAAGGAAATTGTAAACTTTTGTTTGGCATTCACAGAATCTAACGCGAGCAGAGCGATGTGAACAAGTCCTGCAAAAAATACAACTATAAACAATTATTGCTTTTAAGTAAAAGGAAGAAAACCAAAGTGGCACCAAAATGAGAATTGATTGTTTAGGAAAAAAGGCATAGAAGACCACCACCTTCTGTTTGTTTATCGTACACCCTGTCTCGTGATGTTTTTCAAAACTAAAATCAAAAATAAATAATGAACAAAAACGGCGGCCATAAATATTGCTGATTCCAAAATAAATACATAAAATAAATATTCCGCTTGCTTTCCCTGTGCTGAATCAATGAGAAGCTTAGAAAAGAAATTGCATATATGTGTTGTACACAGTATATAAACACAATATATAATCAAGATTGCTTTGTGTGTGTGTTTTTTTGTTGTTGTTGTTTTTTGTTTGTTTTTTTTTTAGAAAAAATCAATTTAAAAAAACGGTATTTTTTAAAAAAAACATGATTAAAAACACAAACACAAATTGTTCATGTGCTCTCATGAGTTGCTTGTTCATCTGTTTTGTTGCCTTTTTTGTTTACAATCATCATATGTCTCAACATCAAAGATTTAGAAGATATGACAAAGATATGACAGGAGCACTGTGCTGTTTTTTAGGACCTACTGAGAAAACAAAATAAATATATACTGTGTGTGAGTATATATATATATATTTTTTAAATTATATAATATATAATATATATATATATAGCAAAGATCCTAGACATGATTTGTAAGGACAGGTTCCAAAAACACTAGTCAAAAATCAATGTGAAAGGAGCACTCTGACCTAAAAAACCTGCTGCAAATAACAAAACAAAAAATCAAATCCTCTATATGACAGAAGCGCTTGGCTGTTTTTTATTATCTGCTGCAAAAAGTTCAAGATCCTTGAAGGGACAGGAGCGCTCTGACTAGCAGCATAGGTCCTATTAAACAGAAAAGATCCTCTACATCCTCTAAACACTAGATCTTCGGCTAGTGTTTTCACAACAGGTCCTTTAAAACAGCAAAGATCCTCAATGTGTCAGAAGCACACTGATGTCTTTAGGACCTAATGCATGAAGTTTAAAATCCTCTATGTGACACGAGCGCTCTGACAGGCAGTATGTCTTTAAAAACAACAAAGATCCTTGATCTGACAGGAGCGCCGTGCTGCTTCTTAGGACCTACAGCAAAAAATCAAAGATCCTCTACAGGACAAAAGTACTTCGCTGTCTGCAAGGACATGTGGCAAAAACAGTGTTTTCACAGTAGGTCCTTCAACACACCAAAGATCCCCAACGTGACCGGAGCACACTGCTGTTTTTAGGACCTGCAAAAAATGTGACAGGAGCGGTCTGACAAGCAGTATGTACCTAAAAACAGCAATAATCCTTGGTATGACAGGAACGCTCTGTCCTTTTTTTAAGCACATATTGCAAAACAAAGCAAAGCTCTTCAATATAATATCAGCGTTCTGACAAATGGTTTTGCAGTCCTTAAAAACAGCTGATACGTTTCTGTTATTTAAAGGATCATGGACTAGTGTTTTTGCAGTCGGTCTTCAACAACAGCATAAATCCTCAATGTGAGTGTTCTGACAAGCAAAGACTATAAAAACAGCAAACAATCTCCGTATCACAGGAGTGCTGCTGCTGTTGTAAAAACCAACCGCAAAAACACTAGTCCTAGATCCTCTCTATGACCAGCGCACTTTGCAGAGCACATGGAGGATCTTTGACTAGCATTTTTGTTTTTAAGAACCTACATGTGGGCATACAATATCTTTTACACTTTTGTCATTACTACAGAGCAACATTCGGACTTAAGAAAAAAATGTCCCCCACATTTGTTTTTTTTGTTCTTCTTTAAAAAAAGGCTGCGTTTTACAGTGCATAGCTGTAACAAATAAATAACTTTTTTATATATGTACATTAAAACAAAAATATTTCTTTTTTATAGTTATTTGTAAATACACAACTACTCTTTAAAATGTAGACAATAAGAGATTTCGTCGTTTTTTTTTTTAATGTAACAAAGATTTCAAAGGCAGAAAAAAAACAACACAAATGTTTTTGATCAAGCTGTTTTCATCCCCCCAAGGATCATGGGTATTGTAGTGCTTGGAGAAGATAATAGTCCATCGTCCTTTTCTGCATCCTCTCCTCAGCAGCGATTGTTCATGTAAACTTCAGAGTAGATTTTTATTCTCATAGCTCCACAGAGCACACAGACTTCTTAGCGTCTCGTCGTCAACGGGAGACGTTGAGGTAATTGCAAAGTCACAGCCCACCCTCCACCCAGCCCCAGGCGCGCCACAAGAAGGAAGGAAGAGCGGCAGGGAGGCAAACAGGTTACCTTCTCAGGCTGCCCTGTGCCTCCTTCAGTAAGCTGTCGAAATCCAGCAAGTCGTACTTGCTTATGGTGGAGGCCGGATCGAAGTCGTCCGAGTGGGAGTCTGCAAGGGGACATGGTGGAAGGTGTTCAGCTCTCATTTTATCACAAGACATTTTTCTATGCCTTTATATGTGGGAAAGGGGACCGGTGTGGGCGGCATGACGCACAAACTACAGCCATTTGCAGCTACAATCTTATAAAGACATCCTGCAGACACATTGAATAAAAGGGTGTAGAATACTTTTTTGTCTCTTATGTCAATTTCAGCCCGTTTGCGTGTCGGAATTTTGTGACATGCAAAAGTGTGTCACAAAGACAATGAATAAAATAAAGGGTGGAACTTTATGTTTGAAGTCTCACTGGCCTTCAAAGCAGAACCCTGCCTTGCAACAAATGACCATAAAAAGGGCCACCTTTCATTCACCCGCAAAACAGATAAAAAATACATATTTTTCAGAATGCCGCACGGTGCCATTCTCCCCGTGCGTGTGTGGGTTTTCTCCGGGTACTCCGGTTTCCTCCCACATTCCAAAAACATGCATGTTAGGTTAATTGGCGACTCTAACATGTCCATTAGAGTGTGAATGTTTGTTTGTCTGCCCTGCGATTGACTGGCGACCAGTCCAAGGTGTACCACGCCTCCCGTCCGAAATCAGCTGGTATAGGCTCCAGCATACCTGCGACCCTAATGAGGGTAAACGGTATAGAAAATGGATGGATGGATGGATTTTTCAGAATGAGCTACAAAAAATGTTAGTTGTGTGAGTTAAACCACTGCAACATGAAAACCGAACTGGATTTTACTTCTTCAAACAGCATGTAGTGTAAATTCCACATAACCACGTACTTCCTAACATGGACAACGATGTTTTAAGATAGCAGCCAAGCAACAGATTGTGACGCGTTTTTTTTTTTTAAAAAAGGTCTATTTTTATACAGATATGCGTCTCATCTTGTCTTCCTGTGTCTCATACGTCCAATTTCTCCTGATCAGGCTGATAATACATAGGCTATCTTATCTCTGCCAACAGACAGCTCCAACAAATGGAGGCCCCAGAGGGACCCCGGGCGGCAGCGCACTGAGAAATGAGACTGACCATGGCAGACTGGGAGATAGTGGGAGCGATCTACGCTAATGCAAAGGCTGGCGGCTGCATTGTGTCACACTGCGCACCTTGAGGGGATGACCAATAACCTCTCCTGCTCTACTTACTTACTACTAATGGACAGTGTGCTTGGAGAACAACAGCAACAACCAGAAAGGTAGACTTGGTAGACAACACTATTGGAAGAACCTCAGCTAGGTTAGTGACAAACTCACTGAAAACAACAAGTGGGTGGTTAGAGACTACAACCATGTAAACCACTGGACATAATTCAAGTCACCAAATACACTCATAAATGAAGGCATACAATAATAACAAAAGCAATATGTTTTTTCGGGTCATCTATGTGACAGAAAGGCACTGCTGTTTTTGACAACCTATAACAACAAACAAGACAGCCGCGCTCTTCTGTTTTTAAAGGACATATCGCTAAATGCTAGTCACTGTTGCATCTTAAAGAGGATCTAAGAAGAGCTTCAAAATCCAAAAAGAAGAAACGGGAGTGAGACTTTTATGAGTGAGCAATTTATTGCAAACAAGCATTGTTCATCAGCTGATGACTGAGTTTGAAACCGCAATATTTGAAAGCCAAAATCTTAAAATGTGTAATCCGTGTCATCTTCTGTCAGGTATTCACACTGTCATGATCTCTTGATAGCAAAGGCAAAAAGACTATTCTCTTTGAACCGGATTGTTCAGCTGCATGGCCTCTCGCAGCACGCCATTGCTTCTGAGTTGGACTCAGCAAAACATCAATTTTAAAACTTCTTGTAAGTTCCTGAGGGTTATGTAACAAAAATGTCAAGTGGTGGACCCAATACAATTTCAGCATTTCTGAACGGGAGGATCGGATTGGTCAAGACACGGGACAAACCTTGGCCAAAATGAATGTTGCTGCTATGCCGAGTGCAATTAAATAACCATCTTACGGCATAATGCTAGGGTTTTAAGAACAAAAAAGGTCTTGAAAGGCCTCGTCATCCACAACACAAAATCGCCCGTTTGGAATTTGCATGAGAGCACCAAACATGAGACACTGAAAGGGGGAAGAACGTTTTATTTTATGATGAGTAATGATGTAACGTTGATGGTTCTGAAGGCCTCCAACGATGCTGGCATGACAAGGAGATCCCACCTAAGATGTTTTCCACATGGCACAGTGGAGGGGGTGCCATCATGATCTGGGGTGCTTTGTGCAGGGGTGTCAAACAGCAGCTGGCTATGTGGAGATGTGCAGGGGCATCCCTCATGACTGAAGGCCATTGTCTGTGTGGTAATGACTGGCTTTTTCAGCAGGGCAATGCTGCATTTCACAATGCCTCCCTGGCAAAGTACTTCTTCCTTTGAAATAGCGTCACTCTTTTGGACCATCCTACGTGCTCCCCTGGTCTAAATCTAATTAAGAACATTTGGGGATGGATGGCAAGGGAAGGAAGCTTTTTGTCTAACTTCCATTTCTTTCTTTTGCATTTTGAAGCTCTACTTAGAACCTCCTTGAGATCCAACAGAGCAAAATTATTGAATTGAACCGGTCAAATTTGGATTTGAGGAGTGTAGGAGCCCTCTGCTGTTTTAGGGACCTACTGCAAAAACGCAAGTCAACGATCCCTTATATGAAAGGAGTGCTCTATAGGAAACATTTGCAAAAACTCTAGTGAAAAATTCCCTATTTGACAAATCTATCTGTGGGCTTCCAAATATATGAAAAAATGTATGAGAAACACTGTAATAGGTACCTGCTGCAGCTACTAGCAGAGAAGCTCTGAACTCTACGGATGCCCAGTGGACACATCCGTGTTGCAAACAACAGAGAAGATGACGCTTTTATCAGCGTCACTTAGCCTCTATTTCTTTTGTATTTCCTCTTTTCACAGCCATGCCAACACATAACAACGCTGCCTGCGGGGGATCGGGATTGTGAGGCGGGGGAGGCGGGGGGTGGGGGGTGGTCCTTAGTCAACAACAAAGCTGTACTTACCCAAGTCGGTGTAATGGGATTTGCTCAACTGCGTTTGCCCGCCAAAGCACAGCTCAAGGCAGGGCTCGTCGAACCGGCGCAAGGTGTGTCCGTTGTCCAGGGCGGTGAGGGCATCACAAGTGTAGCGGTATGTGATGAAGCCGAAATTGTCCCTGGGTGTGGAGTAGCAAAGGAAAACATTTAGTTTGCAATTTTTGACCCAAATATGAGAAGATTGTGTCTATTACTACACAGAAAACATTAAATGCACGTCTCTCTCCTCAATGTATCATATTGATTCAAATATAAAACAACAGGAAAAACGTACAAACAAGCAATATTACAGCAGTCAAAATGCAATATTTTGTTTTGAAATAGATGGAAAACGTTTAAAGTCACAGTGTTGACTCAAATATAAGACCTACTCTTTATTTCTATGCACAAGGCAATCAATACAAATGTTTCTCCTGATACCATATTGACCCAAATACAAAAAAGTGCAAATGCAATAATGCAATACATTCCCAACTACCAGGCCACCTATTTTTTCTCATTTTTAAAAAACACCGTCTTATATTTGGGCCAATCAGTGGTGTGCAGTCAGGGCCAGGAGGGCCTTCTCTGCTGGTCTGACCATTACCAAAATGACTGACCTACAGTTCAAGCTTAAATTGTAATATTTGTTTCAAGAAAGTACATGAATACTGTAAATTTCCAACAGTCTACTATCTTTATTTAGCAGCATGTTTCTTGGCTGCACTGCTTCCAGTAGTGTACGTGTATGTTAGACTTTCTTCGTCCAATTAGATTTCAGCTTCTATGAGTTGTCTTATCAATGATTGGCACATTTTCCTTTACATCCTTACATCCTGGCGAAATTGACAGGTCACTGTCACATGAACACTATTACCAATGTTTTTTTTTCCCAATCAGCCATCTGATCTGACTTCTGATTCACCTAAAAGCCAGTTCTGGGAGCCAACTAAACGAGCACCAATATAGAGCCGATCAACAGTGAAAATGACTCACTAAATCAAAGTTACTAGCGGTAATGTAAGTCAGGCCCCTTGGTGACCAAAGATTATGTTGGTAAAACAATCTAGTCGCACCAATCTTACAGCGATTATGTACTCAAGTGCTGGAGGTGCCTGTTGCCATTTATTATCACTATTGTACTGGTTTTTGATACTGGCTCGCTGGCCCACCGAAAGCCCAGGTACCAATTGCATCGCCAGACACTGGAGTCAATAGAGTATATATTTTTTGTTTTCCTAAGGTCTTCCTTACCCATCATCTCTCAAGTTGATGGCACATTCTTCGATCTCGCCAAAGAACTCAAAGCGGCGCTTCAGCTCGGTGCGGGTGCAGTCGGACCTGAGTCGTCTCACGTACACCACCCGTCTCTCGTCCTGCTCGTTGAGGAAGAAAAAGACACCACATTAAAACAGCAGCCATTTTTTGTCCTTCTAATGGACTAGCCTGGATCACTACCCGCGGATGTCTTCTGTGATTGGTCGGCCTGCTCGGCGTAATCTGATGGAGGAAAGTGCCTCCAGTCTGCCGTGCGGCACTACAATCCCTCTTCCTCTTGGGACAACACGTCAACCACGGGGAGACCGATTTTTATCAAATGATGCGATGTCTTCCTTCTAGTCTAAAAATAAAGCTCTGCGGTGACTCGGCTAAACATGCAGTTGCCTTACTTCTCTGGCATACGCCTTGGACACTTTTATTACAATCTTAGCCCTTTTGAGGCATGAAAAAACTCACCTCAACATCAAAAGGACAAAGCAGAATAATTCAACGGCCTTTATATATTTTTTGCACATGACATGCCTTGGGGCACATTATTTATTCATTCCAGATGGTGAGTGGCATCTTGACGATACTGCTGACATATGTTAATGAAGTGTCACCTGTGACCCCCCCCGACAGAAAACTCCAAATTAACAACTGATTTTTTACACTCCGCTTTTCATTTTTTCTAGGACCTTCTGTAAAAAGAGATCCTCTACGTGTCAGGAGGACTGTTTTTAATGACCAGCTGCAAAAATGCTAGGCCAGTGGTTTTCAAACTGGGGCGGGGCATTATGACAGGGGGGGATACCATGCACACGTTTCATTATTACCGTATTTTTTGGACTACAAGGTTTCACTTTTTTCTCTCCATTATAACCCTGCAGCTTTAACAAAGATGGTGGTGGTGGTGGGTGGGGGGCGGGGGCGGGTGTTGAAGCACTTTTGTTTTTAAAGCTACTCTGTGTAACAAATAGGCGCTGCCAATAAGGTACTGCAAGCATTACATCGCTCCCCTTTCCTGCGTTCAGCATGTAAACTACGGCCCACATAGCACACACACATTAGCTATATTTGTTGTCAGCTCATGACAGCAATTTCACAAACTTTACGTTTAAACGTTAGCTGTATACAATGTACAGTATAGCATATGTGAACAACAGCATGGCTAAAACTTATACAACAAAGTACAAAAACTGAAATTCTGTCAGAAATCCTCCATATCAGTGGTCCCTAACTTTTTTGGACCCAAAGACCAGCCTACAGATGGTTGGGAAACCCTACTCTGTAAGTGCTCCACTGTTTTTAAGGACTCACTGCAAAAATGCAAGACAAAGCTCTTCTATATGACACAAGCATGCTCTGCGGTTTGAAAAAAGGCTAGTCAAATGTTCCTTATACCGGGGGTCCCCCAACCACCGAGCCCAGTACCAGGTCCATGGACCACAAGGCGGAAACGTTTCAGTAGAATTAATTTTTTGTTTTTAAAAAGACGCTTTTTAAACATGTATGTAAATAACTTCATCAAATGTTATGCAAATGAATATTCATTTTTTAAATAAGAGCAAATTATTGTAATAAAAAATAATATGCAGTTAGAAATTCCAGTTGTATGTGTTTATGTTGTTTTGTTTCATTGTGTTTCAATGAGCAGCAACCTGTCCTACTTTGACTGTCCTTGAATGCACCATAGTTTGCTCAAGCTAGTTTCTTTTTCAGTGCAGATACTATACTTTTTATTTTAGATCATTTTTATGTTTCCTGTTTGTCGTATTTCTTCCCTAATGCTGATATTATGTGAGAATGCATGAATGTAAGGTTTGTTGATGTTATTGACTGCTAATGTGCATGTTTGTGCACAACCTCAAGTTAATTCATTACCCTGCCTGTATTCCACACATCCAATGCCTGTCTTCTCTATGAAAAAAACTTCATTCGGGGTTGCACCTTTCTTACTTTCATACACAATATAGCTAAAACTTACTCGCCAACCCTCCAAAAAGGTCGGGTACCTCTGCTCTATAGAACAGGTATTAACACTTGTCAAAGATCATCTATACGACAGGTGTGCTCTGCTGTTTGGAAGAAACAGTTGCCACAACACTTGCCAAAAATTCTCTGTAGGACAGAGAGCTGTGCTGTTTTGAAAAGCACTAGTCAAAGATCGTCTATATACCAAGACCTCTGCTCTTTGTAAGTATGCTAATGAGGTGCCACCTATGCCCCCTACAAAAAAAAAAAATCCACATTAATAGCAGATTTTTATCCTCCCCGTTTCATGCTTCTGTCCACCCTAGTGGACAAGAAAATGCTGAACGAGGACTTTAGGTGCTGACAACTGATAAATAGGCAAAATTGTCTTTGATGGCCCCCCTGGGGGATGCCTGGGTGTGGGAGAGAGAGAGAGGCAGCCAGACAGAGATGATTTCACTGGTCTCGCAAGTCTTTGTTTGACAGCGCCAGCGCTAATTGTTTGTCTCCGAGCCGAGGCAAGTTTGAATTGCAATGGAATCGTTGCATGCGGTCCCTACATGGATGAACCGGGTCGTAGAAGCTTTGGATAAGAATGGCAGTATCAGCACCAACTAAGGAGCAATTGCAAAAACTTCTAGTCCAAAGTTGCTCTACGTGACAGGGCCACTCTGCTGTGCTGCAAAAACAGTAGTCAGAGATGATCTATATGACAAGAGTGCTCTGCAAGAGTGCTGAATAAAAACGAAAAACAATTAGCACAGAGCACTCACAATTACGAGTGTACCTGAATGTCTCACGCCGCGAGAAGAAGCAGAAGCAGAAAGTAAAGCGTGAAGTTGTTCATTGCTCTGTGTGCGTCAAATGAGTAATAAGTCAAATATGAACAAATAAGTTTGATGATTGATGATTTATTTTGTGCATTAAGAGTGTTTCATATACAGTCAATCCCTGTACGGCACAGAACTGAAAGGCTTTAGGACTGGTTGTATGTGGTTTTGTAGTGTGGATACTGCTTTATCATGATTGTTAAACTTTCCCCTTCAATTCGGTAATAAATTAATATGCAAATTTAAACCGTAGCCTTTTGAGTGGACAAAAGTGAAACCCAATCAATTAACCCATTCAAATGAAGGATTCCAAAATCAGACTGGAATAAAAAATATGCAGCATGATTACTTATCTATTTATCAGTGCTCATGTGAAACTTTGTCCAAATGTGACCATGCAAGATACACAAATATGACACGGAACACTATAAAATTAACCAATTAATTATGACCAATATTTTTCAAGTTAATTAAATAAAATGGTTTTAGGTTTTTATAAGCATGCTGGAGCAGGGGGTACATGGCTTCAGGCATCTGGCAGGTTACGCGACTGTAAAATGTTTGGGAACCAGTTCTCTATATGAATATGACAGGAGTGTTCTGCTGTTTTAAAAATGTCAAGAATCAAAAAGCACCCAATCACATAGATGCTAACCCCCACACTTTTCCTTGTGTTTCTTAACCATTATGGCAAGACAAATGGCATCCACCAAATAACTCACAATGGCTTTTTGCCGTTGCTTGTCTCTCTGCTCGGCCCTTTCCAACTCCCGCTTCTCATAGTCCCGGCGGTACTCCTCCCTCTTCAGCCGGTCATGCTGATAGTCCTCGTAGCTGTCGTACCTTGAGGATGGACGGAGACAACACGAGAATGTTTTTTTACAGTGAAGTCCTAAAGGGACTAGCATCTGTCAGCAAAACTTCACATGCCATTACGTTCTGCTTAGGAAGTGCAACATCGACTGATGAATGACTCTCAGCCTTGTCGGGTGTCATTAGGACACATGAGTGCCAAATCAGCTGGGAGTACCCAGACAGTGTCACTCTACTTCAACCCCCAATCACTCCCCTACTGCCAAAATGGTTGCGCCTGAATAACCTAATATTTGGTGTTGTTTTTACCGAATGTGTCAAAAGCAAGAAAGAGGTGCACAACGGAGCTTCTTTTTAATTACCTACTGCAAAAACACTAGTCAAGGATCATCCATCCTGCTGTTTGTTAGGACCAACTTTTTAGGAATCTGCTGTACAAATGTTAGGATATCTTCACACTGCAGGGTGGGATTCCCAATTCCAATTTTTTGTTTAATATCAGAATTTTTATGTGGTCGTTCACATTAGCAAACAAATGCGACTTGTTATGAACGCAAAGTTCCTAGAAAGTGACGTGCATGCGCAGAAGCACGACATCACCCTCATTTCCATGTGTTTATGGAAGTAAAGGCATGAGGGTATTTTTAGTGCAGGTATTATAAGGTGCCAAAAATACTGGTTATAAAGTGAGCATAGTGCAAATGTTATAAAGTGTTCATGAGTTCAACAGCAGCAGGAAAGAAACTGTTCTTGTGGCGAGAGGTTCTGGTCCGAATGGACCGTAACCTTCTGCCAGTGTGGCTCAAATAGTCCACGTCCAGGGTGGGAAGGGTCAACAACTATCCGCCCTGCTCGCCCCAGAGTTCTGGAGACGTACAGGTCCTGGAGAGATGGCAGGCTGCAGCCGATCACTTTCTTGGCGGAGCGCACGATGCGCTGCAGTCTTTGTTTGTCCCTGGCAGTGGCCCCAGCGAACCACACAGTGATGGAGGAGGTGAGGATGGACTCAATAATGGCCGTGTAGAATTGCACCATCGTCTGGACAGGCAGCTTGGCTTTCCTCAGCTGCCTCCGGCTGGTATCGGCGATACCAATTCAATACTATGTGCAAATTCATGTAATGTGTCTGCTAAATAATAAAACATAATGTCCAATATTTAAAACCATAGCATAACAAATACAAGACATCATAGATTATTTATATCAAATCTTTAAGTATACTGAGGTAGGCGGTTGATTTAAAATATAGCCAGGCTAATATACAACATTAAAAAAAACAAAGGACAAAATCATATATCAGAAGTATCAAAAGTATCACGATTTTGATTTGCGAATCGACTTAAGCGCATGAAAAGCTGGTATCGGAGATATTGACATTTCAGTATCGATCTGCACATTACTGACGTGCTCTCCTAGGGGGCACGTTTGTGGCAATTTCAAGGAGTCAATATTTTCTCATCCAAATGATTCCGTGTAGAAGATGAAGAAGAAAGATGGAAAGAATTTTGGTATGGAAGTTTGTAGACATTTTTTTTGCCACGTCTGTTCCAAGGTGCGTGTGGGTGGAGTGGTGAGACATTGCAGAGAGCTGCTTCACTAACACCTTATAGAAATACAGAAAAATATAGAAAAACTTTTGCCTACATCAGTGAGTACCTTTTATTAAAATGTTGCATGATAAACCACACATTTTTAAGATTTTCTACTATAATGAGAACCTTTAAATTCCCTGAAAGCGCGGCAATACACACCTTTCGGTGATGTATATGACACACGTACAACCTAAGCGTTCATCATGCAGTCGCATATAATATCCGATTTGTATCCACATACGAATAAGACCTGAGTGGCTTTATTAAAAAATGGGAATTGGGCTATTCACACTGTCATGAAAAAAATTAGATACAGGTCAGATACAGAAATCGGAATTGACCTGCAGTGTGAACATAGCCTAAGTCACTCCCAACTTTTAAACTGAACTTTTGGCCTGGGGACAGCCAGTTGAATATCCTTGGTTTAGTATACTTAAAGTGAAACAATCACCTTGGCCTGAGACTGGGAGGAGACTGAGACTGAGGCCGGGGGCTCTTTTGGCTCCTGGAACGAAAACTGCTGAAGTCATTGCTGTGACGAGCCCTGCGGGGGACATAAAGACAGCTGATGTTCAACTAGACCCACCTTTTGTTGGAGACCAGTTAGTTACATATTCTAGCAGAATGTCACCTTCCTTTGACTATTCATGCATATGCTGTTGGTGCTGGACTAACTGCAGGGCAAATAGCGTCACGCTTCTTGATGCTTCATTATTGAAGCTTTGCTGAGAACTTGAATTATGGAAGAAGATACGCTAAAGGAAAGACGGAGCGTTTCAAAGTGAGATGTTAAGAAAACACATTAGGCTTTCTGTTCCCGTGGCTTCCCCTCAAAGTTGAATCTGTGACCTCGTATTTTTCAGGAAGCTTGTCGAGCCTGTGATTGAACGCTGTGAGACTATTATTGGATACATGTGAGCAAGTTAGCTCTGAGCTGCAAGAAAAACAGATGAAACAGAATGAAAGTGACTGTGAAGTAAACTGACCTTCAGGTAATCTGCTAAACAAACTGCACTGAGGAGATAACCTAATTTCGTCAAAGATCCTCTCTGAGACATGAGTGTTATGCTGTCATCAACCTACTGCAAAAACACCAGTCAAAAATCCTTTAAAAACTCACAGGAGCACTCTGGTGTTCTATTTAAGAATCTACTAGAAAAAACAATAATCCATATAGATCCTGTAGATAATAAGAGGTCTCTCTCTGTTTTAGAGGATCTAGAGAAAACACTAGTCAAGATCCTCCACATGAGAGGAGCGCTCTGGATGGGATGTATTTCACAAACCCTAGTCAAAGATCTCTTGTCCTACTGTAACATCTCTAATCAAAGATTAGATATGATACGACGGGAGCGTTATGCTGCTTCTGCTGTAAATACACTAATCGAAGATCCTCTATTGTTTTGAGGACGTACTGTAAAAAGGATAGTCAGAGATCCTCTATATGACAGGAGTGTTCTGATTTTTTAAGGACGGACTACAAAAATGCTAGTGAGAGATCCCCTGCTGTTTTTGAGGACCTACTGCGAAAACATTTGTCAAAGATCATATATATGAAAGGATCACTTTGCTGTTTGTAGGGAACCACTGCAAAAACACTAGTCGACATTTATATGACATGAGTGTTCTCCTCTTTTTAAGAACCTATTGCAAAAATGCTAGTCAGAGATCCTAAATTCCTCTAGTCAGAGTGTTCTGCTAATTTTTAAGGACCTACTACAAAAACGCTAGTCAAATATGATCTATATGAAAAGATCACTTTGCTTTTTTTAGGAACCCACTGCAAAAACATTAGTAAACATTCCTTTTATATGATAAGAGTGTTCTGCTCTTTTTAATGACTTAAAGCAAAAATGCTAGTGAGAGATCCCCAACATAAGACAGGGGCTCTGTTGTTTTAAAACAGGGTACTTTTTCTGTTTTAAAGGGACCCACTGCAAAACTAGTAAACATTCTTTTATAGGACAGGAGTGCTCTTCTCTTTTTGAGGACCTACTGAAAAAGGCTAGTCAGAAATCCTCTACATAACAAGAGTGTTCTGCTGTTTTTGGGAACCTACTACAAAAACGATAGTCAAAGGTCATGTATATGAAATGATAACTTTGCTGTTTTTGGAGACCTACTGCAAAAACATGAGTAAAAGATCCTCTTTGTGACAGGAGCGCTCTGCTGTTTTTCAGGAAACACTGCAAAAACACTAATCAGATATCGTCTATGCGATACAAGTGCTCTGCTTTTTTTAGTACCTACTGCAAAAACACGAATCAAAGATTTTTTATGTGACAGGAGCACTCTCCAGTTTTTCAATACCTACTACAAAAACCCTCGTCAGATCTTCCTTGCTTGCCGCTGACTAACTTCATTTACTACTCAGAGACCCTGCAGAAGCCCTCTAGCGCTGATCAAAGAGAACCATGGGAAATGAAGTTCTCACACTGATGACAGGAGTCTGCTTTGAAATGGGATTTAAGACGACATTCCCACAGCCTGGATTTGGCTTTCATCTCCTGGGATGTAAAAAAAAAAAAGAAAAAAAGAGGAGCGTGCCATAGAAAAACAACAGCTGTCGCTTAAAACAATAACCCCCTGCTTCAAACGTATAAAGGCAGTATCAGAGGGGACAGAATATTAGGAAGACGCTCGCAAACAAAAAGCTTCCTTTCGAGAGATGAAAAGTGTTCAAACAGGATATTCCCTTTTGTTGCTAGTGCTTTTTTCTTCAGAGATAAGCACCTGTGGTTGTTTGGATGTTCACTCAACATCTTTTTTATGATTTTACAAAAAAACTGTATTGGGCCAAATATGAGATGCAAGTTTAACCTCCCCCTTCCCCCCCCCAAAAACAGTCGCAAAAACACGGGTTGTCTTATAGTAATGGTTATGAGATGAGGTATGTTATGTGTTTTTCTTTTTTTTTTTGGGGGGGGGGGTTCTCTTGGAGATGAATAAAGTATCAATCTATCTGTCTATTTTATATTCAGGGTCAGCTTTATATCCCAGGTGGTTTTATATTCAGGGCAGTCATATATTCAGGATCCACTTATTTTCGGGTCAATAAAGTATTATGGTACTGCAGCAAAAAGTGACTCAAGTGTCTCTCGGGTTCATCCATTCGGATCAGGATGATTTTACACGACTAAGCTCAAGGTTCAGGCAGAAAAAATTAACTGCAAGAGAACTTACCAGGAGGAAGGATGTCTATCTGGCGAGCTAGACAGCGAGCGCCTCCAGTTGCGCGAAGAAGAGCTGCGGGATCCGGAGCGAGACCGGGAACGGGAGTGCGATTCGGCACCGCTCCATCGAAAAGGTTCGTCGGGTGACAGCAGCAGGGAGGAGGGAGGTGGAGACGGGGTGCTTCGCGAGGGAGAGCAACTCAGTGGTGGGGAACTGGAAGGGGAGCAGTCAAAGAGGAGGTTCAGAGGGGTGCCTTCCCACGGGTAAAGGAACCGACTCTCCCGGCCCTGGCCCAAATCCATCTCGTCATGGAAGGACAGAAGCCCTGAACCAGGTAGCCTCTGGAAATCCAAATCCTCAGGAGACTGCGGGGACGCAACCGTCTCCGCCTCTCTGGGACTGGACAGAGCTTTCAAGGGGTGTCCAAAGTGCTTGTTGAGTTCCGCTCGGATTTCCAGGTCATACAGGAACTTCCGTCTGACAGAATCTGAGGGGTCCTGTCCCTGGGAGGTTGGGGTTGTTGACTCTTTCCTTAATCTCTGGACAGCTTCCCCAACAGGGGAGACCAAACTTAAAGAGCCAGCTGATAAAGAGGGTGGAGGCATGCCTGAGTCCTGAAATCCAAAATCCTCCATAGGCACAGAAACAGCAGCGCTACATGACGTCTGATCCTCCGTGGGGGCGCCGGGAGCTGTGGTACTATCCTTCTTGATACGAGCAGACGCCTGGCAATAGTCATGATCGCTGTACCCACGGGAAGAACCCCGCTTGTGTACACCGGCAATGCTGCAATATACCTCCGGTCCGCTCCCTGCCACTTGCTGCAGCGTGGCAGAGTAAGGGAGGACGGTGGAGGCTTTCCTTAGCTGGGCGTACAGCTCAGTCTGTTTGGGACCCTTCCTGGCAGGGTCCCCGCCTGAGGCCCCGAGGCCAGACTCGCCCAGCCTTGCTTTTTTGCACACAAAGGCTGAGGAGACACATGAAGACAACTTGGTTTTGAGCGATGCTTTGAAAAGATTCTCTGGACTGTCTTTATATGGGGGCGTGGTAGGTGGTGTCAGACCTGTACAGAGGATAGAGAGCCATGGAATAAGAAGTCAATAAAATAAAAACAGTCCTCAAATATTTAAATATACCGCATTCCTTCCCAAGATGAGTTTATGGAGAGGCCTGATTAATATCTACACTTTCACAATGATTAATCCTGATCTCTCTTTTATTACAATCTTGACAGATTCATGTAATGCTTGATGGAACTTAATATGCTGGAGCTGTAACACGGATGGTTTGTCAACCCCACTTTACTCTGTGACCTTGGAAAGCTCCTCTTTGGTAGGAAAAACAACACAGAATAAACCCAACATGTATAAGATCAAGAGTATTAAGACCTGCAAAAACGCTAGACAAAGATCCTTTATGTGACAAGACTACACTGCTATTTTTAAGGATCTCCTGTAAAAGTTCAGAGATCATCTATGTGATTGAAGCACACTGCTGTTTTTAAGGACAGACTGATAAATCATGTATCAAAGACCCTCTACTGTATGACAGGAGTGCTTTGCTGTTTTTAAAAATCTGCTATGAAACTGATAGTGAAAGATTCTCCACGTGACTGCATGCTTCTATTTTTAAGAACTTGCTGCATAAACACTAATCAAAAACCCGCTACGAAAACTTGTCAGTTTTTCTAAAGTTTTCAAAAGTAAAATTAACAAATTCAACTTCCATTGATCCACAATTTTCTTCCGCTAACTGAAGTCTGGTAGCAGGGGCAGCAGCCTAACCAAGGAAGCCCAGTCTTCCCTCTACCCAGCCACTTCATCCAGCTCTTTCCGGCAGATCCCGAAGCGATCCCAGGCCAGCTGAGAGACATAGTCTCTCCAACGTGTCCTGGGTCTTTCCCAAGGCCTCCTACCAGTCAAACGTGCCCTGAAGGACATACCTCCCCGGGGAGGCTTTCGGGAGACATCCTAACCAGATGCCCGAGCCACCTGATCTGGCTACTCTGAATGTGAAGGAGCAGCAGTTATACTCCGAGTCTCTCATGGATGACAGTGCTTCTCAGCCCTGGCGGAGTCCAACCCTCACTGGAAACGGGTCCGACTTATTGCCGGCATTGCGAACCAAACTCTTGACACCGGTCATACAAGGAACGAACCGCCTGAATTAGGTGGTCCGATAACCAATATTCCCGGAGCACTTCCCACAGTACTCCCCGAGGGACACGGTCGAATGCCTTGTCCAAGTCTACAAAACACATGTAGACTGGTTGGGCAAACTCCCATGCTCCCTCAAGGACCCTGCAGAGAGTATAGAGCTGGTCCACAGTTCCTCGATCAAGACGAAAATCACAATGCTCCTCCTGAATCCGAGATTGAACTTCATGTGATCCCACGATAGTTGGAATACACCTTCTGGTCCCCTTTCTTTAAAAAGTGGACCTCCACCCCGGTCTGCCAATCCAGGGGTACCGCCCCTGATGTCCACGCAATGCTGCCGAGTTGTGTCAACCAAGACACGCCACAGCATCCAGGGCCTTAAGGCGGATTTTATCCACCCCCTGGGCCCTGCCACCAAGGAGCTTTTTGACCACCTCGGTGATCTCAGCCCCAGAGATAGGAGAAGCCGCCACGGAGTCCCCAGGTACTGCTTCCTCATTGGAAGAACGTTAAACGTTAAACAAGCTTGGAGTCTGTACTTTGGAGTTTAACATTGGAGTTTCCACCCAGCTCACTTTGCACCCGACCCCTTTGGCCCCTTCCACGAGTGGTGAGCTCATGGGAAGGGGGACCCACGTTACCTCTTTGGGCTGTGCCCGACCGTGCCCCATGGGTGCAGGCCCGGCCACCAGACATTCGCCATTGTGCCACACCTCCAGGCCTGGCTCCAGAGGACCCGAGTCTTGGCGAGGAAAACAAAGCCAATTTTTATTATTCTTCATTGGGGTCTGTTAAGCCATTCTTTGTCTAGTCCCTCCCCTAGGATCGTTTTGTCATGGGCATGAAAGCCTCCGACAACTTAGCTCCTAGGATCATTGGGACACGCAAACTCCTCCACCACGATAAGGTGGTGACTCGGGGAGGAGCAAATACAACTTTTTGAAGTGTTGTCATACGTGATGTGGAAGCACAATGTCATGAAGCTGGTGTAGAATGAAAAAAACAAGCTGCAGGCAGCAAATGGCCCACAGGCCGTAGTTTGGACTACGCATCTCCCGGTTTGCTAACTACATTGTTGGTGGTTTATTTCATGTGTAGGTACCCTAGTCCTGCAACGGCTGAGGTTTGGTGCAATTTTGAGCAATATTAGTGGTTAAAAAAGCAGGGAACTCTTAATACTGCTAGCCCAAATGGCTAGCAGAGCTAACAGCGTTTAATCTCAGAAAGGTTATTACTAGGTGATAAATGAAAAAAACATCGATCATAATCCTGGATGGCTTATTTGATGTGTGTCCATGCAAAACAAGACCCCGGGGTTCATTTTACGCCAGACTTTCACTTTATTACAAAGTAAGTCGAATCAGTCCAACCAGCATGACTGTCAGTGTTCAGTCATTTTGAGACATTTTTACAGGAATGTTTTATGCCCATTATTTTACGGAGGCTGCAGTTTTGTGTACTATTGAATTGACAATACGCAGTAAGAGAAGATTACTGGTGTTTTAATTGTCACTAAAATTGTCATCAGAAAACTGAAGTTAAAATGTTTCATTTAATCTGACCGACAAAAAACAATTCCTACATTTTTCAACTGATTCAAACAATTCTTCTTCTTTGGCTTTTCCTTTCGGGTTATCCCTTCAGGGGGCTCCACAGCGAATAATTGCTTCCATCTAACCCTGTCCACCACATCCTCTTCTCTCGCACTACCCTCATGTCCTCTTTCACTACATCCATAAACCTGCTCTTTGGTCTTCCTCTAGGCCTCCTGCCTGGCAGTTCAGACCTCAGCATCCTTCTACCAATATATTCACTATCTCTCCTCTGGACATGTCCGAACCAACTCAGTCAGGCCCGGGGGTCGGCAACCTTTACCATCAAAAGAGCCATTTTTTCTCCTCTTCCATTAAAAAAGAACCGCAAAACGTTACAGAACTTATAAACTTTTTAAAATATTAATCTTTTGTAGTGTTACATGTTAGAACCACAAAATTCAACAAACAAAAGTGCGGCTACACGTGTAGACCTGGGCGTATTAATTACGCATAACCTGTAGACAAAATCTAGCGCTACTTCCATCAAGCACAGCAGTAAGTCCAGCGTGTGTCTGTTTGCTACTACTAATCATGGCAGACTTTGTGAGAGCGGCCACCACCAATTACTTTTGGACAAATGAGGATCCAGAACCTCATCTTTTTTAGCCTGAATATACAAAGAATGAGCAACATGTTTTAGAAGCTGAGCCTGGAATAAGAGGGACTCAAACTTTCTAGCAGATGAGGGGGGAAATCAAATGTGGAGCATCCCATGCCATGCCTGACATAACTAGAGTGTTTCTGCTGCACTGAGCAGCATACAATGTTACCATTGATGGAAATGGTTCGTGTGCATGGCAAGGCGGACATTGCTCCAATAAACTGCAGCACAACAAACATTGAATTTGTAGCGCTAACAAACCTTGCAATAATAAAAACTTCTTGCCATCTACCTAAAATTTTCATTGGCAAAAACACCACCGATCAGCTGGCCCAGATGAACAACTGTCCATCGAGTAAGTCCCCATGATATTGATTGTGATCCATAGCACATAACAGAGTCCACTATCTGTGTATAAACAAAACATGGCATGTGGGCTAATACTTTACAGACAATTTGCTTGTCTATACGTAGTTGTTCATATGCTTATTCTTGTTTCCTAGTCAGTACAGATTGGTGACCTGTCGTGGTAGATGGTGGCGTGAGGTCACTACGCAAGAGAAATAGTTCTTTGTGTTAGGTGCAACAATAACAATGTTGTTGTAGCTTGGTGTATATATATTATTTAGGCTGAAATAGTGACACTAATAACTAATATATTGATAACATATCATATGCATATGAATAAAATCATTCAAAGCTTTGTATTAAAATGTGCATCAAACATTTTTCTTCACCTTTTCACAAAGTTAAACTTATATATATGGAAATATCAAAATGGCCTCCTGCATTTTTTACATTTTGCAGTATGCCGCCCACGGTGGGAAAAAAGTTTGGACATTACTGCTTTAAATGTTAGTCTCTCCTACGTTCGGAATGAGCTGGTCATTCAGTCATTCATGATAGGCCATCTCAAAGCAGTTTTGAGTGTTAAAGATCAGCTTCCCTCTTTCCACGAGTTTATGAATGACCATTCCAAGGTCAACGGGCTGTCCTTTCGCCTCATACATCTCAGCAAAATTCCAGCGGTAGGTATTTATTTACCAGCTGTGGAAATGACACACAGAGTGTGAACCTTGTACTGTCACGGGAGAAATTTGCAACAAATCCCTAAAGCGTCCAATCATTCCGATCTTGTTCTACTGCCGGTTTAACCATTTTTTTGCCTTATCGTCCAGTTAATATCTCTAATCCTTTCAGGTTGGACTAGCTTGACTTCCTTATGCTGTGCAAAATTTGGGATTGAATATTAGCTGGTTTAGCACAGGAAGCAGTTCAAGGTGAAAGTGGTCCTGATAAGAATAAAATGTCACTATGATGGTGTGACTGCTAAACATACAGCTGTTCCTACTTTTAGTCAGCACGAATGTAACTTGATCCAGCTTGATGATAAACTTGACTTTCTCTGAGTCATTGCATGGCGCTTTTTGTGATAGATGACTGCTAAAAACCTTTGCTTTATTTCTTCCATTGTTCTCCCCCCAGTGGCGACATGATTAGCATCCATCCATCACTCTCAAGTTTGACTGAGGGACACACATTTATCTAATTCAGATTTATTTTGCCCTCGCCCGCTAATGGCTTCTAGTTTATGACCCAACGTGCGTTTTTGTTTTTCGGGACAGATGGTGCTGAATGGTGCTTCTTCAGGCATAATTTATATACAGTCTACTATATTTGCTGTCTTCACTTGCATGACATCAGGTATTCCCAACACAGCCTGGCTTATTTATTCCATCCAAGCTGCCTCCACCAACGCCGGATCTGATGCTAAGAGCTGTTATTTGGTTCAATTCAAGAGCGAGCAAGGAATGGTGTGTGTTACGAGAAAGGTAAAGAAGAAGGGGAAGAGCGTAGGTGTGTTGGAGTGACACAGTGGAGAGCCTCTGGTTTGTTCTGTTTGAAATCCAAGCAAGGAAAGGAGAGTAATAGTGACGGTGTGTGAGTGCATTAACAATGCTATAAAGTGGGCTCATCTCAGGACTTGCCATATAACTGCCATCTGTCTGCTTGTAAATCTGCAAAGAGGAGGTGGAGGCCTTAAGCAGGAGGACATCTGAGAGGAATGACAATCTATTTGGCCCTTCCTCTAGTGCGAGTCAACTGGCAGCACGCAGGCCAAATCCTGCCCATCAGTGATATCAAAGTGGCCCGCATGTTCAGTTCACAACATTGTTGCAGCAGATTCCTAAAAAGAAATAGCAATTTTGTCATGTACAGGATCTCTGGATGGTGTTTATGCAACAGGTCCTTAAAAACAGCAGAGCACTCCAACTCATACAAAAAATATTTGTTTTGGCAGTAGGTCATTCCTCTCATATAGAGGATCTTTGACTGGCATTTTTGCAGTAGATCCTCTAAAACAGCAGTAGGTCACTCAAAACACCAGAGCTCTCAGCAGAGCACTCCTGTCACATAGACGATCTTTGACTGGTGTTTTTGCAGTGGGTCCTCAAAAACAGCAAAATGTCTTCAAAAATAGCACGGCACTCCAGTCACATAGAGAATCATTGACTAGTGTTTTTGCAGTAGGTTGTCACTCATGTCACATAGATGAACTTTGACTGGTGTTTTTGCAGAACGTCCTCAATAATAGAAACATCAGACCACCTCTCAAATAGGAGACTTTTAAACCGTGTTTTTGCTGGAGGAGAATCGTCGTATTAGAGAGGATCTTGGTGGGTGTTTTTGATGTAGGTCCAAAGCAATTCTGTCATTTTGAAAATCAGTGACTTGCATTTTTGCATCAAAAACAGCAGAGTGCTCCTGTCATAAGAAAGATCTTTGACCAGTGATTTTGCAGTCAGGTCTTTCAAAAAACGGATTTCTTTTGCAGAGAGTGGCATGTATTTTTCTAATAAATTTTGGACATCCTAATCAATACTCAGCCACATCAACATTCTCCAAACTCTGAACTCTTGAAATGGAAAGAGCGTCTTCTTACCTGGGGTTCCAGCAATTGCCACGCTTAATGTGCACTCAATGGTTTTGTTCTCAAACGATGATGATCCCTTGTGGTCACTGCAAGAGAAAAAAAGAACAAATTGAGACATTTAAGTTGCATGTGGACGTTAAAAGTGATGTTAAAAGACGTGGGAATGAGTCACAAATAATGCCTCAACTTGGACTTTTTTCTTCTATACTGTCTCTTTCCAGTATGCACTTACTTTGGAGACTCTGGGGTCAAAGGAAGTGGCAAGGTGGTTGGTTTGGCTGCAGAACACAAAGGAGCATGGGTAATTATTGATCTAAGAGCTGCAACATTGAAAATATCAATTTGAAATGCACTAAAATAGTTACAAAACCAAAAACACCCATTCCTGGTTAGACTTTCTACTGTCTTTTTGTCTCTTTTGGATGACCCCATTCTATCTTATAGACTCTGTGAGGCAGGATGAGGTGATGTCACAGGGGTCCAGATACAGACATAGCCCGCTAGTGACAGCTTGGGATGAGACATAGAGATTCAACGCCATGGACAAGACACGATGGCGGTTGAGACCCCCTTTACCATCAAAATAATCATCATCAAGCATGCAGGGAGTGGCAGGAAGTGGAATGTTAGCCATGTTGGAGTTGGTCCAGAGCGCTCCTGTCATAAAGAAGATCTCTGACTAGCACTTTTTTGTCTGTCGGTCCTTAAAAAAAACACACGGTGCTTATGCCATAAGCACCCTGAATCTTTGACTACTGTTGCAGTAGGTCCTGAAAAAAAACTGAGTGCTACAGTCATATATCTGAATATTTTTGCAGCCGGTCTTTAAAAACAGCAGAGCTCTCAAGTCTAAAACCCAACCTTTGACTAGTGTTTTTGCAGTAGGCTCCTGCGGATCTTTGTTTTGCAATTTTGAAACCACTCCTTATAAAAGTGCAGCACTCTTGTGGAGGATGTGAGTGCTGCGGGTCACAGGTGTCTAGATACAGACAAAACCTGCCTGAGACAGCTTGGGATGGGACAATGGACAGAGACAAGACACATGACGGCGGGTGAGGCCCCTTCCACCAACAAAAATCATCAAGCATGCACCAACAGCAAGGTGAGGAGGGGTAAAGAAGACAAGAAAGGAGAGTCAAGGAAGCTTGTGCAGTTGCCTGAGGCTTTGGCCCGACTTGTGGAACGTAGCTCTCAAGACTAAAGACAGACAACAAGACAGCCCCCACCCCACCCTACGCCCATGTTTCACTCCAATTTGACAAAGGAATGTTAGAATTTAGTCGAGTTAGTGGAAAAAGTGGTTAGGAGAGGAGAAGCAGCAGCAGCAGAGATAAAGGCCAGCGGGGGGGATGCAGTCATGATTACCTAACAACAGGTGGTCTGCGTGGTCTGGGCGCTGCCTGTGTTTCATGCGGGCGGGGGCAGGCTCTGCAATGCTAGTATCTGGGAAGTTGGGCGGGCGGCCCCTGACATCATCATCAGCATCATCATCATCATGGTCAACATCCTCCCCATGGCCTCCCTGGCTTAGACTCTTGGGGAGCTGAGGGGTCTTAGATGGGGCTCGGTACTGAGCAGGCTTGGCGGTGAGCAGCCGGCTAAGTAAAGGGTGCCCCGGATTCTCGTCCCGTTTCTTAATGGTGACGGTGACGCGCCTACGCTGGCTCTTATCTCGAGGGGCGCCTACAGCCTCTCGGCAACGCTCACAGCTGTGACTCACCTCTCGTGGAGGGAGGGAATAAGAATGCATATACCTAATAAACCTAGCGGCAGAGGCCAGCCGGTCGGCGTCACCCGGCTGCCTCCCTTCTTCGCCGGTGTAGCTTCCGTGGCCACCCTCCGACTCGTCAACATCCTGAGAGCAACGCTGCCACTTCCCAGCCCCAACACCAGCCACACTACACTGGCCTGCAGCCCAGCGCTCACCTCGCTGCGGCAGATGCTGCTGAAGCTGCTGAGATGGCACGACGGACTTCTTCTTAGAGGACGAGGAGGAAGTGGAGGAAAGGGAGGAGAACGAAGAGGTGGACGACGAGGACGGCGAGGAGGACGAGGAGGAGGCACTGTGGCCGCCCTTGACGTCGCTGGCTTTAGTGTGGAGTAGGATGTCATCGGTGGCTGTTAGGTACTTTAGCAGCTCGGTGCAAGGTCGCCTCAAGGAACGGTTCTGCTGGCCAGAGACCACCCTTGCTTTGCCACTCCAGGGGATCTCCGTCTATACAAAAGAAGAAGAAGAGGAAGCCATTTTTAGAGTTGACTGAAATAGTGCAACAACATAGAAGTGTGTATAATGTAGAGTAGTCAGTGTAGTGTCGTCAGCTTGTATAGCAGAATAGATAAATAGTCCAAGAGACAACCTTCAGATGGTGTATGTTGCAATTCAGACAACCGACTCACCCACGACCAGACAAAAACAAACACTAAGTCAAACAAGTCAACACATATGTGACACACAATGTAACCTACCCACTGCACCATGTGGGCATGAAAATAAACATCTAAGCACAGTGCACATGCCAAAATTTCCCCCATATCTTCCCAGCCGCTCCAGGAAGTCTTTTTTATATAAAGCAAAGTGTGTGGAGGTCTGCGCATTGTGCAGGCAGCGTCATTACATGTGACAAATAGGTGGAGAGAGTAACCAGCTTTCAATGACAAAGGGTTATTTTATCCGACATTAGTTTTTTTAACCGTTTCCTTTCATCGTTCACCATATTTGTCGAATTTTTGTCGTGTTTTAGCAAAACATGTGGAGGCGGTTGTCTGGGAAGTAATAAAGGAAGTGAGGCCATTTAATGTTTTATGATTTTATCACACAATAAGTGAAAATAACCTCAATTTTGCTGGCCTCCATACATTGCCATGTGCACGTGTGTCTGTTTTCCTAATCTCTTGCATTCAAACAGTCAGGAAGAGGGTTCACTGTGCATTAGTTCAACATCTAGACACTTCAGGAGCAGCAAACTGAATGACACCTCTTGTCAGTCATAAAGTTGCTTTGTCTGTGTGGGGGCGGGTGGGGCCTCTAGCATATATACAGCAAAAGCATGGAGCCTTGTGAGAAGCAATGCAAGGTAACATCGAAATTAGGAGGGAAAAAGATGCTTGCCACAGCCCCCGTGTGGGAATATTAATGAGCAAGGTGCTCCCATCAGCACGAATGAGCCAGTATGTTGAATTTATCTGAAAGTGGTAGCAACATAAAAGGCAAAATAAAATTACCCACCACAAACATATCCACTCAACCCAGTAATGTTTCCTTGTACTTTTTCATTTTGTTGTATTTTGCCTATTTCAGTTTCAGGTTCAGTCTGTACAGTACAGATAAATAAATAGATGTTATCTGTTTCTCAATAGTATTTCAAATCGTGAGGGGGGCGCGAAAAGATTTCTGTCCCCCAGTGGGAGCATTACAAAAAATAATGGAGAACCACTGTTCTACATAAAAATGTTCTAGGCCAGCTTCAGCCTGCGTGATACTTTTAAAATGACCAATGCCCCAAAGATCTACCTCCTACTATAAATATATAAAATATACAATATATATATATACATATATAGTGAGTATTTATGTATGTTGTACATGTGTATCAGGGTTGCATGTACTTTTCAGCATGTAACAAGCCAAAATGTTCTCTCTCCTACTATAAAATATGCAACGCGTGCTTACATGCACTCTAAACTTTGCACCCTAAGTAAATAAAAATGGCAAAGACACTTTGTACTATAAATACAAAGTACTAACTGCTAAACTTTGAAACTATGATACTAAGATATTAATTCACATTCACTGTAGTGATATCATTCACAAATAATTCATATAAGTAAAATATAACCTATACAGTAAGTCCGAATAGCTATATAGCGTTCATTAGACACATTGTTCATTTATTACATTTACTATGTCCAGTTAGCATTTGATATCAAACACCACCGATATGCAAGCAATAAAACGATTATGCAGAAGACATTGCAGCCAAAGTCAAGACAACATATTAAAATGGTTTCAGCAGTGGGCATATTTCCAAATCAATCATAAAATAATAGTTTAGGAAATGGAAATGCAGAAAACATTTCTATAAAGTTCATGACGCAAAGCAACAGCGTCAAACAATGTACTTTTTTTTGCCGTTACAGGTTGCCGTTAGATGTAGGCATCTTACCGCTGAATTAGTTTTTCCGTAATCGGACTAATAAAGATGAAAAGTTGCTTCTCCGTGTGTAGTTTAAGACATCTGTTCACCATTTCCGCAAGGGAGGAAGAGCGAATGAGGAGAAGAACTTCATGTCAGTTGAATGATGTCATACATCTACTAAGTAATGCGATCGACCCAAACTACCAACTTGTGTTTGGGAACTAGATGTATAAATGCTGCCAACATTGCTGCAGACCATGGAAGGTCAGGGGTCAGGCTGCCAATGCTGAGACCAAACGCTACACTCTGCATCAAATTGGTCCAGTACATAGATGTCATCCCAGAAGGAAGCCTCATCGAACAATGATGTCCAAGAAAGCCTGCAAACAGTTTTCTGAAGAGAATCAGACTAAAGACATGGATTACTGGTCCCATGCCCTGTTGTTTGATGAGACCTGATTTGGTTTTAATGGTTTCAAATGTGTGTGATGGCATCCAGATGAGGAGTACAAGACAAGTCTGCCTTGACTAGAGTCAAGCATGGTGGTGGGAGTGTCATGGTATAGGGCTGCATGAGTCCTGCCAGCACTGGCAACACAGTCATTGAGGGAAACATGAATGCTGTCGTGAATGTACCGTCACACACTCAAGCAGAGCATGATCATGATGCCCTAGGGCAGTATTCTAACACACCTCCAAGATGACCACTGCCTTTCTAAAGAAGCTGCGGGTAAAGTTGCTGGACCTAAACCCTACAGAGCCTGTGAAGCAACCTGTGAAGCTCTAGTGAACTCCATGCCATAGAGAGTTAAGACAATCAAAATATTGACACTATGGACACATTTTGGACATTTTAATTCAGGGTGTACTCACTCAGTTATTTTGAAGGGGCAGAAAAGGTACACGGTTGTTAAAAGTGTACACCAAGTACTTGTTCTGGTGTCCCATTAAAAGATATCAAGAAAAAAGTTTATTCATTTTGACGTTTTGGGCAACCCGGTAATGCCGTTTGGTAGGTCCAATGCTCAGAAGAGCAACTCAGTGAAGCATTGTCTTTTTTGTGCGGTCCTGTGAGCACTATGAGTCCTTGGGGAGACCTCATATGCTGCAGTCCAGAAATAGATGACTCACAGGCGTGTAATGAAAATTTAATGTGACACTCGTGCAATCATGGCGATACATAACAACAAATATGTTTACCGACGGGGTCATTTCAAAATAAGACCAAGTAAAGTAGCGTGGTTAGACTACAAAAATGACACCTTTTAGCGAGCCATTTCATCATGGGATCATTCCAACAATAGGGCAGTCCTTCATAGCAAGATATGCGGTGGCGCTAATGAGAAGAACGCCACCGCCAACACTGCAGTGTCTGCGAAAGCCCAACACCATCAGCCTGTTTTCATTACGGCCTCTCGGGGATGCAGCGCTGTAGTCTGCGCCACCGAAACAAGAAAATTGCGAGAGCAGAGCGGGGAAGATTATTTAACACGAAAACGTGCATACCTTGACGACAGCAGGTGGTGGTCTGATGCGGTGGTTGTTGTTGCTGGCGGCTGCATGATTCTGCGCCTTGCCACCTGTGTATTGATTGTAGCCCAGCTGGGAGTTGGCAGGCGCCAGGAGGAGCTTCTTCAGCTGCAGTGTGATGGCAAAATTATCTTGGATTATCCAAATGGACATTATAGAGTTGCTTTTTTAAGTAAACAAACTTCAAAGCCCCATTGCAATTAAGCATGCAAACGTGTTAGCCTTCAAGCTCACAGATGTAGCCGCATGCTTGTATGTAACAATAAACAATGGTCACAAGCTCGCTGGGGATTAGACCAGACCTGGAGAGAAAGACGGATTTACTTTCATTCCGTGCCTGCTCTGTTTTCCGGCAATGTCTTTCCTTGCATGGCCAACACGATGCTAACATTTGAACAACTTAAGCAATATTGATTTGATTTATCAGCATTAGGACAAGTAATGTAAAGCGGAAATAAAAAGTATGATGGAAAGCTGATTATTGTACAGTATGTGGTACAAGCCATGTACAGTCATCCCTCGTTTATCGCGGTCAATTGGCTCCAGACGTGACCACGTTAAGTGAATTTCCAAGAGTAGGATTCAATTCAAATAATAATAATAATAAACGGAATATTTTCAAAGTTAGAGTATGGAAACCCTGTTTTATGACTTTCTAAATAAGATTTTTATCATTATTAGAGCCACCTTTATAGTTACCTTTACACTAATAGTACACAATGTGGTAGAAAATCTGACAAAATAAGACATTTAAGACATGCATAAAACTTGTGCTCCAGTGTGTTCCAATAAATCTTCTGGACATATGAACAGAAAGTTGAAGTTGGGGATTCAAACTAACACTGATTACTATTATTATTAGTAGTACAATTATTATGTTAGTATTGTGCCTGTTGTGAGATAATAAATAATTATAAAACATTAAAAGCCTGTAGTTGGCAATTAAGGGTTGGTGTGCGTTACTAGTGACACTTATCGGCCATTACAGACTACAGTTTAGGAAAATGTGTTGTATTGCCCTGCTTGAAAATAGTTTCCTAGCATAGTTGCCTATGCTTGAAAATGCTTAAATAAAGGCAAAAATACGGATGCATTTGCTGAAAAATGCATTTATGAAATAAACAGCTACAGAGTGAGCGAGCGGTGTTCGAACCACACATTCTAGTAAAAATCAGAACTAGCGGTATCTTAGTATCCGCACTAGTATTGGCACTGTAATGTAGTAAATTATAGCTGATATCCAGTCTGGTCAAACAATAATGTCCACCACTAAATTTGATCATGCTGTATCGCAAAAACGTTCTCCTGCAAAGCCAGATTTTTAAGATGATCGTTTAAGGTACAGCTGTTACACATGGTTGCTTTAAGTGATTACCAGGGAGGGTTCCTCGGGCTCCTCTGGAGTGGGAGGCAGGTCTTCCGGGGAGGAGGGACAGCTCTGGTCACTGGCATTGGTCACGTCCCCGTCTGCCAGAGCCTCGAACGAAGGCAGGCCGTCCTCGTCCACAGGGATGCTGTCCAGGGTCTCAGTAAGCACTGCCAGCAAGTTGGCCTCATTTTCTTCATCTATCTTCTTAGCAGGCGTGAATAAAAAAGTAGACAGACGGAAACATAGAGAAGAGAAAATAGGACAGTTTAGTCTGGAAGTTGTAAATCTATTTTTCCCAGGAAAGTAAAACTGGTGGGCGATTGCTGGTGTTGAAAAAAAAAACCCCAAAATAAATAAAAATCTTCCCCCCCCTCCCCTCCTTCCTAAGTGAGTCAAGCCTGTCAGTCATATTTTAAACACGCAGCTTAACTGGACCAAAATAATATCGTCTTCCAGAAAAGCCATTAGGCGGGCTGACAAGCGAGCAAGTATCTAGGGAAGGCAGGGACGTTTTCAGAGGGAGTTTGTGGGCAAACAATGACGCCCGGTTCAAATCTATGCTGACAAGATGTTTGCCAGCAATCCTCCAGATACGGGAGAATTAGCGTGCCGCTAATGCCCAAGAAAGGCGCTATATTTAAAGATGCTAATGACAGGCAGCAAAATTCTGCAGACGCATAACATAGGCGTGAAATAAACAAACAAATGCTGCATATGGAGATGGATGCAAACAAAGATGTACCTATTGACCGGAGAGGTTTGGGGGAGGGATAAACTGTATACATGTGCATTTTTGCAGTAAAAAAACATCAAAATGCAGTAGAGCACTCCTGTCATATAGAGGACCTTTGAGTTTCTGCAGTAACACCATGTCTACAACCATGCATTTCTAGTAGCTAATCTTCAAGCATTGTTTTTTAAATGTCTGCTCATCAGGTGACCCGAATCTGTCCTTAATTGACCAGTTAGGGAAACAAATTGACTGCCAAAACAAAATCAAACTGTTGTTTCCTGGCACAAAATACCCATTGACAGTGGTTTTGCAGAGGGATAAACACATGTTATTATGCTTCCCCTGACAAAATGTCAGAGTCCGCCACTGGTTATTTTCATGCTTCCTCCACCCTTTCCTCTAATTTTCATTTAGCAGACGCCTCAGATGTTCAGTTAGCTAGCTAACAGTGAGGAAAATGTTAATGGGATGCTCAGTGAGTAACAACATGAGCACTCTGTCATTATTAGAAAATGATGAAGGGGACATATTTCACAGAGATAACGCCACGTACGAAGACTGAGAGTGTGTGTGTGTGTGTGTGTGTGTGNGGGGGGGGGGGGGGGGGGGGGATGCCACCCTGGCAAAGCGAAAACGTCCTGGCAGGAAATTGGACTGTATGAGGTGTCACGCTGTTTAATTACTTGTAAGGAGCTTTAAATCCAACGCACTGGAACGGCATGCAACTCCCCCTCAAATGTTATTACCTGGTGACTAAGAGGGAGAGAAGGCAGGGGGGTTTGGCAGTTATTAGACGTTTCTTCGGCCAAATTCACGTGAGAGATTAAAAGTAGGATGATAAATGAGTCTTTAATGAGCCATCTGTTTAGGGCTGACCCCACCCCCCACCAACAAGCAACAGTAAGAAAACATTCCGGAAGACAGACATGTGGACCAACCAAAGTCGGCACAAAGGAGTTAGTGACCAAAGTGACCGACCAATAACCGGTGTTGCCTGTACTGATACATATGACATGTAGACTGGCCAATGTTTGGATTTAGAAACACACAATTACTGGTTCTCTTTGGAATAATTGGCATGTAGATTGACTAATATACCCATAAAAAACATCATATCTGAACAATGACTGATGTTATTTGCAATGACTGGTCAGTGTTTATAGATGATTACAACAAAGACCATAACTACTGAAATGTATAAAGATGGACACAATGTTTGCATGGAAAAAAAGAGTCAGACCAATGACTGATGCAGCATGTATAGATCCTAACAATGTGGGTGACGATGACGATGTTGAACCCTTTACATGTAGACTGACAATCGAAAAGAATGAGCAATCGGTCCAATCAAAGACCAATGACTGTTACGCATGCAGTCTGTCCTAATGGACATGTAATGTAGTCGGGTAGTTTGCTTTAAGAATGAACTGAATGTCCAAACAATGTATAATGACTGACATGTTGACTAGTAAATGTAAACAGTGAGTTCAGTTCTAGATTCTAGTGACAGGTCATTAACTGGTGCAACATTTGATGACTTATTTTTTGCATACTGATCAAAATGTCATACCGATGGCTGATACAGAATGACATCTGGACCGGCTGATGTTTGCATAAAGGAGGATTCCAAAAACTAGCCAATCACCGGTGAAGTGTGTTTTAACTGACATGTAGACTGACCGACGTTTGCATGATCAATGACCCCAATGCCCATTACCTTCCCTGAAAGATACAGTTCCATGTACATGTTCAAGACATCTACAAGAGTGTCAACCAACAGAAGCAGGATAACGGGGAAGCAATGGACGGTTCCTGTCACTTCCATTGATTACTACTGAGCTGCAGAGAGGAAAAAGGAGACCCGAGGAACAAAGCGAAAGTGATTTGGTGGGGGGGCTTACGTCTTCGTGGAAACACTTTCTCGGTCATCCCGCTTAATGGACCTCACCGAATTAAAGACATCGTAAAAATTCCGGGCTAATTGTGGGGATCACAATATATTAACCCGGTACCGATCCTAAAGGGTGCCATTCTGTGGCTGTTTTATTTCAAATGCTTCAATTAGCCATAAAACATGCTGGGAAGTGCTTGCCAGAGATTCTTCTCCTGCATCCCAGCAAAGAAAGGCGCTTGTTCAATTATGAGGTGAGGTCCTTTCGTTATCAGGTAAGGCTTTCTTTCAGATTGTCCTTGCCATTAACTATTTTATTGAGTTTCGCGTGGCCTCATTGTGTGCCAGCAGATACTATTCACAAGACTGATAACTCTGGAAGAACGGTGAAAGGAGCTGCTTTAAACAAACACCAAAAGTTTAAATTAAATTTGCTAATTGCCAGAACCCAAACAAATGTAAACTCCTTTTAGGGCATCATTTATATGCTAAAATGGAACCAAAGGAATCAAAATGTGTGAAAAGTTAAGTGGGTCATCGACAGAAACCTGGCTGCCAATTTGCACCTACAACCTCTCCTACCACCACCAAACATTCATTCACCATTGTTGGCAGCACTGGTTAAGTTACACTTTGTCTACTCTGCATCATACTTCAACACATAAGCAATAATATATGTTTAATTGTTTTTTCATGAGCGTTTCAAAAATAAAAATCATTTGTGAAAGTGTACTCCTATGTAAAGAGACTTCTAAACATTTATGTTCAAGTTCAAGGGTTTGGTATTTGCATACTGCCGAAAAATAGCCCTGTGAAAAATTCATAGTAAAGTGATTCATAAAAAGTCCATATAATTAAAAAAAAAAGACATTTGGTTAGCGCCCTTATTTAAACCATGCAAACTTTTATAACCCTACCTCTGAAAAGAATCAGAATCGAGAATCGCAATCAAAACGAGGAAATTCAATGACACCAAACCCTAATGAGCACTTATTTTTTTTGAAAGAACCAGCTGCCAATCAAAAATCCTTCCCATGACAGGAGTGCTCTACTGTTTTTGAGGACCTACGGCAAACATGCCAGTCAAAGATTCTCTATTTGACAAGAGCGTTCTACTGTTTTTAGTACCTCCTGCAAAAACACCAGTCAAAAATCATCTGTGTGACACAAGCACTGTTTGGACCTACTGCCTGATATGACTAGCGTTTTGCAAATAGGTACAAACCAAAAAAAAATTAAACTCCATACCGGCAACCAGAAGCAGCGATTACCTTTAAAAATAGCAGCCAACCGTCTCATGTTGTCATCCAAAGTTACTCCCATTGCAATCATTCGACTGGTGGTGCTACCGCGACTTTGCAATAATCCATTAGTCCTGCTCGGAATTCACCACTCGGAAGTCTCCTTGTTATAACACAAAAGCTATGTGGGTGAATTGACATTAGGCGAGAGCACAACGGCTATTTATATGCCAGCTGTCTGTCTAGGTTTTGAAGGCCATGCGAGTAATACATCACAGAGGAAATGGTTTGACCCATCAATGATGTGTGCGTGTGTGCAGGGATGATATATCTCCTGGGAACTATTGGAGACTGTTAGAACACTATCACAGGAACTGACGTGGGGGACAAGGGAGAGAAAGTGAAAGTGAGAAGAGGCGCAATATAAATATATATATATGAATGTATAAGTGTGCTTTGTAGCACATTCTGACCAAATCCGATTGCGACACCTACCCTTGGGATGTAAGCGGGGATGTTCTTTCTTCTTCCTGTTTGAAAAAGCATCACCCCCTTTCTGCAGCTAAAACTTGAACTTGTAAAATCTGCAAGTGTAGCTCAACAGAGGAACCTCTGCTAGGCCAATAAACGGATTCAGTGGATCCAACCAGACACAGGGTCCGGCAATGTACTGTAGATAGAGTTTAGCGTAGCGATGTGCTCAGCAAAACTGCATAGAATTTAATTGCTGCGTTGTACGTGACGTTACGTTCAGTTGCAGTTGTGATGGGTTTAAACAGACTGGGGTCCAATAAGCGGACTTATACAGTATATGCTGTAAAAAGGGATTTTGGCAAAAGTTATTACTAAGACTCTGTCCACATGGGAATGCTCCTGTTTTTTTTTTTTTAAATATCATTTGGTCAATTGCATCCACACAGTGGCGGAGCAGCAAATGGTTATCTCCGCCCTTGAATGGATCACTGGTTGACATGAGACATGGGAAAATATATTCCCATTGCACAAAATCATTGAAATTGCCACAAACGCATTAAGGAGAGCACGCTCGTGATGTGTGGGTCCATCCTGAAATCTGGATACTTCCGATACCAGCTCTTGATGAATCTGAAATCAAAATATTAATGCTTTTGATACTTCAAATATATGATTTAGTCCTTAGTTTTTTCGGATTATGTGTATTATCTTGCCTACATTGTAAATCGCCAACCACCGTGATATACAGTGCTTCAGGGTGCGTGTGATGTTGTGCTTTTTCCGGACTCTTTGCATTCACATTAACAAGTCACATTTTTTGGTAATGTGAATAACTACTTCGGATTTAAACAAAAAATCTGAATTGGACATCATACCCTGCAGTGTGAAAGTAGCCTTAATCACTTAATTGCACATCGCACGCATCATTATCGTCATACAGACTCACCGATACGGAATACAATGAATACAATTTATTACAACAATGAGTAATCATTCCCAAATGACCACTTCTCTTTGCAACAACTGACTAATGTTTGTAAAATGACTAAAATTGCGTGGTCGACTAGTACGTTTTGCTGCTAGTACTGACTGACATGTACACTAAACAATGATTGGATGCTTGTAACTACTGGTGAAACCAGCAAAGACTGATATTTTGACTGACTAGTGTCTGCATGAAGACTAAAATACATGACCAATCAATTATCGGCGCTGTTTTTGCTGAGTGACATGACACTGACCAATGTTTGCACAAAGCATTTTTTAATGACTGATCACTGAAGCTAACGATTGAAATGCGGATTGGCCAATGAGGGCCAATTCTTTGTTGTCTTTGTTTTGGACTAGCAAGGAGAGCAGGAACTACTCCAGTTAGTCACTGAGGACACCACCTGCACACAAACGCATCGTGCGTGACCTTCGAGGCCTGCAAGCATATCGATAGTCTGCGGTGTTTGCCTTTTGTCTTTGGAAGGACGCTGATGTGCTGCTCAAAACATATTGTAGACATCATTGTCCCTGCATGCACAGGGAGATAGGGTGCGGGGGCAATATCACAGACGTTTGGTAATTGAAATAGCACAATCTTTTTTGGGTGGGAATTGCAGTCATTTGATTGTGGCGGCGAAAGAAGGTCAGCATATTCAATTTGCACTCAATGGCGGTGTGACAGGGAAACACCTGAAAGCACACGATCTTATCAAGGCTCCGCCACTTAGCCTCCAGCTAAAAGCTATTTGCTGATTAGCAAATAAATGCATTATCTTTTTACCTTCAATTCTGTGTGTGTGTGCGTGCATGCATGCGTGCGTGCGCCTGGAAGCAGGTAGAGGAAGGTCTCTCTTCCCGCTCGGTCATGACTTTGCAAGCTTGTGCTAGTTTTTTTATCTATTGTTGTGTACTTTCATGTGCCATATGGGCCGCACTTCACTAGCCTTTGCAAGGTGTTCATCTTTACGAGTAAGGAGAACAAAGCTGGGACAAGCTTCATTTTTGGAGAACACATATGGACACAAGTATTGGGACATCTGGCTGTTAAAACAGGAAGTGAAAATAGAAATGGTGCCACTTTTGCAAGTCAGACCCTCGATGTAATATAAGTCTATGCTGTTTTTAAGGATGTACTGCAAAAAAGGCTTAAGGATATACTGCTAAGTAGCTGCTATTTATTAAAGCTAATCGCAGCCTCTGCCGGGCTGAATACAAGTTTAACATTTACTTTTATGGTTTGGACTCTGAATGTAGGGTTGCATGGCTGCACATAGCCCATAATCACCCCTCTCCCCATTCCAGTGAGTTCATGCTAAATGAGCAGACGTCTTTGCCGGGACGTTCAGATCCGTTTCCTCCTGCCACCTTCACCTTCGCCGCCATATGTTGACCGGCCTATGACTGGCACACAATCACCACGACTGACTTTAATTTAGTCCTCCTGGAATTACCGCCGGGATCATATTGTTTGTTTAGCGGAAGGTCCTTAAAAACATTTTGATTTATATGGAATATTTCCAAACACCCAAGGCACTACAAAGTGAAACCCATTATTCATTAACTCCACAATCACACTGGTGTGGGTAAGATACATCCATCTGTATCTACAACTGCTTTGGAATAGACTGACGGAAACGTGACTGCCAATTTGTGCCTCTCTGACGTTATACATCGGTGTGAGTAGGAAGCACTGCAATGCCTTGCCCAAGGACACAACAGCAGTGACTGGGCTGGAGGAACCGCTAACCCTCCGGTTTCTGGATGACCTCTTCTATCTCCTGAACCACTGCCACTTCTGTCACATCGACAATCTTTGACAAGCATTTTTGCAGTAGGTCCTTAAAAACAGCAGAGTGCTCCTGTCATATAGAGCATCTTTGGCCCAGCAATAGGGCCTTAAAAACAGCAAAGCGGACCTGTTATATTGGGGATCTTTGATGACAGTAGGTCCTTAAAAACAGAGTACTCCTGTCACATAGAAGATCTTTGATCAGCTGCAGGTCCTTAAAAACAGTAGCACCCGCCTGTCATGTAGAGGATATTTGACTAGCAATAGGTTCTAAAAAACAGCAAAGCAGGCTTGTCATATAGGTTAGCTTTTACTCGAGTTTTTGCAGTCTGTCCTTAAAAAGACCAAAGCACTTCTGTGACAGAGGATATTTAACTAGCATTTTATTCAGTACAACCTCAAAAACAGCAGATCACACCTGTCATATTGAGGACTCTTTGACTAATGTTTTGCAGTGGGTTCTTAAAAACTTCTTGCAAAAGCTTCTTGCAGTAATACAAATGAGATGGATCTGTCCAAGCCGGTATCGTTTCGTAGAGTCTGTCACATCCACTCGCCTCTGTTAGCTCCCCGAGGCAAGGGATTTGTTTCTAGTCGGGAAGAGGAAGAAGAAGAAGGTGGCTTGGTCCAAAACAATAGTCTCATCTGGGAATGTTTGGAAAAAGAGCATTTTTTGATCTGCTTGCCTGTCATGTGCGGTCTCTCCTACACACACAAACACACACACACACATGGTGGTCCCATTGGGATGTTGCTGATGATTGCTTTGGTGATCCTGCCCAGCTGATCCCAAAGCCCCCAGTGGATCTCTTCCACCATCACTGCCTACAGGTGCATGTGTGTGTTGTAATTGAAACTTACAATACACAGATCAAATAATGGTCTTTCCTAGCCACTGCTTGTGCGTGTGTGTGTGTGTCTGTGTGGGGTGGTGATGTCTATTTTTAGCCAAAGGGGGTAATCTCAGCTAAGAGCCTTTCAGGGCTGTTTCACGTTAACCTGGCCAAAACACTAAGCCAATAATCCAACCCTCCACCAGACTCTCTCACACACCACACACACACTCTCACACAAACATGTTGCCATGATGCCACGCAATAGTACCAACACTGCTTGTATTATTTAACAGTGCTGGAGTCCCTACTTGCACAAAACATGATGAAAAATGGCAGCTATTGTGCACCCTAACAAATAAAATGAAATAACGTCAATTTTAAGGCCAATAGGTGGACAGAGTTTATCCCAGGTTTATATGATTAATCATGTGAGTATTTTCACAGGATTTGCGAATGAAATGAGCTTAATTAGTAGGCACGGTGGCCAGATTACAAAGCATAAGGCCGGTGAAACAGAGGAATCTGTGGCGTTGTCTTGCAAACCTGTCTAGGAATTAGGTGAAACAATTATTTATCAATATAATAGATTTCATGGTGCTGTTCCTGTTCCTGTAGACCCTATCCAAGGCAAAATCCTGCCTGTCCCAAGTTAGTCATTTAAACAATAGGGGGGGTGGGCAGTTGAGCCTACTGGCAACATGTGGCCAGGAACAGGATTGGGATCTGCCCTGATGTTTTTAAGGAAGTACTGAAAATATGCAAAATGCAAATAAAAGTGAAAGCTCCTCGATGTGACAGGGTTCGCTACTCTATTCTTAAGGAACTACTGCAAAAACGCAAGCCAAAGATCCTCTTTATGACAGCTGAGTTCTGTTGTTTTGAAGGACCTACTGCACAAAGTCTAGTCAAAGATCTGGGCATTGCTGTTTTTTTTTACTGCAAAAATGGCATTGAGGAGTTCTTCTTAGCGGACAGTCCAGACAGTGTCTGAGCATGAGAAACACAGGGATGGTGTATTCTGCTGAGGCTCACAGTGAGAATATTATAATTCATACACTCCTTTTGCAGGAGCAGTGAACCGGTGTGGGCGGTGTATTCTCAAATGTCAGCATAAATTTGCAAAATAAAAAAAACCCTCAGCAGGGTGCAGGAACAATAAAAGTCTCTGCTGTGTGCGAGCTTATAGTAATTGCTTATGCACTTTTTTGGTACCGATCAATCTAATCCCAAAGAAAGATGCACAAAGCGTCCCCGACGCCTTCAGGAGAACGAGGGCCGTCAAACTGCATGAGCGACAGAGCTCGGCGACGCGTGATCGCATGCTTGCAGAATGTCCACACACACTATCTTGGTAAGGCTCTAAAGCCTTGGCATTTGCTTTTACTAGCTTCAAAGCCCACAACCTTTTACTTCCAATCCGTGGGCTTTGATTTGGGCTGGCATGAAGCCCAAACCTCGCCTTCTCTACCCATCTGTCCTCGTGTCTGTCAGTCTGCCTCATCATGGACACAAGTCCTAGGACACCTGGCTATGACATGAATTTGCGCTGACACTAGGCGGCTAGTTAGGTTAGTTCGTAAAGTCCTTTTTCCTCTTATTGCAGTGGTATAAATCCCACTTGTTGTAAGCTATAACTCATCTGACAAAAATATTAATGTGCAATGACAAAGTCGCCATATGTTAGTTAGTATACCTAACCATGGAACCAGCAGGAACAGGAACTTAACAGCAGAACTACTCAGCTTTGTGTTGAATTTTCTGGACACTTGCTGAAAGGCAAAGTCATAGGCTCAATCTGAGCTGCCCAACATCAGAATTATCATACACTCGGCTGCTATAATGATTAACAGACCCTGGAACGAGAGTCAGCAGGATTAGGAACGTAGACCAATACAATTACTCTTGATTCCTGTTCATGCTGTTCATGCTGAAGTTCATAGGCCTCAATCATAATTGCCCAATGACAAACTCAGCATACAATTGGCTGTTTGAACGATAACCTAAAAGAGGGCCTTACATCCCGACGTACGTGCTGGCTAAGTGCTGGCTACGTGCAAAAACGGGGAAAATTACAAGAGACACACATGTGGTCCGCACAAAGATTCAAACCTGCACGGTACAAATGCCCACAGGAAGAAAACTGCGATGCAAATTATTTTCTGAGTGCACGCAGGAAAACCTTAACTGCAGCCAGTTTGTAACGGGCAAGGCAGGAGAGGAGTGTGTGACCCCTGTGTGTGTCACATGTTAAAAAGTACACCGTTACATCGCCCAACCGCGGCAACGGCTCCTCCTGTGGCAACGCCTCCCGTTGTACACTATGCTTCTCCCAACCTCTGTGGAATCAAGGTAATAGGGCTTTTGATTGCACAAATCACTTGTTCCATAGATACGACACACAGCCAACACATTTGCCAAGAATTGCGCACCCTGTGTGTGTGGCAACACATACCTCGGGATATAAAGACCGCTTTAAACAAAAGGGAATGGCAGTCAGCAGGAACAGGAACCAACATAATTATTCTTAATAGTTGTTCCAGTAGTCAGGTACATCTCTGAGGACTTAATCATTGCTGCCCAATGACACAACTACTATTTGCAAGTAGGCTTCAATGACTTACTAACTCTAGACAGAGAGTTGGCAGGAACAGGAACCAACATAATAACTAGGGATGTCCCTATCCGATTGTCAGGATCAGGGTCCAATCCACTGTATTTTGAAGATTGGATAGGATTGGCTTCCGCCACGAGATCAGGCCGATCCGGTTGGCGTGATTCTGGGCTACACTCCAATATGGTAGGTGCTGCAAAATGCGCCTCAAAGCTGGTTGCTCGAGTTCCGCCACCCAGATAAACAACAAAACACAACACCACCATGCAGACTTGTCTGTGGTGTACCGTGGTTAAGTTAAATTCATGTTGGACGCTGGATATTTGGCTCCATAGATACAGATACAGCGATAGATAATCCTAACTGTACCGGGAGGGGAAGTGCCGCTCTAACCGCTGGTTCTTTCTAAGGGCCGTCAACAAATTACTATTGCATTGAAGAGAGTTTGTAAAAAATTCGTATTCTAAATCACACCACAAATTGATGTATAACCACGTCAAATGAGTAGTCCTACCCTAAAAGTATTGTAATGGCGGCTAAATAATCAGACGTCAGCATGGCTGTAATTCAGTTGGCCATTTAATTTTTGCATGTCAACATAGAGCACTCAAGTCCTTCAAGCAGACATTCCTCACCAGACAGTCCAACAACACCTTCTGGTTTTCTTATTCTACACACTAGACTCCAAATGGTTGTTCTAACCGGCATGCTGAACACCGCTGCCCTCTATAGCTCACACACTGAACAGCAGCCTGGACGACACAATATACCCGTCTCCACAGTATTGTGTACACCCATCTTTTCCAGTTTTCGCTTTTATTGGATAGACATTTATTTTGATTAGAGACTTGACTCACATTGCATTGCATTATTTTTAATGCTTTGAAGAGTTATTTTAATAACCTTATGGAATTCCACACCAGCGACCCTAATGAGGATAAGTGGCGTAGAAAATGAATGGATGGATGGATATTGAATTTGACAAATCCATGTTAGTAACAAAAATTGCAACAATAAAAAAAAATTGGTACCAAAAATGGGGATCGGTGCATCCCAATTAATTACTCTTGAGTCTTGTTTCTGCTGTTGCCAGGCAGAGTTGATATGGCTTAGTCATAGCTGCCCAATAACAAAATGACCCGAAATCAGTTGATTTAAATGATGGACAGACTCTAGACACAAAGTCAGCAGGAACAGGAACATAGACCAAATGTATTAATCTTGACTCTTGTTCGGGTTGTTGCTAGGTGTTCCTGACGCGAACGCATGTAATTTTTATTTCTGCAGAGCTGCCACATTTTCACAAGTTGTCATATGTCATATGAGTGTCATATGCAGGGGAGCGGCCACATGAAGTAAACCATGTCTGTGTTTGGACTTTGTGGATTAATTTGTAGTCTAGCTATTGTTTTCTACTACGGAGGTTTATGGAAGTTTGTGAAATGTTACTGTGGAGGAGTGATCGCATTACAGTTACTACCCTACTACATTAGACTACTCCTGATTCATGTTCACTGGGTTCAATCTTTGCTGCCCAATGACTGTCAAACTATGACCAACTAAACCTAGAAAGAAAGTCAGCAGGAGTCAGTACGTAGATGAATAGAATATAATATAATATTATACAATAGAATAGAATACTATTTCTGATATTTCCAAGCTCAATCATTGCTGCCCAACGTGAAAAAAAATTGCCATGCACTCAATCTACTTGAAGGACGACCTAACCCTACAGAGAGTCCATATAGGAACAGGAACGTAGACCAACATAATTCATCTTGACTATTGTGCCTGTTGTTGCCAGGCAGAGTTCATAGGGCTTGATCTTAACTGCCAATGACAAAATTGACACAAGAAGGAAAAGGATGAAAGACACTCACTAAAGAAATTAAGTGAAAAACCAGCACTACAAAATGGGTTTTGTTTTGTATTAAATAGAAAATATTAACGCACCCTCTACTAGATTGGTGGCATACAAATGTGAAGCATAACAATAAGCACATGTCTGATTGATTGATTAACTGATCATTTAAGTGGTGGGTTTACACACTATTTCGCTGGAGTGCACTGCCATCAATCAAAAAGTTCAAGCCAGGAATGAAACCCGAGTGGTGATCTGGCAGGTTAAAAAGACATGGGGTCCACGCTGCCATGCTATTAACTTTGGCAGTACATCAGGAACTTCATTGCAGCAAGCCCTATAACAACTGACTCCCGAAATAGAGCGGCGACATTCACGGTCAGTCCTCGTTTTTATTTTTTAGAAGAGGTGTCGGTCGTGGGTGAGGTGGGGGGTGGGGGTCTACATTCTCTACATTTTGTGTCAAGGGACAGTTGGGAACGGTGCAAAAGGCCAGCCAGGGGACAGCTTGGGATAAAGCAGGGTCAGGGCGGCAGCCATGTTGCTCAGGGCAAGCCTCCCCTTGCATCGTGTGTTAATAAAGATTAATAAAGTTTTTTTTAATCGTGATGACGCGCATTGATTGCCTGCTTTTTTGCCTTGTGCAGAGGCTAATTAGGGAATACATCTGCATCCCCCCATCCGCTATAGACCCCCACTCCCACCCCCACCCACCCAGCGCTTTAATCCTTGCCAAGAGGCAAACTTTCCCCTGTCAGATTAAAAGGGATTAGCCGGGTCCTGCTGTATGAAGAACTGGCCACTTCATATGGTGACTTTAAACTTTTCCAAAGATGGGGAGGGGGATGTGTACACACAACCCCGACACACACACACACACACACCTCACTGTTGACACAATAGCTGCTGGCCCAAAACATCATCATGTGTAGCCGCCAGTCTACTATTCAGGCATACACATGTGTTGGATTCGGAGGGACACATGCACATGGGTGATTCTCCTAAAAGGGGTACCACAGACTGTAATCATATTGAATGAACAGGAGAAATAGTGTTCAATGTTTTCCTTATGTCTGTTGTGTAATACCATCTGATGTCAATTTGAGGATTGCCATTTAGTGACATGCAAAAGTATGTCACAAAGACGATAAAATAAATAATACAGTGAAACTTAAGTTTCAGCTGCTGTGATTTCCAAAGTATTACACCTCATTGTGCACCAAATGCATTTTGCTGCATTAAAAACATGTACTTTGACTTCAACTGAACTGGGAATCCCCAACGTCGCTTCCTGTCTATATGTCAGACATTTAGCGAAAACACACGAGCAGGTCTTACATTGCTTATTTTCTCTGATGATATCGACTATATTGGGTAATATGAGTGTAAATGTGACTATAGTGGTGTTAATTTATGTCTAGAGGGCTCTAATAATGGTAAAAAATCATTTTTTTAAAGTCATAAATAGGTTTTCCATGCTCCAACTACAAAAATATTACATTCATTAAATTTGAATCCTACTTTGCAGAAATTCACTTATTCTGGTCTGGAACCAACTATATGCGATAGACGAGGGATGGCTGTATTTCACTATTATTAGTATTATACTGGATTATACTGGATTATGTATTTGACAATAATGAAAGGGACACTGCTTCAAAATCAGAAATATAGTGTAATGTCCGTGGTACGTGTTACGAACCGAATTTCTACAAAAAATTTTTTTTCGAATCAATACACTTTGGGAACCTATTGTTTTACATCATGTTTCCGTGGAAGGTGAAGTGTATTAACTTTGTGCTGACTAAAAATGCTTTGATAACAAAGTGTTGAGTCTCACAAAAGAGTTTGAAGCAGGGTCTGTGTTATATATACTCTGTGTTATATGTAATATACAGTATGTTGCCGTTACGTCACGTCCCGGTCAGCCCAACAACACAAAAATGGTAAGGTGTAAAAAAAAACCTCACAGAAAAAGCCTCACTAACATAATTTGTCTAATATTTTTGCACTCATTTAAACAATTTCAATGGTTTTTTTTCCATATACAGTCGTCCCTCGCAATATTGTAGTTCAAATATATCCTGTTTTTTTCAGAAATTAATTAATGAATGAATGATCACTGTTTTGTGGTAGCCTATGGTCTATAATTAGTCAAAACATATTTATTTACAAGTGATATGTACTGTTCTGGTCACTAGGCGGCAGTAATGACCTAAAACCTTGAGACATTAACTTACATTACTTGACTCCATGAAGTCATGAAGTCAGCATTTTTCCTTTTGGCTTATCGACATGACAGAGTGAAAAAAAGTTATCTCCCCAACCTGTGAGGAAGTGGTACATTTTTTGCTTCTTAAGTATAGAAGAAATTGAATTAGACTTGGAACATTTTCCCCTCGTTGTTGAGCGTTGGAGGAACTCTGTTGACAATACAGAAAATTTGAACTAGTTGGTGATTTCCTGATACACTTCACAAAACAAAATCACAACCACATGCTCCCTCAACTTGAACTTGGACAGGCGAGAAGGTAAAGATTCCTTGAAATAAACTAGTTACAAACTCAAACTAATTGGCTAACAGCTGAAGTTCAAAGTGGTTGCCTAGCAGCAATGTCAAACACAAAGCAAAAATGATACTGGCCCAGGAAATACGGATTCAAAATCAGAAATAGGGGCAGTCTGGCTGCTGGATTAGGAGGAGAACAATGCCTCGAGCAAAAATTTTATATTATTATAGAAGAGCATGAGAGTGTTACAAGAGCGAACTGCAGCACAGAGATGATGAAAAAGGTACAACAAATAGACCGAGAATGGCTGGATGGACGAATATGCACAACGACACCTTCCACAGAATGCTCATGATGATCTATGATGAAGCCATAAACCTTATGAGGGCAATAGAGCGCTGAGCAAGAATACTAAGGCACTAGGAGAGGAAATGAAGGAGTTGCAAGACAAAAACGCTGCCTTCTGCACTGCTCTTGAAGAGGTAAAAAACCCATGGAAGAAAATAGAGTATTATGCAAAGATAGCAAGGTTCTGCAAGACAATATCAAATCATTATTGGAAGATAATGCTGTCTTGGGCCCTGCTTTTAAGGAAGCAAACACCCTTACGAAAGAAAATAGAGTATTATGCAAGGATGTCAAGGCTTTGCAGGATGATATCAAGGCACTACAGATAGACAATGCTGTCTTGAGCACCACTTTTGAGGAAGAGAATGAGGCAAAGGAAAAATAATATTTGACGGGATGGATCAGAATGCATGAACGAACGATGTGATCCTCACAGGGCTCTGAATTATACCTAGGTCATAAGATAAACAAAGCAACATGCTGCCAAGTTCCTACAATCAAAGGAGGTGGATGTAGATATCAACACCATCAAGACGTGCCTCCCACTACATGGCAGAACCAACACCGTACCTGTCATCATTGTTAAGTTCACCAACAGGGAATTCAGAACTCCACTGCTGAAACAGGGGAACAATCTGAAGGGAACAAACATCTATATGAATGAGCATCTGACAACACGCAAAGCTGACCTCAACAAGAAAGCACGAGACTTGAGGAAGCAGGGAAAAAGTACTTGGAGCACCAACTGTAAAATGTACATCAAGCTAAATGGAGATCCAGGGAAAACAGGAGTGCTTGTTGTGAGCAACAATCAGGATATAAATTAACGTTTATTACAATGACAACAACGATAACGGACGATTCAAGCCACAACGAAGGAACCATGGAGTTAGAAGGGTTACATTTAATAAAATTGACTTTGATATCATCGTTGTGAGGGCCTTCTCAACAAAGTACTTAAATTTGGAACTTGTGTATTAATTATTATCAATTAATGACACTCACAGGACAACACGACGGCAGGAAGTGGATGTTTTTTTGTTTATGTATTAGCCGTTGATGTGATACGAAGAAGTTGTAGAATTAAAACTCTGCGTCTTCCTACTTCTTTTCGGATATGTGCAACAGTGAAACGTAACATGAAGTATTCAGCGTAAACTGTGTGCATGTTCGAAACTAAACTATAATTTGAGGCTAACTGGTTATCTCCGTTTTGAATACCTGCAGCATAAGCCTTGTAATGTGGTGTAAACAATAAATAATAGGAGAATAAAGGTGACTATAGGGTTGTTATTTCTTGTCTACAGGGCTCAAATAATGTTAAACATACTTAAAATGTCATAAACAGGTTTTCTATTCTCTAACTACAAAAGAATTCAATTTATTACCTTTTAATCATTTATAGTAGAAATTTAGTTACCACGGCTGGGTGTGGAATTAATTAACCGCTATCAATGAGGGATGACTGTATTTTTTTGTGATGTCCATGTTAGATTCAAAATAATGCCCGTTTTACAATGATGACTTCATAAATTTATCCCAAAAGCTGTGGAAATATTCCCATAGATGTCACTCATTTTCTTAAGCGCACAATTGCAAATAGTTTCTTTCAAAACCTCTACTTAAAACTAACTTATTTTCTCATACAAAGAGCAAATTAAGTATTAAAAAATGTATATGTTAGAAAAGAAGCAGTTTTATGTAAATGTTACAGTTATGTGGTTTATAGGGTGTGATTTTCTTGCAATTTTTTCCTCATAAATTTAAACGGAACAAGTGATTCTTTTTTTCATATGCAATTTTTTTTTTTAGAAAATAACAACTTGAATTTTTTCTTGCTTTGTCACACTTTTGGTACCCTTTTCAGGAGAATGACCCGTATACACGATGCTTCCACACAACCCTGAACAACGCGTCATGGGGGAAAATAGTGGTAAAGTAACTATTTAACTGGGCAAAGAGGTAAAAGATACAGTACAAAAAGTACAAAAAGTGATGCATTTGAGGGTATTGTCAAGTACATGTCAAAAATCTCCCAAAATGACAGGGGCCGTTTTGATGTCATTAATGTGCCAGTCCCCCCAGTTGACTATCCCTGGCCTATAAAACTAATAACCTTTGTGACAAATCAGTAAAGACACAATGAAGTGCTGGCTTTGGCTATTTTTACTCTTGCATATCGCTGATAGGCGGCAGACAGTCAAACTAACAACCACTTAGACCACTCTGTGTTTGGGGGGGCTGGGGGTTATGTTAGAGGTGACTTCTTTGCAGAGGTTAAACATGGAAAGAATCCCGTCTGTTATCAAGCCGCAAACGTGAGCGAGCACATGACACGAACTGCCGGCAGGTGACATTTTAGCCCCCTTGAGGCGAGGCCTTGCCATCCAATCCCTGTCTTTCTTCCTTTGCTGGTCTATCTACGGGGCTGATAACTTCTTCTAATGAACTCATGGGGGGGTGAGTGAGAGACTGATGGCTTTATGGCCCCCAGGCTGGATAATCGACCTTGTTGGCAGGCTCCACAGAAAAGCAGGCGAGATGAAAAGTTTTACAGTCTTTTCAAGCACGTTTGTTTTTACAACGTCAAGTCCACAGTTTGCCTTCAGATGTAGGCCGCCTAAACAACGTTTGATAAGGAAGCCCACCACTGTCAGGACTCAATATGGGGACAAATAAGAGAACAAAGGTCCTGCTAGGCCTGTCAGTAGCACTCGGCCCCTTTTTAAGGCCTACTGTTAATCAAAAATCTCCTATATGACACAAGTGCTTTAATGTTTTAAAGGATCCTACTGTAAAAACACTAGTCAAAGATCTTCTTCAATCTTCTGACTTTAAGGACCTCCTGCTCATCAAAGATCCTCTGTATGATAGGAGCATGTACGACCATAGTCGACACTAGTCAAAGACCTTCTATGTGACAGGAGAGCTCTGTCATCTTAAAAGACCTACTGCAAAAACACCAGCCAGGACCCAAATAAGGGGACAAAGGTCCTTTTGGGCTTATCAGGCATCCCCTTATCTCCCTAACCCTCTTTCAGGTGCCGTGTTTTGTTTGCAAGATGCTCCTGCAGCAGTAGATGCGATGACCTACCTCGAAAAGATTGGAGGCCTCGTTGCCATACTGAGCGGAAATGATCTCTGATTGATCGCTGTACCACTTGAGGCCGCCCAGGAAGCCGTCGGCATCCAGGTCGCTGACGTCCAGCTCAGAGAGGTCAAGTTCGGGGAGGTCTGGGCAGAGGGGCTGATCTTCGCCAACTAAGGCAGCACACTTTGAGGGGGTCAGAAGACAAAAAACAATTTTGTTGGCTTGTAGTGGACTTTATGTTATAAATGAGGGTCTGTGTTATGAAAACAAGCAGAAAGCTGTAGATGCGTGTGCATGTATGTGTGGAGGAGGGCGGTGGGGTAAGTGTGTCTCATTATTTACACTTTGTTTTTTGAGCGTATAAGTTCGTTCACACTGAGAAGTCAGACAAAATGCAGTGCCCTGTCAGTACCCAGATGTTGCACGACGAAAGACCTAAACGGGCTTTTGTAGTGCAGTGATAGACACTTACCGCTCTCAATAGTCGTCGTCTTGGTTATGTAGCAGAAGCAGAGGGACTAACACAAAATAAGCTTAGAAGCATACCACTTAAGACATAGACCAGGTCCTACTGATTTTCTTTGGACAAACCAAACATCCAAGGGACATTTTCGACCATTCATTTTTTTTTCCCTAGACATTTGACTTTGTTTTGGTGAAATATATTCATGTTTATACTTTAAAATGATCTCTGTTGCTTAAATTGGCCAGGCTACAAACACATTCCTTGTTTCCTGTTCCTTGTGACCAAAACAGTGCCATTGAAAATGCTATTTTTGAATTTTGAAAGAACAAAGAACAAAGAACAAACTACATCTTGACAACTGGCATTGCTTTTTTTAATTTGTCCACAGGAGGGCGCCACTTTTTCCCATACAAAGCATGCTGCAAAAATGATAATGTTTACTGTTTTCCGCAAGGATGCCTTGCTGCTGAAATTACAAGTGGGTGTCACTAGGAAAGATATACATGTAAAAAAAAAAAATAGAAAAATTTGTTTTTGATTTGTAAGATAAATAATGTTTATCTTACTGGCCCTTGAATTTAACCCTGTAAGTGCCAATATGTTTACATAACATAGATGATAGCTGTATTTGCTTATTTCTATTATTGTTATGCCCCAAAATTGGTCAATGATTGGCAGCAATATTAATTTTCATATGTTGTAATTTTTTTACAATGTTAGATTTCAAACAAAAACTCACACTTGACGTCCTAAGGGCATAGAAAGTCTCGTTCCCAAAAATTGCTGTAAAAAATACTTTAGCTCGAAATGTACAGTATTAATTACATTTACATGTCTTTTTAAAATCCCAAAATATAGTTCATATTTAACATGTACAATTCAGGCAGAAATAGTTTATTGAGGAAAATATGACTTTATAATATAACCGCAGTTCTTGGGATGTTTTTGCCACAAAAAGACCATTCTGCTCTTTTTTAGGACTTACTGTAAAAACACTAGTCAGCTATTCCGTATATGACAGGAGCACTGCTGTTTTTAAGGACCTACTGCAAAAACACGAGTCGAAGCTCCTCAATATGATGGAAGTGGTCTGCGGTTTTCTACAAAACCATAAGTCAAAAACCCTTTTCATGACATCGGCTGTACGGCCAGCAAAAACACAAGTCAGGACCCAAAAGGGGGCACAAAGATCTTGCTGGGCTCATCGGGCATCTTATGTGGAATGATAAGAGGGAAGGAAATGAATGCATGTGAAGGCGAATTAAGGGAATTGGGAGCTGCTTGGTGCAAAACAATTTATAGTTTGTGCACAAATTGACTCCAGAAAAAAAATCTCTGCAGCGCTGATAAATGATGTGAATGCAGATGAAGCAATTCTAAGTGAGATAAAATGCAAATATACACAAGCCGTTGCTGCTTTTAAGTGCTAATCGTCAAGCAATCCGTGCGTACAAAAACGTCAATATTACCGCTTCCGTAGTACCTGAACGCACCAATAAGTGCATCGGTACATCCGACTGCAAGCGGAGGGGTCTCCCCGTAAGCACGGAAATGGAGATGTTTGAAAGGGAAGATAGTTGTCCTATTGTGCATCCCATCCTCTCCCCGTTACGCACCAGCTAGTGCAGGTCCAAAAAGCCGAGAAGGGACAAGTCCAACACACAGAACACAACAATGTCTCACCTCTAATTCTCTCCACACCGAGTCCTGCTGGTTACACCTGTCCCACGCCATCCAGCCACTGAATGACGCTTCGGAAAAGGACAAAATACAACCCTCCGTGCACTCGCTGCGAACAAAATGCGTAAAATGACACACAAAAAAGGGTGCAAGTAAAAAAAAGAAAGAAAAAAAAGAGAGAGGCAAATCCACGCACGCTTTAGTTCCCCACTGGCGAGGCAAAACTGCAGCTCCCCTCGCCGAGAATGAACCGAGGGCACCTGTCTTCTTACAACTGCTTTCTATCACATGACAAAGCTATTAAAAGTAGGCTCAGGGAGTGACTACAGCCTGCACGCTACTCAGCCAAGCCGGTGACGCGCGCCGAGCAGGCGGAGTCTGCAGGCATACATGCAGGCTCCGCATGCACACATACGTAGTAAAAAAAAAAAAAGCCTTCACCGTTGGACAGAAAATAGCTGTACGTGCATCTTGGTGCACTTTTGACGCATGCAACACAGCAAGTAGTCATTTTAAAGCATGAAATATGCGAAGACATGGCATCCACACACAGGAGGATGAATAAAAAGAGGGAATTACAATCTTATTTTAAAGTGGAATGTGATTAAATCCTTCCCAAATACTGTTTGGCAGAAATATGACAAACAGCAGCAAAATAGGACAAAATATGAACATTGGAGATTGGCTTATTTTTGTCCAAATTCAACATCTCCCGAATGTTGAACAACATAAAAAACAGTACCTACCATAACACACACGAGGATGAACATAGACTTTAGAACCATAACTTTAAGTAGAATGTGATTCAAATCTGCCCAAATGCCAATTCTTGCATAACTGTGTGTTTAAAAAATGACCAAAACAGCACATCTTCTATCAAAATATACTCAAACTTTTTGTGTGATCTTGCTTGCTACCAACTCAACATCAAAATGGAATCTAACAAACACGGATTAGCCGACAAAAACAACTGTCCACAAAATGCAAAGGTTTATTCAGTAGCTGTGAGTTTTGTGGGAATTTGTTGAATTGTTGCATTATCGTGCCAGCTAGCAACAAAGCAAAACCCCAAGTCTACTAAATAGTTGAAAACACCAAAAACAGCATCAAAGCAATTATTCCCGATGTGTATTGCATTGTTTGCACCCGGTGATCCGTTCCTGTCTGGATGCAACTATTTAGTAATCCTGAACAATGTGGACGCAAAATCTTCTTAACCCGCCAAAAAATCACAGCAACATTCCGGTGTGGACAGGGCCTAAAATAAAAGGATTTCCTCCTTGCTAACAAACACATACATTATTAAAAATGTCTACATCACTACCTCAAATATTACAAATATTCTAGAACAAAATCATGGGTTGACATATCCACAGACATAACGTACAAAAAAATCTCCACTTTTTGTGCATGGAATAGAACAAATGAAATGTTACACCAACTACAAACATTTTTCCTGTGAATTAGTTGCATCGTTTTTGTGTAATGTGGCTAACAAAGCGACAGGAAAAAAATGATGAACTGTGAAACGAGCTGAGTAGTCGTAGCTTGCAAACAGTCCACACTCAACAGAGCCATAGAGAGACATGGTGAGGTCGGGTTTCTCTGGGGATCAAATTGCATCTCACAAGTTGGAAATCGGCATGGTTTGTAATTCCGCCTTTTTTCCGAAGCTTTTCTTTGTGCGTTGGTAGGCAGTAAAAAGGACAGGTGGCAGTATCAGACGTGTATACAGTGTCAACACAGCGTGTATAGGCAACACCAAGATGCCTTCAATAAAAACAAAGAGCCTTGTGGACATTTGACACAAAGATGCTTTTGTCACTCCTACAAGCTGAAGAGGAATTTTCTCAAACTAAAATGTTTTTTAAGTCTTCAGCAAGCCCCAATGGTGTTTTGTAAGCCTATTAAAGCAACAGCATGTGGTAATCTAAAAAAATCATTTTCATCATTCACTCTGCCTTGTATTCATAGTGTCTCGACCCTAGACCACATACATTACCAGTCTTGTGTTAGCACTAGCCTGAATTGGTTTGATCGATTTTGTATTCCATGAGGGACCTCCCTTGATTTCTAAATTTGCATTGAAATTTTCCATCCATCCATTTCCTATTAGCTGGAGTTTTTCCCAGCTAACTTCAGGCAAGCAGTGGGGTACAGCCTGGACTGCTCACCAGCCAATCACAGGGAGCATGTACACGTTTCTTCACTCTTCATTTAGATCAGGGGTGTCCAAAGTGCGGCCCATGTGCCATCGGTGGCATGCAACTTGTTTTTTATTGAGCAGCAGCACATGGTAAAAATATAAATTAAACAAAAAATCCAGCAGAAATGGGAAAAAATTTAGATAAAGGCGCATGTATGATGTCACTGTAAACAAAAAAATAACACAACGTTCCGTCTGTAATTATACTCTATGTTTTGTTCCACCTTTCTACAAAATATAAATATAAAAATAGCACCCTGCATCCCTTGACTTTTCAGTATCCGGCCCTCGGTGGAAAAACTTTGCATACCTGTGTTCTAAATTAACGCACCTTGTTATGTTTATGTTATTGGTGGATAAGGAGGAAGTGTTGTTGTTGTGGGAGAGAAAGCAAGGAGGAGAAGTGTGCAAGCTGAACGGTGTTCTTTGTTGGAATTGAAAAATCTTATCAACGTTAAGGTTAGCAATAGAATTTAATGTCACGTCAGACTCGGTGTGACTCAATAACATATGTGTCAAACTCGTGCCACGGAGCTCCGAGACACTGCAGGTTTCCTCCCCAAACAGTTTCTCCAGCAGGGGCTTTAATTGATGAGCTCCTTACCTCAAATCAAAGGAGGTGTTGATCATTACAATCATCTGCTTTAGTGATCAGCTGGGAAGTGAACGTGCAGGGTCTCGGCCCTCCGTGGCTTGCGTTTGACACTACCTGGTATATAAGAATGCTACACTACATTAGCCACTGCAAGAAGTCCCGGAAGTAAAAACAACAACAACAACAATAAATCAATAAAGACAACATTTCAAAAAACAATTTGATAAACAACGGGACATGAATATAGGTCCATAAGTGCAAGTAAATTTGTGGTAAGTTTTATTTGTCATATTAAACAACAACAACAAAAAGGACAGACTCAATCAACAACAACAACAAAAAAATGTCAATCCAAATTTAGATTGACAGTTTGGTTGGATTCAAGTCTATTTTGTCATAAATTATATAACGCATGTATTGTGAGTGCCCCTTAAAGCAAATACTGTACATACTAAAAGTTAGAAGAACCCACAAAATATAACCCACATTTTGCTACCATCTGGCAGCAAAATGTGCAAAAGACTACGTAACAGTAACAAGACAGCAAAATGTGGCTGCTACGTGTAGCACTAATCCTATACATCTGCGTACCATGTATACAGTACAGTATATGCCACATAGGAGGGCCCAACGTGAACAGGTGGCACCTCATGGTGCCCAGATGGACTCACTATTGCCCAGGATTGGCGAAAGGAGCTGGACAGTAAAAAAGACCAGGGATTTAGAATGCCCACTGGTTTAAAACATCCTTATGGTGCCATATTCACACCTTAATAGAAAATCCGTCTTCCCTGGTTAAAAAGAAGCAATGTGAGTCACAGTCTCAAGGCTTATCTGATTGTACTCTTCATGCACATTAAGACTAAACTAAATATAGTTTGTGGCGTTTACAGATCTTTATTGGGAAGATTTTGAAAGGAAAATCGGGGAAAATTGGAATTCAAAGGAGGGAAGGCAGGCGATTATCATGGGAGAGCTACTTGATTATCATATCCAATAAAAAGCATGTATCTCCCTAGTAATAAAAAAAAAACCTTACAATAAATAATTTAAGAAAACATGTCAATATGAAAAAAATCATAAACAAATCTGACAATTTTAATTCACAAATTTAAATTTAAAAAGGCTGACATAAAAGCTGACAGGCTTACCTGTATCTGTTTTTTCAAAACAAAAACATGTAAAAATGACCAAATGCTTGCCTTTACTTGCCAAGAAAACTTTCTTTAAAGAAAAATTTAAAGAATGGTGATTCATGCTTTTGCAAAAACCGTGCCTCCATAACAGCACCAACAGCATATCAAATACTTGACTTACTTATTTTTTTATTTGAAAAGAAAACCTACTTGGTGAATCACCACCTTATCGTGGTAGACGAGTTTGAGTGCACGAGTGATCCTAGAATCTATATGCCACTTGTATGGTCCGAAGTGACGGGCCAGACAAAGAACAAGAAGAGCGGACGAGTGATACCGGGGCCTCACCGTGGAGCCAGGCCTGTGGGCGGGGCTCACAAGCCACAGATCTCCCCCCGCAGACCCACCACTTGCAGGGGCAAGCATAAGGGTCAGGTGCTATGCAATTTGGGTGGCAGTCGAAGGTGACCCGGTCTTCGGCGGCCAAATCTGGCTATTGGAACATGGAATGGTAATTCTCTGGTGGGTAAGGAGCCCAAGCTTGTGCAAGAGGTTGAGACATTCCGACTAGATATAGTCGGACTCACCTTGACCCACAGTTTTGGCTCTGGAACCAAATTTTCCCGAGAGAGGCTGAACCTTGTTCTACTCTACAGCTGGAGGCGAAAGGCGGCGAGCTGGTGTGGGCTTATGGCTCTGTGTCATTTCCTTACGCCTTCGGGCTGGGGAAAGTTTCTTTCCCTTTCTAGCAGCTCAGAGTATCCAGCCTTCTTGTGCTGGAGTGCACTCCGGCTGGTGACTCCGAAGTACTGGGAGACTTCAACACCCACTGTGAGTGTCATTGAATGTAAATACATACGTTTCTAATTTTAATACTATGTTGAGGGCAGCATGTAAGGCAGCATTGTCTTACAATAATGCCTTGATATCATCCTGCAGAACTCTTAACATCCATGCATAATGCTCTATTTGATGAGTTGAGTTAGATGGCCAGGGAGGATGCTTGACAAACTTGGGAGACCCAAACGTGTAGTGAGGGTGTGCTGAGAATGTCTAGCAGAGTCTCCCGTTCGCCGAGTCTTCAGCGCTCACCTGCGGCAGAGCTTCACCTGCATCCCAGGTGAGGAAGGGGATATCGAGTCCAAATGGGCCGTATTCCGTGGTGGCTTGGGCATCTAAACTGGATGCCTCCCCGATACCTCCCTAGTGAGGTGTTCCGGGTGTGTTCCTGAAAAAATGCACACAAGAACATAAAGCATATTGTATGATGCTTTTATAAATAAAGATAAGACAAATAATTCCAGGTGGACTGTTAGGATTATAAGAATAAATTGTGTGCATGTATCAAATATATAGTCTGGCCCCCCGGCCAATATTGTCAATGCGAGTCAAAATAATTGCCCAACCCTGCGCTACAGGGTACAGTATATGACTTATTTTGCATCTAGTTCCAAAAACATGTAAAAATATTATAAAACTGTAAAATGTAACTCATGTGCAACCCCTGTGACATAATGCCACAATTTCCCATGACAATGGAAAATGAAACTTGTGTGGAGTATAGATCGAGGATGGGGTGGTTCCAGGTACACACAGCAAAGCGTGGAGCTTTGTGAGGAGCAATGCAAGGTAACAGTAGAAGTTAGAAAGGGAAAATATGCTTGCAAAGCCAAATGCCACAAGCCCCCATGTGGAAATATTAATAATGACTAAGGTGAGTCCATCGACACAAATGAGCCAGTATGCTGAATTCATTTGAAAGTGGTAGCAACATAAAAGGCAACAAAATAAACGTGCCCACCTCAAACATATCCACCTGACCCAGTTTTACCATCTGGGAAAAACACTACACATCGAGATGCAGCAAAGTCAACACTCACTGAGATGTTTGGTTGGCAAGGCAAATACAAACAGAACAGCAGAACATGGTGTGCGTTTACAGAAAGTCATTGGCAAAGAAATGCTGCTTTTTAATAAAAAGTTGAAAAGCCAGCGTTTCAAGAAATGCTGCAAACATTTGACACACAGTACAAATTGCCTGTGAGAAAATACATGGCACACACATCAATTCCACAACTTTACACAATGAAAGATGATATATTACAGAAAATATTATTATTGTTGTTATTGTTATCATAACATTAGCGGTTTATTTGTCCCCAAAACTGTTGACAATAATAACACACGCATTGTTTTGTGATGCAATTAAATAAAAAAATGTGCTTGTCCAGTCACATTCTTTTATTGTACTTTGCTTAAAATGAATGTTAAAATCTTGTCTCGTCTCGCAGGCACAATCTTGTGCATCATCTTGTCTGAATTAGGGATGCTCCGATCAGGGTTTGATGCTTGCTGCCCATACCGATCATCCATGTGTGAAATTGGTTGATACCAATATTGATCACAAAGATTAGGGGTACATTTTTAAATTTACTATTGACAATACCAGGGGTCTCCAACGTTTTATTCTTGTGAGAGCTACTTTTACAAAATGAAAAGGGCCATTTATTTTCACAAATTATTTCAACCCAAACAAACCAAATATGCTTGTTTTAGCAGAACACTAACAAAGTTCTTGTATCCGCAACTCACATTTTGTATTCAGAATGTATTTCTTTCTAGTGTTCGCATATTATTAACCCTGGGATATATGACACACCATAAAATTTGACATACTTTTCCAAAATCACCGGTCAAACATAGCGGATCAGATGCCTTCTTTAAAGCAAAAATGCATCTTTTTTGAAATGTTGCCGATTATCCACAATTTTTATGTGAAAAATGAACATGGCTTTCCCTTTTCTGTGTGTTATGAAGTAAGAAAATGAGTTAGCACGAGCCAGTTAACATTGCATGTCATGGGAGGCACCTATTTTGACATGAAAAAATGCACATACATGTTGGGTCCATAATAATTAATATCTACTGCACAATGCATGCTGGAATGACTTTAACACCAACTGAGATTGGGTGACCTTTTGACCTCATAAAAATAATCATTAACACTGCGTTTTATTCAATATTTTGTTATTTGTCTAGTTGTCTAAATACTTTTGTCTAAACATTGCATGTCCCACTGTACATTAAATCATCCAAGCTTCCAAAAACAGCCGTGAGGGTCTTTTGTGTTCACACTTCTCTTGCATTTAGCCTTTTTTACAGCAACTATGTATATTTCTAGTGTGAAAAATAGTTCTCACTCATCCTGAAGCATCATAGCACATACATATGACAGACTCTCCCCTTAGGGTTAAATATTGCACACGGAACTATTTACTTCAAAAAAAAATCCTTTCAAACGACCACCGTGGTTTAATTGCTAAATGGCTCAGAAGTCGGGATATAATATATCTTTTTTTTCCGAGCTGGTGGTACGGCGGGTGCGCCAAGCTCCGACCCTGGCAGTTCACTGAGCGCAAGAGGTCTTAATGATTAAACAATCTCTCCCAAGAGTCCGCTTGACAAGTCGAAGTGGCCCAGCCAAAATGAGGCTAATCCACGGATAATTATCTTTGTTTGAATATTCAACACGGGCTGCCTGACTGGCTGACTGACACAGAGGATCCCATTTGCATTTCAGGTCTCCGAGAGTTCCACGTTAAAGCTACAATAAGCGACACATGGCTTGAATTGCTCCAATTAGAGGATGTGTTTTTACCTGGCGCTAACACTGTCTCTATGATACAACATAGCTGATCCACAGGCGTGTTCTGTCACATAGTTGATCTTTGACTGGTATTTTTGCAGCACAGAACATCTGTTATATTGAGAATGCAGTGTTTTTTCAGTAGGTTCCTTAAAACCGCAGAGCGCTCTTGTCACGGAGGATCTCGACTAGCTTTTTTGCAGTAGGTCATCAAAAACAGCCGAGCGCTCTTGTCATATAAAGTATCTTTGACCTGTGTTTTTGAAATAGCTCCTCAAAAAACAGCAGTACTTCTGACACAAAGAGGATTTTTGATTGGCATATTTACAGTAGGTCCTCAAAAAGAGCATAGAGTGGATCTTTTACTGCCATTTTTGGAGATGATCATTAAAAATAGCAAAGCACTCCTGTCACATAGAGGATCTTGGGATCTTAAAAACAGCCCTCCTTATTCCAGAAGCTGGGGGAAAGATGAATAATATCATGAGAGTTCCATGTTCTCCAGGTTTCGTATTGACTTATTTAAAAATCACCAAGGCATACAAGATGCATGCGACAAGAAGAGAGGTTGGTGGTGGAGTTGCGGGGATGGACTGTGCTAAACTGGCGCTCCAGGCTGGGAATTGTCCTGCACTTTACTTGGAAATAGCACTCAAGACTGTGAATATAAAAATTGATGGACCAGAAGTGCAGATAAACAAGACCGAAAAACATTCCAAAAGATACAACAAGTCTGGTGGCAGCTGAGTGGTACGCTATAGCTTGAGAAAGCAATCCTAATTCGGACAAAATGCATTCCGTAATGTGAAAAATTCATTGAGATCTGATTGCTGGCTTCGAGGCAAAGCAAAGCAAAAAAAAAAAAACCTCCTGTGAGTCAGGAGAAGGCCCCCCAAAGCACAACAGATGTTGCTTGATTTCCAAAAAGAAAGCGAGAGGCAGGAATGGATACCTTGACGGAGCGTTCCTTGTGATGCTCAGCACTTTGAAAGAGCGCCAGGGAGGAATTAGGTTAGGTGGAGTGCAGCAAGTGCCCCGTGGACTGCCATGTTTGGAAGAAGAAAAAATAATCATCAAAGGAATCGGCAGGTAAAAATGTTCCCTGAGTCTGGATTGCTGGGAAGAAAAGCCTTATGGTGCAACATATCTGATTGTATCATCGCCTTTCCCACACCTTATAGAAAAGGAGTCAATAGGCAAGTAAGAGACAAAAGGATAACACGTGACAGGTGGGAATAAAGCCGGACAAATAATATACACTGTACGGATGGAAGCGCAAAGGCATGGAGCAAAGATATCAGCGGTTGCTACCTCCGCTATCTAATGGTTAACCACACCGCTGGGTCTTCGTGTTTGCAATGACTATCTGAGCACGGAATATCTCTCCCCAGCGGGGTTTGCCTTAGCAAGCATGCGGACAGCCCTGCAAGTTGGAATGAATAGTAGTTGATCTGCAAAAAAGTAGCGAAAAAACACCTAAAGTATAAAAATAGCATGTGAGAATTCACAATGCTGTTTGTAACCCACTTTTCCATACAATCCCGGAGAGGTTGCAGGTATGCCATCCATGCCTGACCTTAACTCAGACAACACATAACTCTCACTTTTATGTTACCATGGAACATAGATAGAAACATTTATTAATCCATTCATTTTCTATACCGCTTATCCTCACTAGGGTTGTGGGGATATGCTGGAGCCTATCCCAGCTGAATTTGGACGGGAGGCGGATGAACGGTGGGGTACTTACACCTTAGACTGGTCGCCAGCCAATCGCAAGAAAAAGAACCATTCACACTCACCTCCACACGTCAACCCAATCTGTAATGTATTTCTCAATGTACGATTCAGGATTTGTGTACAGCGGAGCTAAATACGACACTAACAGTTCATCTCATGACAAAGAAATGTCACTTCTGTAACTTCTGAAAATGTGGATTTAGGAAGAGGGACGCATTTTGCCAAATGTGTCGCTTGTTTGCAAACTTTTATTTATTGACTAAATATTTTCATTTAGTGTCATTTTTAATGTAAATTTTAATATAAAATCAACGTATTGCAACATGTTGTTGTTGCGTAGCATAAATACTGTATGTTGGTTCATCTTACTTCAAATGTTTGGTACACTGACTGAAAATGCAGCATTTGGAAGATTACTCACAATTTGCCATCAAAAAGGGCATTTAAGAAACAATTCCATATTTCCCCCAAACCAGTTACCCGAGAATGTCACGCAATTTTTCCCAACAAGAGAACAGACATATGACCACAGGGACAAATTAACGCCTACATGCAAGAAGAACGCTAAAAACCTTTAGTACTTTGGTATGTGGGGTCAAATCCTGGAACGCATTTAGTAAGAAACTACAACAATGCTCTAAAACGATCTAGAGTGATTTCAAGAAACATTACAAACAGTGTACAAAATACAAAGAAAAAGAGTCCTGGACTACTGTGTACAACCAATGCTATGTCTTAGCACACCTAAGAATTCCTTATTCCCTTGAGAGTAAATGATCTGTACTCACCCAACCCATGATCCAGCTGTGTTCTTTCCTGTCTGTCTTACTGTCAGTGCCATGTCTAATCGCTATCACCTTATCTCTTCATTCCTTTGTGACAACATTGTCTGCACTCACCCCCAATCCAACTATGTTCGGTTCTATTTATTTATGTTCTATTTATTATGATTACCATTCATCATGCTCATGACTGACTACTATCTTAACACACTGTCGCATTACCTTACTCATGCATTTTAAACTTACTAACTGCAGGGAGTGTAGAAAAGTATTGAAATAGGGGAAAATCCTACGGGGGTAGGATTACATTAGCTTTGCTTCTCCCTACTCCTTTTGGACATGTGGAACTGTCAATTGTATTAAGTGACGTATTCCAATGTCATTTATATGCATGTTCAAATACAATTAAACCATTACCATTACCAAACTCCTGCATTCCTTCAAGGTGAGTATAAGCGTAAGCACATTACTGATTATGCAGAGCAAAAACATTTTTGGAAAACAAGCACGTATCATGCAAAAATATTTTATTACCATCAACCTTTGCCCTCACATCTCTTTTTTGTCAGAGTCCGCGCCATCACTGCCACAATAAAGTGGATTAATCAGCGCTAGTCACTTTGGTCCAGATGACGCGTGTAATTAAGGAGTAATTAGCATGTCATCAGTACATGAGGAAATATGACACACACTATTCACGAGAGTCAGAAAGCCTCGTCGCCGTGTCCTCAGAGATAACTTCCTTTTCGCTGACACTTTTACATTTATTTACATGCTAACACACTTTAAGGATAGCTTATTTATGTATTTACATGCTAACATAATTATATGCACTTGGATTCTGCAACTTCATTCATTATACTATAAAGATGATTAGAGGCTGTAAAGAAGTACAAATAGCCAAAATGTGCAGCTGCAGACAAACAACGCAAAGTGCAAGTACAGAATTAGGCATGCTCACTGTCCAAAAGAGCTAGGCAGCTTTTGGCTTATCCGATTGTAACGTACTGCCTTCCGCACTTGAACGCTATATGAATCAAGATTTGTGTCCCGGTGAACTAATTTTAATTCATTATGACTGGACAGAGATTTTTAGCTTCCATGCCAGGCACCTGCATACTGTTATTTACGGAACCCAACCGTAGCAAAATATTTTATCACGTTTTAAATTGAACAAATAAATTCTGTTTAATGATTCCAATTTTGGCTGACGCAACATCACTAGTTTATTTACATGCTAACACACTTTAAGGGTAACTTATTTATGTATTTACATGCTAACTCACTTACAGGCACTCGCATTCAGCAACTTCCCGGCGGTTCATTATATTATAACATTAATTAAGTGCTCTTCCTTTTCTCGGGATAGCTCACTATGTAGTGTGGCTGTACACAGCGGGAGATGGCCAAGATGCCCTTTTGTGTTCTGGGACGTCCGGGCTGCAACAATAGGTCTGAACTGGCCTTATCTCTACTTGTAAAGCTTCGGGATAAGTCCGAGCCTCGTTTCTTGGCTCTTGTGGGAAATGTCGGGATGAATACAAGCAAACGGAGCGTCTTCCTCTTTGCCCTTGGAGGTAATAAAGAGGAAGCTTGGGGATGACGGTCCAACTCACAGCATATTTATCATTATTTTGTAGTTACTTAAAAGAATACCCCGTCGTTTTTCACAAGTGGCATTGTCCTATAAATCCCAATTCTGTCAAAGATTATTAAAGGTGTGCTGCTGCTTTTTGAATTATACATGCTTGCAGAAGAAGCATCCTGGGAGATACAAGGTTGGGAAGAAGACCAGAAACACCGTATAGTGACTAATAGATACTGCAAACATTTACTCGGGTCTGTCCATTGCACTGGAATTTGGTAAGATTACTCAACAAAGTTGCCGTCAAACCAGGTCTCTTTCTCACTCAGAAAAAATCGCGTCCTTTTGCATAAATATTTGATTCATTCTGCCTGATTTCCAAAATCTTTGTAGAGAACATAAATGTACCATTGGTTGTTCGATATTGCCAAAATTTGGGAAGGATTATCCAACAATTTTACCACTAAAACAAGTATCACTTTTTTACCAGCATTATGATCTGCGATGAAAAATTCAGAACGCTTGAGTGAATTAAAAAAAAAAACTGAAAAAGTGTTTCCTAAAAGTTTAAAGTCTATTTTCCAAAGTACTCATTAGACCAAGGCACCAGAAGCATTGTAGAGTGACTTAACAGCTTCCAAACTCTTTACGCAAATATGGCAGCACAATCACACTGCATAGAGGGACTTAATTCATAGTTTAGTTGATTTCAAACATGCAAACACTGTTACACTTTCTGTTGTTCATACTGTAGTCCCACATGTCCAAAAAGAAGCAGGAAAAGGCAGAGCCAAATTAATCCTACCCCATCTTCATATCACAGCAGTCTATATTTAAATATAACAAATAAATAATAAATATAATACTATAGGCTACTGAACATATAAGTAAACAGATGAGTAAATGAATAAAAAATACAGTATGTAGGAAATATGTAAAAAAAAAAACATGTAAAATGACTCAAAATAAGCGACAAGGCTGTAGGGGTATGACTATTATTATATATTAACAAATAAATAAGTACATATATGTAGCAAATGTGTAAAAAAAACAAAAAAACATAAAAGGGTCTGAAATGCAGTGGACCCCCACACATTTGTAATTGAACATTGACAAAACATATTTGTCTTTTGTTTTTTTTCCAAACTAGGCCATTTTTTCCCCAGAGACTATATCTCATTCCCCATACGTTGGTGACAATGTACAGCTAAAATGTGCATCATACATGTGCCACTATCATAAAGCAGACGATTTTGACATACTTATGTCTTTATGTTTTTTTGTCAAACGTAGGCCACATGGTGGTCGAGTGGTTAGCATGGTGACCACACAGTCAGAGGATTTGGAAGACCAGGGTTTGAATCTCCGTTGGGCATCTCTTTGTGGACTTTGCATGTTCTCCCTGTGCATGCATGGGGTTCTTTGGGTTACTCCGGTTCTCCTCCCACATTCCAAAAACATGCATGTTAGGTTAATTGGCGACTCTAAATTTTCAAATGAAAGTCAGCTGGGTTAGGCTCCAGCATACCCATGACCCTAATGGGGATACGCATAAACGGATGGATGTCAAGCTTTGAGATTTTACACTTGGTTTTGTTCACGTGGCACCTTGAACGGCATGTAGTTACAGTAGTTGTGTGCTGTGAAGGTACACTCAGATCTCTGATCTGTTTATTCATCATCTTACATTATCATTCAATAGTGGTGAGCACCTATTCATTTTATCATTCCAAATGTATTTAATAAGTGTGTAAAGCGTGACTAGAGCTTAAACGTAGGAACAATGACAAGTGATAAGAGAAGCGTTGGATCCGGGTTCTCAACTTAATCTAATAATTTTAACTTTTATAGCAAATGAGGTGAGTAAAGTTGGATTAAAAATATCGTGCTGATATTGGATTGATTTTGGTTTCAGTTGATGTTCAAAGCTGCAATACTGGTATTGGACTGGAAGTAAAAAAGTGTTATCGGGATACCCTACGAAAACCCAAGACTGTAAGACTGTAGGAGTTGTTATATTACCTAGGTCAATAAATATGTACACACATTGCTGATGCACAAAAAATAAGTAAAAATGCATGTGAGAAAGTAAAATACTAGGGGTGTCACGAGACACTCAGTTCACAGGACGAGACGATACACACGATGGGGTCTACAAGAACGAGACAAGATTACTACAATGAAAAAAAAAATGACTATATGTATGACAACCTACTAATTTAATTTCTACTTTGTTACACTCTTTTGCACTCTGTGTGTATACCAGCGGCCCCGCCTCCACCCACTGAGACAAAAAGTCTGTGTGACTCAAAAGGGCTCACTCTGTTCATGCCGTTGTTCTATGGAACACATGCGCTGAAACCAATGCACAGAGTGAACTCTCTTCCTGCCTGTTTGGAGGAGAGAGACAAGGAATATAATGAGGCAAAATATGGAGGCCCTTGATTTATTTATTATCCTCCCTAGTCATGAACTGAAACATGAAATCTTGTCACATTTTAATCTTGTGACAGGAGATCTTGTGACGCCCCTAATACTAATGAAATACCTAAAAACTGCACCAAGAAGACTTGAGAGTAATAAATATTGTATCGCGAGTATTGCATTGGGGAGGTGGCACATCCAGGTGCATATGTGAAAATGTAGGTGTCTGAGTGTATGCGTGTTGGCATGTGTGAGTGGGGGAACAGGGTTTGGTGTGGGTACTGGGGCTGGGGTGTGTGAGCACTGGGGGTGGGGTGGACGGGGCACAGGAGGGTAAACCTATGGGTCCTCTACAGGCACCTGCCTCTGGTGTCGGGGAAGGCAATGGCCCGCGGCAGTTGTGTCTGGGGGGGCCTGGAGCTCCCGGGGTTTTGAGTATGGTCCCTGCTTTGGGGGGTTGGGTGGCTTCTGGTCGGGGGCTCAGGGGCGGTTGTCCTGCTTGCCCAAAGCTGGCCGGCCCCCGGCGGGTGTTCCGGCGCCCGGGCCCCCTTTGTGGCCCTTGCTCGGCTGCCAAGCGGCGTCCGGCCGGGTCTCCCTTGCGCCTCTTCGGAGTGGACTCGCGGTTGCCTCTTGGGAGGGCGGGGTCAGGCCTTCCCCTCTGTAGGGAGCCTGCTGGGGGGCCGTGCTCTGGCGTCTTCCTAGTTGGACCCTCGCTTTTGGAGGGAGTGTGGTTTGGGATGCATGGCTGTGTTCACCACGAACATCTCCTCATTCTCTGTTTCACTCTGATGTAGTTATCCTGTCACTGCAGAGTAATGTAGATTTAATGTAGGTTTGACGCACGTGTCATCTGGATGGTCATTCATTGTTCAAGATGTTCTGTTTCTTTTCTCATTGTTCTTCTTGTATGTTTATCATTATTAGTACATGTGTATGTATGTGTGTATACATATATATGCACACTGTATGTGTATTTATGTATGTACTGAATGGATATGTGTATGTGCACAGTATGTGTATGTATACGTGTACGAATATGTGTATATGTATGTATGTAAATATACATATATATGTGTCTGCGTATATATTTGTATATATATGTGTGTGTGTATACGTGTAGTATTATCATTAAATATTATTGTTATTATTATACATTTTTTTCATTTTCCCCTGTATTTTTGCTCATTTTGCTCTGTGACTGTTCTGGTTTTTGCTGAAATTGTGATTATCATGGTTGTTTATAATATGGTTGAA